>CM069905.1:165103551-165703551 GCA_036172215.1 Camellia granthamiana | reverse complement strand
TGGTACACGTGTTTGGTAGAGTTTTTTTAACTTAAAAGTTGATAATAAAAAAACAGAAATTAAAAACATTTATTTTCTAACTTACAAATAATTAATTTTTTTAAACTTATTTAAACTATTTCTAATACAGACTCTCAATTTAAAAGTAAGTTACGATCATCTCCTTTTAGTACCAAACAGCCCTGGGAAATCGGACTAACTTTGGCAGTGTTGGTTTTGTGATCCGCACCATCAAGGGCATTTTTGGAAGAATATCAAGAGATCGAAGACCGACTTTTGAATTTCAAAAAATGTTGCCGTTGGGCAACGGTGTGGAGAGCCAACCAACAACAGTTATATAGGTGACACCGTGAGTGATTTGGAATCCGCAATAGTCATTGTGTTTGTGAGATCTGGTTAGTGAGAGAGAGAGAGAGAGAGAGAGAGAATATGGAGAAATCAGCGATGGAGGCTTTCGAGAAGTTAGAGAAAGTGGGAGAGGGAACGTATGGGAAGGTGTACAGAGCAAGAGAGAGGGCTACCGGTAAGATCGTGGCCTTGAAGAAGACTAGACTCCATGAGGACGATGAAGGAGTCCCTCCCACCACTCTCCGTGAGATTTCCTTGCTGCGAATGCTTTCTAGGGATCCCCATGTCGTCAGGTTCAGTGGTCACTCACTCTATTCTTCGTCTTCTTCTTCTCTTCTACTCTCTCTCTCTCTCTCTCTCTCTCTCTCTCTTCTATTATGGATCTTCAACTTCTTCTCTTCCAATTTCTATCTTCTTGATTTTTGATCTGCTTGTTTTCTTTTTACATGTGTGTTTGTTTTCTTGAAATAGAGCATATATGCTCGCTCTGCTTCAATTTTCTTATGCTCTCTGCCTAGGGTTTCGACTTCCTTTCTTGTGGGGGTTTTGATCTATTGCCATTTTGTGCTGTGTGTGAATTAATTCGACTAGTCCCTGGTTTGTGATCTTAGGGTTTTCTTTCACAGTTTCTTCCACTTCTTGTTACCCAATTCCTGCCTGCCATCTGACATATAATTGTTTTGTTTTGTGATTTTTTAATCTACATTTAATATCTTTACGTCTCGTTTGTTTCCCCCTAAACCCTGGCTAAATCCACAGATTGATGGACGTGAAACAAGGCCAGAATAAAGAAGGAAAGACAGTCCTCTACTTGGTGTTTGAGTACATGGACACTGATCTGAAGAAATTCATTAGAACCTTCCGTCAAACTGGAGAGAACATTCCCACCAAAACTGTCAAGGTATATTAATTATTTATGATAAAATTTCTTATCCAATCCAATCTAATCCAATTGTTTAAAAGTATAAAACAAATATCTACTGTTTGTCATACCTTTGTTCTTCTGTTCTTGAGAAACGTTTTGCTTGGTTGTTGTTTTGATGCAGTGCTTGATGTACCAACTTTGCAAAGGTGTTGCCTTCTGCCACGGTCATGGTGTATTGCACAGGTAATTTTCTCTCTCATAAATTTCTATTACAAGTAGGACAAAATTAAGATGTTGCACTCTCAGTGTTAATAATCCTTTCTATTCTATATGAACTCAGGGACCTAAAGCCTCACAATCTTTTGATGGACCGAAAGACAATGATGCTCAAAATAGCAGACCTTGGATTGGCTCGAGCATTTGTTCTACCTATTAAGAAGTATACTCATGAGGTATACTTGTACTTAATAATACTTCACAATAGTGAGTGAATGAAGCATGCTTTTTTTATCAGGCAGGCGCTTTAGAAGTTGTGTGCGATTTTGTTGTTGTTGTAGATATTGACACTCTGGTATAGAGCTCCTGAGGTACTTTTGGGGGCTACCCATTACTCAACAGCCGTAGACATGTGGTCTGTTGGCTGCATATTTGGTACGGTTTCCCCTTCATTAATTCTCTAAATTTGTTGGGTATTTGTTTTTATTATACATCATCTACAGCTTTACCATTTTATTATACATCATCTACAGCTTTACCAAAGTTAATTTCTCTCTCACTCTCACCATCTCTTAATTATAACTCTAGCTGAACTAATCACAAAGCAAGCACTCTTCCCCGGAGATTCTGAATTGCAGCAGCTGCTACACATTTTCAGGTTCAATAGATTACTCTGCACTTGCTTCCAACTGTGTCCTTTTTCGCTTTTAATTCTTTTTTATTTTTTTTATTTTTTTTTACGCTGGTGATCTTGTTATGACTTATTATATTTTCTGTTGTGGATTGTTATGCAGATTGTTGGGCACTCCAAATGAACAAGTGTGGCCAGGAGTAAGCAAGCTAATGAACTGGCACGAGTACCCACAATGGAACCCTCAAAAATTGTCATCAGCTGTCCCAAATTTGGATGAGGATGGCCAAGACCTGCTATTAGTAAGTTCGCTCTTGTCCATTTATGAGTTATAATTGATATCTATCTCCCTATCTATCTATACTATTATATATGTGAGCACTTATATTGGTTTCTTAAAACTTTATCTCTTTTCATGCCAAGTGTCCAGTGATCTATCAGAAAAAAAAAAAAAAAAAAACTAAAGAAGAGAATGGGCCAAGACTTGAACTCAAGACTACAAATATGATGAGGAAGATTCTTATCACTTGAGACTACAACCAATATATGTTACATATTTTATTTATTTTATTTATTTAACTTGCACACACAATCAACCACTAATCACAATAAAATTGAATACCAATTCACTTACTAGCATTCTTCTATTTTTTTTTAACTTCAGAGACCTTTTTAACTTTTTGATTAAAATATAAAATAAAAATAATAATATATTTGGGATGATATTTTAATTTTTTACAAAATAAAATACAAAACATAAAGAGAAAAATATATTTTAATTTTTTAATATGATTTATTAATTTTTTTATTTTTTTAATAATTTTTAACTTTTAAAACTAAAAAGTAATATTACGAGACTAGTACTATTATAAAGTGAGCATCTTCTATCTATCTGTCTATATACTATTATAAATGAACACCTTTGGCAGTGTCGTAAAACCTTCTCTCCTTAAGGTGCCAAGTGTTCATTTTCCAATTTAAAACACAAATAATTTTGAGTCTAATACAATAGACTCTTACCACTTGAATGACACACAATATATGATAAATATTTTTTTTTTATATTTACTTACTCAATTGCTAGTGTGTATATATATATATATATGTCACCATGAATGTGTCAATTTCTTTTGCCCTTTTGAGTAATTTAGACTCCACAATTTTTTTGGATTTTGCAGAAGATGCTGCAGTATGAACCCTCAAAGCGAATTTCAGCGAAGAAAGCTATGGAACACCCTTACTTTGATGATCTGGACAAGGCCTATCTCTAATTATTTACCTGAAACAGTAATCCTGCTTCTGTGTTCTAGGAAATAGCTAACAGACGGTTTATGTAGTTAAAAATTAATTGCTTCTCTGGAGCATTTTTTTTCCATGTCAAAAAAGTTGTAGGTTGATTGATCAACCATATGCATTTTTAACTCCAATCACATTTTGGTTTGCTCTTGACTATGTTCAACTCAACCATGCATCTTTTGATTGCTTTTTTGGTACATCATATTAATTGCAGACACAAGCACACTAACACACTAACATGATCAATTTGATTTGGTTGGCTACACAATTCTAGCAAAACTTCTGAATTTGAAGCACAGCAAATACTTGACTAAATTATGGCATATATGGTAATTTCCTTGACCAAATCAAGCCACCAACCACATGAAGAGGGTAGACCAAAGAGTAAGTGAAATTGAAGCCAGTGCATAAGTCCACAACATAATAACCGAACATTCACTCTCACCAGCTCCAAACAATTGAGTTATAGTGCCTGCAAAAAAAAAATAGTACACCATCATCCCCCATGACCCTGTAATACTGCCCAGACCTACTAAAATTTTTAACTGATTAACAAGGATTCTATGGTTTTTGTAGCCCCTTTGTTGTCTTCATTTTGTTATGAAACGAAAATCCTGTAACAAAAAGGAATCCATCCTTATTCAGCTAGCTATATTTACCTTGAAAAATAGGGGCATGCTAGGCATTAGGAACAGCGAGGGCTACAAGTCCACACCACCTGTCTTGCATCTTACCACACTACCGTGTACTTATGTTTTTGTTCGGGTCTTTTTTTTTTTTTTTTTTTTTTTTTTTTTTTTTTTTTTTTTGAGAAGTAGTGAGTGGGACGTTTGCATTTGTTGTAATGTAAAATGGGTCAGTTTGCATAGCTGAACTTCTATATTCTAGATCTACAAAAAAGTAAAGGTAGGTATGAGTTGTGTTTGCAAGTGTTTTTTTTTTTTTTTTTTTTTTTTTTTGGAGAAGTAGTAACGTTTGCATTTGTTGTAATGTAAAATGGGTCAGTTTGCATAGCTGAACTTCTGTATTCTAGATCTACAAAAAAGTAAAGGTAGGTATGAGTTGTGTTTGCAAGTGTTGTCATAGAAACAAGATAATAAATGGGTAAAACAAACAAAAAAATGGAATAAATTTGGACACCCAACCAGAATGATATTATCATACCTATGTTCATCGCAGGTGGAAGTGCAAATTGAAGCAAAAGAATAAATTGATACAATGGATTTGCCTCCACTAAACCAAAAAATAATGCCCCTTTAACAATGGTGATTCCTATCAGAGGCAGGGCAATGTAACGAACAACAATGATGCCAGCAATGATGGACTTTTGAACTCCTGATCCTCGTAGACCTGATAGAGAAAAATCAAGGAACAATGGACAAGGTACTTTTTGTTAATGCAAAAGAATCGCCAACCTAAACCAAATTAGCCCAAACTAAAAAATGTGTTACCCTTAAGAAGGTTCCCTCCCATTATCAAGGTTAGAGAAGGGATGGCTCCATCCCTGCAGACGTAGTGAAAAAGTTTAAGAACGTTTTGCACAAGGAAAATGGTTTTCCACATGTAGTAATTCGTACTAAAAGAATTTCATAATATGAATGTGTTGGCTCATAAAGGATACAAATATGAGTTTGTCAAGTCATTGATGGAAATTGTAATAAAAGGCACAGAGTCTATAAAATTCTGTCTGTATCTCAAGAAATAATAATGAGCATTGTAATACCAGAAAATATTGAATAAGTTTCTCAACCCGATTCTGGTAGATTACGTCAGCAGTACTTGTCATCTTTGCATAGAATTACTAATCAGTTTTGAACTTTTTATACATGGAATGTCCCCAAAAATCTAATAGTAGGTGCACTGTGCATGTAAAATCCAAATCAAGCCATTCTAGTCGCTTTGATTAGCTCCTTGATTCAAAAAAAAATTCCATTCTGTAACTGTACTATTCACACTTGCATACACAATTTGTATAGTCGTATCATCTGGAGTGACAACCGTAATCCAAGTATAGTAAAAGTGAACTTTAGTGATAGAATTTATACCCCAGCAAAGAAATAGAGTCTTGGATCACGCGAAGAGGAGCTCTATCACCAATCATTGACATCCGGATTTGAGGTACAAGTCCAACTATGAAACCAACAAGCTGTAAAAGAGAAAGAAAGCAATTTAAACAAGGTATCACTGGGTCTAAATGAATTCCTTTCTCAAAATTCAAAGAAAATGATTCCTTTCATCAAGCTGTAAGGTAGGTGCTTGTGTCATTGGCAAAGACCTGCCTTGCGGCGGATCCCGCCAAGAAATCTTTGAAATACAAAAGAAAATTTTAAAGAAGAACCCATAATTTGATCGAACACATAAAACCACTTTGTTTACAATTTTTTGCGGACTGCTTCACACATCTTATCTTCCTACCGAGATAGGATTGATGTTCAAGAACATAGGATCATACTGGCCTTGGTACTGAAGGCCTTGCACACAAGTACACCATAAAAAACAATGACCCAATTCATAGAAAGTGGTTCACACAGAAAATGATAGGGAGTAGGATTATACCGCTCCAGTAGTTGAAGGAGCAAACAACCTTTTTAGATTGACCTTCTTTAAAAGCATCCCAAATTGTTGCTTTACTTTATCTATAGTTGGCACCTGTCATAAAACTCCAAAGGTCAAATCTTAAGCTTGCACAAGCTGCTTCACCTGCATAAAAGTAACCTAATTACATGAACCTTTGTCTCAAGTAATAAACCCAATCACTGGAGGTAAGAATATATTCCCAAACTTTACAAGTTTATCATCAATTTATAAAAGGACCCTTAACATCTACTCAGTTGGGCAGTTAACAGTAAAAAATTAAAAAATAAACAGAGTGAACAAAACATAAAACACAAGAACTCAACGTGGTTCACCCACTGATAGTGATACATGCACATATCCACGGGTGAACATGTAATCAGAATTCAGTACATTGTGGAGCTTATAAGTGAAAACTCACCCGTATTCAAACCTAAACCCCCAAAGAGAGTACAAAACTAAGAAACCCAACATCTCTCATCTGGATACTACACACCTCTCTCTAAAACTATGATACTCAACTTCTAGTTTCAGAGCTCTAAAGGAAAACCAATTTCCTTTTCCCCACAACAAAACCCTTAAAAAAAATTCATATACAAAGGTTACTTCAAAGTTAGAGACACAAAAATATAATAATAAATGTGAGACAATACACAAAACACTCTGAAGTGGAGGCTAGGCTTTTAACTATTCACCTTACCAAATATCTAACAGTAGCAGTATCTTTGCTTTCCTCCAGATTTTTTTTTATAAATATGCAAATCTATTATAATAAATTTGAATTGATTTAACAGAAATATAAAGCATTTAAATTCTAATACAAAATTAAAGGATAGTTTTCCTCTCATGCCTCTCTTTTGTGTCTAGACTGCAGGGTGATATAAAACTCATTAACAAATAAAAAATCTTGAAGGAATCATATACAAATCTTTACTGAAGATGAAAGCATAAAGCAGTAAACAACCTGAGCTTTCCCCTCAAATCTGGTGCAGGGCAGTGCAAATTGATGTGCATGGTCATCAGATACTACAAATTCTTTTGAAGACAGTAATGGTTCTTCGTAACTCTGCAGTTGTGATATTGGGGTTTCACTAGAAGACTCTAAGGAATCATTTGTTTTGTCCTCTTTTGAGCTCTTACTTGAAGATATACGCACAATGTTGTACACATAAGACCATAAATAAATAGCTCCTACCTAATAACAACAACAAGCGACATGGAAACACTGTTAAGTCCCTTGCCATTATGATGTAAAGCAACAAAGTTATATACATTAAATGAAAAACAATCTATGCTTAAATATAATGTGTTTACATAATACGTAAGCTCATTCACATGTTGGAGCTACCTAAAGTTTCTCTCTTTTTTCTTTTCTTTTCTTTTCTTTACTCCTTTTTTTTTTTTTTCTTTTTTTTTCTTTTGTTGGAACTACATAAGCTATTTATTTAAACTAGATCTAGAATATAAACACACGCACATAGTGTCAAGTTTCAAACCATGAATTTATATTGGAAAGTTTTCTGAGTGCAAAGGCTAAAGGAAAAAACATACAGCCATTGAAAGCGAAGCATATGCCATTCCATATTGATGGCAGGCCTCCGGATCTCCAAATGGGCTTCCCTTCTCTTTACAAGCCGCTGGTATGATAATGAGAAGCATGTTCCCCAAGTTTCCTGTTCAAATCAAGTCCAAGAAAAATATTTAAAAATTCTTCACAAATGACACGGGAGGTTACATTTTTTACTCATCTCAGAGTAGTTTAAATTTTCATTTAAAAAATTTCTTTAACCATCAGTTCCAGGACACAGACCTTGAGGATCTAAATTAAGCTAATTATACACTAATAATATTGCACAAAAAACAATGAGTTAGAGCAGTATGAACCCAAAAGAGTTGCAGACATCACAACAGTATACGAGCACTGTAAGAGGCATGATGCTGAACTACACTGCCGACCACATCCTAAGCTTGAAAGCAACTGAGAAAAGTGAGTCAGATTATCCTATATTAGTGACTGTACAATGTAATTAATATAAATTTAAGTACCTTCCATCATGAGGTAGCTGGTGATTTGTTCAATATTCATGCACTTCACCATCACCGACTAGTGCAGTCGACTAATATGGTAGCTTTTCCTCAGTGTACATCTTGACAATATTATAGCCCTTCCAGTCTTAATTATAGCTAAAATCTGTGCAGTCAATTATAATTTTATATTTTCCTCACATCACCATCCAAAACTAAAAATGGTAAATTAATTACTTTGGAATGCAGGGTACACCTCAGCTGCACTGATGGGCCAAATTGCTTTTGTTTGTTACAATTGAAAATTTTATCAACATGCCAATAATAATATTTGAAGTAGTTTTAATCGTAGTTCAATCCAATAAGTTTAAAGTCATCTTGATTCAGTCACCCAACTCCTATGACCATGCACACAAGCAGTGTGGTGTACAAACTGTGCTTATTTAACATTTAGATCCTTCAGTGTATTAAAAAAGGATTGGGATAATTACATTTTACCCCCCTTTACCCCCCTGTGGTTTCACGCATTTTCACATTACCTCCCTAACTTGATAAATGTACTCATAAACCTCCTGTGGTTTTGACTGAAGTGCAAAAGTGACGGAATCTGGTAGACTTAACAGTAACTAGGGCAGACGCACCACAGAAGCGTGTCTGTACTAAAATTAAGGATTTTGACACCAAATTTAGAGTTTTGAGTGACCAATTTGCCCTTTTCATAATCTGGGTTTTGTTTTGATCTTCAAGTTCTAGGTTTTGTTTTGATCTTCTAGTCCGGGGTTTTGTTTTGGTGGATTGGAGTTGTTTATTTAGTCTATATAGTCCATAATTTAAACTTTGTAAACTAACACTATATACTAAATATATATACACACACATAGATATACATATGGAAACAGAGCATTTGCTTTGAATAGTAGGAAAATTTATCAGTGATATGAAGAGGAATGCATTGAATTGCCTGGCGAGAGAGAGAGAGAGAGAGCTCACTCTGGTTACTTCTATCTTTCTCACTTCTTCATAAACATATTGCCCTCTTCTGTCTTTTCAACTCCAATCCTCTTCACTTTTTTTTTTCCCAGTTTCTCTATCCATTATTTGAAAATGGGATCAAAATAGATTTTCCACTTCTGGGTCTTCGACATTGAATCAATTTAAGCTTCCAAAGAGTTTTTTTTTCCCCGATTCTGTGAAGTGGGTTTTTGAGATCAAACTTTAAAAATGGCACCATCGTTCGACTGGTGGTTGAAAGAGACCCACAGAGGTACACCAGTGGTGGTGAAGATGGATAATCCCAACAACTGGTCCGTGGTCGAGCTCCAATCCCCCGACGACGACAACAACAACAACAACAATTTCCTCCTCCATTTTGCTGACACTACGGACTGAGACAAAGCCCACAACAAGAATGCCAAACAGGGCTAAGATTATTGTGTATTTCAAGGGTTGGCATTTTGGTTCCCCAAATCTTCAATTTCAGTACCTGTATGTGTTGGCTAACCAATTAAACGTTAAGGGTTTGTTTGATTCGTTGTATTCGAATTGGGTTTTGATTTGGGTTGAGTACCTAGCTCCACCTCTTTAGTTCCTTACCAGTATATGTATATTGCTCTTCCTTGTTCAAAGCTTGGACAGTTTAGTGCTCTGTTTGGGTTGTTTGCGGATCCAATTAAAGAAGATTAAACCTGTTCCCAAAGGAGACCCACTGGATCTCGAGTCCGGCAATGGGGGATTCTTCCCCATGGTTCTTGTTAAGATCCCCATGTGCAATGAAAAAGAGGTAGATTTTTGTTTTGAGCTTCATAATATATATGTATATATATATACGCATATATATAGAGAGAGTTCATAGAGAGAGAAGAAAAATGGAAATAAAATGGCATTCATAAGAACATTAAAGAAAAAAATAAGGGTATTCTAGTCTTTTCAATAATTCCGTCATGTCCCGTCACTTTTGCACTTCAGTCAAAACCACAAGAGGTTTATGAGTACATTTATCAACGTCAAGGAGGTAATGTGAAGACGCGTGAAATCACAGGGGCCAAAATGTAATTATCCCAAAAGGATTTTATGAATGCCTTTGCAGGAATAGAGAAGAATAAGATAACAGGCTCAAGCAACTGAAAGTTCATGATTTCTAGATTATGCTAAACTATGAGCACCATATGTTGCATGTATAAATGTACTAACTACTTTGATTTGCTAATATATTTACCTGCAGCACAACATCCTAGAACAAGTCCCCGTAGATGTGGAGGAGCTCTTGTGATTTGGATAACACCCCACCCTAGGGCTGAACCAATTATAAATGTGATCAGGATATTGAGAGGCATGAACCACCTATACAATCAACTGAAGTTACTCCACACTATTGAAAAGAAAAACATCCAACCCAACACAGGATAAACTTTCAGTTTCAATGACAACTGATGTAATGATTAAAAACAACAACAAAAATAAAAAAGAAATAGAGAATCACTCACAACTTAATCAAGCCTTCGTATGTTATTGTTTTGGCCAAGTTGCTGCCAACAAGTGCTGGATTGAATACAAAAAATACAATCTGTTACCAGCATGAAACACTCCAGTTAGTATTCATCGAAGAATCAAGTCCTTAGAACAACAGTACTTATATAGAGGATGTGATGCAGTGCGAAACGCAAAATAGTAATAATTTTCAAATTCGTTGATTCAAACAAGAATACCGGAAGTAAGATTCCTCTCTAGACTCGTTGATTCACAAAAAATACCGAGAATAAAGGCTTAAGAATGGTTGATTCACAAAGAATATCCAAGGTTGGAACAAAAGAGTATAAAACTTGAAATATACCTTTTTTTTTTTTTTTTTTTTTTGGGATTATACCAATCCACAATTAGATCAGGAATAATTTTTAATATGAATAGCCACTCAATTGTATCTTCTTCTTCTATGACTTGGTTCACGTGATCTTGATAATTCTTCGATGTATGATCTCTAATTGGTCTTTCACTATGAAAACTCAGCAGGATAGAATCATCATCTATTACCTCCTCTACGGGAATCTCCTGATCACCATCACAAGTCCTAGGCATGGTGTAGAAACATCACAAGCTTTGATACCAACTTAGAATATTCCTCGTCAAATATTAATTTTAAAATAATAAAATAAAAATACTTATTTTCTAAAATTCAATTTGCATCATTATTCCCCGCTTGAGAAAACCCGTCCTTGAGTTTTCATTGCTTGAAGTAATTTGAGAAGTTTACACTTGTCCGCACGACCTTGTATTTGAGATTAATTTTCTCGAATTTGAAGTTCAAAGAAGAGTCTTTCAAAATTAAACGAACAACTTTCTTCAATAAATTTAACCCATCTTCATCAAAGCACAAATCCAAACAGTTCAAACTCAAATTTATAAAATCTTTATAAATTTCTCTTCAAACGGATCATTGAAAATATTCTCCATGTTGTAAATCAATTTGGAATGCTCCTAGTACTCATGTAAACCAAGTATTATAATCTGAATAATATTTTACCATATCAAAACATACTTTTGTCTCATACTTGATATCCATAATGAATAAGGATGCAACCCAATCAAGATCACTTACATGATTTTGGTTCATTATTTCATCGGGCAAAATATGATCAAGCATATTATTAATTCCATCAATGAATGGTTCTTCATCAAAAGTTGGTGGATTACTCCAATCCACAATCGGATCCGGAATAACTTTTAATGTGAATGGCCACTCAATTGTATCTTCTTCTTTAGTGACTTGGTTCATGTGATCTTGATAATTCTTCGATGTATGATCTCTCCTCGGTCTTTCACTATGAAAACTCAGCAGGCTAGAATCATCATCTATTACCTCCTCCACGGGAATCTCCCGAGCACCATCACAAGCTCTGATACCAATTTAGAATATTCCTAGTCAAATATTAATTTTAAAATAATAAAATAAAAGTACTTATTTTCTAAAATTCAGTCTGCATCAGGATGTCTCGTTACAAAGGCACAAAGTAAGAGAAGGTGGAGGAATAGGTCCAGGGGCAGAAGCAGAAAATCACTTGTCTTTAGGACGTTTTGAGCCTTGGAGTGGTAGGAAACATCCAAAACCACACATAGACATGCGACATGCATAAGTGTAAACACATCCTCATGAACTCTACCAAGAACAATAATTAGAACCCAAAAGTTATTCATAGACAAATTCCTCTCCCTTTGCAACCAACTGCACAAAGCAAATAAAATAATACAAGATCCAGTGAACCAAAGTCCCCAAGTTTGTAGAATTTGACCAACTTTTCCACATACAACTATGAGAACTTAATTAGAAGTCACAGGAAGATGGAAATCATATCCATCACAGAGCTAAACTATGGATGCTACTAAAGCTTTTAAAGCCAATGGATAGATGAAATTTGGGTGGGTGCCTATTATCCTTCATGGCATTTACAAAAATAAATATTCAGGCTTCCCAGCAACTCATTAGTTGGATCAGGACAATATCTAAGAAATCATTGGTGATTAGTTAAGGTTTTATCTGTGACAAATGTTTTGTTGCCAAGCCCATATGTGTGCTCCGGGAATCTTGTTAATGAGAATATATCATAACATCCAAAAAATCTGAAAAAAAATAATTGGTATACAGTTCAATTCAGCTTGTATGTGTGTGATGGTGTCGGATAACCTTTGTCGCTGAACATTGACATATACACATATCCACACGGAGATGCATGAACCCAAGGGAGATAACTTTTCTTTTCTTTTTCTTTTTTTTTTTTTTTTTTTGCGCCGATGGTTCATCAGGAAAATGCTCTCATCTTGGATTTTTAATTGCTCAACAAAAATAAAAGCAAAACATCAATGAGACTTAAAAAAAACTTAGTCAAACAGAACAGAGATACATGTTTTAGAGTATGACAATTCAGAATCTGAGTGAAAAAGCCTTTCTTTAAAGTTTCAACCAATGAATGATGCTCCACGATGCAAAATTGTTGGTCCTTGTAGGGAGGGACATACATAACAAGTGATATAAAGCACCAAAGAAATCATTTGAAACCGAACGAATAAGACAAACACTAAAAATTCAAAAAATAATCACTTACATTATTCATATGCTTCCTCGTGTCCTCCCCTAAAATGTTGATATGATCTAATGCAAGAATTGACCCAAGTGCAGTCACCAACAGCACTTTTAGGACTGGAATTGATGAGGCAATGAAGAGATCCAAAAGCGCCATCTCGAAGTTGTTATTATATCACAAATCTTAAAAATTAACTTCACCTCCTGTACATACACACACACACACACACACACACACACAAATTTCAGTTAAGTCCTACACATCGTACCTTTGTGTCATTATTGCAGAGGATATTGAGAATGAAGGCTACCAAAAAGGCATTTATGATCTATTTCCAATTTTTTATTTTTATTTATAAAATGTGAAAATTAAATACCTATCTTGAAGAACCACATCCTAAAACCATTATATATATATATACATATGTATAGAGAGAGAGAGAGAGAGAGAGAGAGAGAGATAAACGAAAACAAAAATCATTAATGTAAACGTTAAACCAAAGGAATTCAAAATCAGTTTTCAACAACACGAACACATAGAGAGACTTCTTCGTCGTGAATATCCGACTCGTAGAGTAGACTCTCAAAAATTTTAAATGCAGGTACAGAGGCCCAGCCGAAACAAGAGCAGAGAGAACAATGAAACACAGGCCGTAGAACCACCTCTGAATATATATATATATATATATATTTGTTCTTCTTTTTCTGTTTTCTATAAATAAAAATAATATAATAGTAATAAGAGAAATATTAGAGATTATGAAATTTTTTTTATGAAAATAATCATAAAAGATTTATAATTCTTAGATTATCTTGATTAATATGTAATATTTTATTCTAAGTATAATTTAAATATTATAAATCTTTTATAATTATTTTCTTAAAATACTTTTCATGATACCTAACATTACTGTACTAATAATAATCTCCTTCCCTGATTTGTTTTATAATGGAACAAATGGATAAAACGTGACCGTTGGCTGCTAGTGGCGACGTATTCATGCATCATGCAATTAACCCCCTCCCTCAATCAGTGAGGGAAAATTATTGACTGCCCTTACACACCACTCGATTATGTCACTCACCAATAGAAAACAACAAATATTAAGGCTAAGTTCAGCTATTCAAAATAAGTACATATTTTTTATTGTTTTATCTTTTTTTCATCATATCATCTCTCTATTTTTCTACACATCTTTTCGTAAAAAATAAAAAGTACACTTATTTAGGTTATTCCAAACAATCCCTAATTAAGGTCACTCACCAATAGAAAACAACAAATATTAATTAAGGAGTGATTTAAAAAATTGATTGAAAATTAAGTTTTTTATTTTTTATGTGTAAAAAATATGAAGAGTAATATAATTCAAAATGAAGCAAAAATTAAAAGTTAATTTTTAATTAACTTTTCAAATTACTCCTAAATTATAAATGAAAACACAGACACATGGTGAAACGAATCTACTAGATAATTTTTGTTAAGTGCGCATGTGATGGCCTGGTCCTTCTTTATACAATTCAATGTGGTCATGATTCGAGGGAGTAGAAGTTTTTATTAGTATAAAAATCAACCAGGTAAGGAATTATGAAAAGTCTTTTATAAAAATAATTATGAAAGATTTATAATTTTTAGATTACATTTAAAATAAAGTATTACACACTAATCAAAAAAATTTAAAAATTACAAATCTTTCATGATTATTTTCATAAATTTTTTTTCATAATCCCTAATATTTTTCTATAAAAACAGAGTCGTAATCTATTTTGTGTCTGCTTCGCTCCAATCCAACAACATAATTAACATCCCATCAAATAAGAAACGTTTAATAATCCACCTCTCCGGTCAAACTTTCAGTATCCGTTATCAAATTTCTTGTTACAAATTGGACGTGGGACCTGTTTAAAGAATCTTTTAATTACAACTTCAATTTTGATACCAAAAAAATATATATATTATATATTATTATTCAAGTGTAAAGATTCGGTTCACTTCTTAAATTTAATAACATGTTAAGAAAATAATTAGTTAATAATTAAAAAATATTTAATTATTAATCAATCATTTTTTAGCACATCACTAAATATAATAAGTAGATTTAAAAAATAAGCTTATATATTATTTTGTAAAATGATATTTACGAACACAACAGAGACTTGTATATAATTTTCTCACTTTTTTCTAACTTGATATTTTCCCAATTTCTTAGACGGTGGAATCTGTTCTCTCAAAAAAATTCAAAAGTTAATTTGACAAAATAAAGTAAAATAATGATTATAGTTTATTATTATTTCTTTTTAAAATGAATTTTAGAATTTTAAAAATATCATTTTGTAGGTTTACTTTTGTTAAATTAGTTTTTAATTTTTTAAAAAGGAAATCAAAAAAAAATTTGTAACGTTTTCGTTTACCTAGTGTATGTAAAAGAAATTAATTTATGACTATTTAACAATGGTCGTCTTTATCTATCTATACTATCTAGGGGTGTTCTCAATTTAATTGCGGCTAAAAAAAATTTAATCCGCCATTCATTTGTCGGATGAATAGATTGGAAAAAATAAATTCGTATCCGTCTATCGAATTGACAGATGCGGATTGAGCAGATTGGTAGATTGACGAATGGATACAAATTAGTTTGACGGTTTAAATTTTTACAATTTTTTAACATAATATAATAACTTGTTAAAAAAAAAAATTGGATAACAATTCAACTCAACATAACCAAAAGATTATCAAGTAAATTGTCAAATACTAATAATAAATACATATAAGAAAACTATGTGTCACGACCCAAATCTGATACCCAAAGGTTCAGCGTTACAACAAGCAATAACTAAAGTCATAACAAATTAATAGTGCAGCGGAATAAAATAAAAGGATACCCAACTCTTTATTTAAGTATAACAAAAATATATACATTGGAGCTTCTATTCGATTGCAATACCAGAATTGTACTATGATTACAAAGTGCCTTGTGTCTATCCCATGCACTGGTTTTGACACGTCACCTGAAAATTGTTAACAACTATAAACACATAAGCATGAGGGTACAAAAATTACCATGGATAATTGTTTGGCTAAATAGATATTAGTTTGGTAATTGAAATGCATACTAAGGCCTCATTTAGGAACATACTTTTTTAGTAACTTTTTGACTTTTTGGCTAAAATATGATGTAAAAATAATAATATATTTGGGATGACTTTTTGGCTTTTTACAAAAAGATGTGCAAAAAGTAGAGAAAAAATAGAATCTTTGACTTTTTGGTATAGGTAGTTGGCTTTTTGTTTTTTTAGTAATTTTTTGAATTTTTGGCTAAAAAAGTCACTTGCCAAACGAGGCCTAATTTTAAATAACAAAAGCAGAGTGCGGAAATCATATAAGCAAATAATCATAACCATGATACAGAAGAGAACAAAGGTCACTGAAGTGACAATCAAAACAGAGATCAATGAATTCTTGACAAACAAAAGGCTACAAAGTGCCCAAACAGAGGCTAATGGTTATTTAAGTCCCCTAAAACATGGAACTACCGTGGTGGTACTTATAAAACATAATTGTTTATAAAATCATTGTCAAATGATTTCTAAAACTTAAACAAACATATCCATAGGTTTCAGTTTATGGTAACTCAAGATATAATATAACTCACATTAATATTGATTCTAACTTTTTACTTTCCGTTCACTGCGATTCACTAAATACTCCCCCACTAAACTCAACTTTTTATAAAACAAAACTTAGAGAGGAGAGAGAGACTAAGAGAGATTTTGGGGAAATGATGATGAGATTGGCATCTATATATATACAGGACTTTTCTTAAGTGTGCAACTTACACCTTTTGTGTAAGTTGCACACTCACACCTCCTGTTTTATGTTTACACTTCCTATTTATACCTTTTGTGTTAGTTGCATATAGTAAAGGGTTGCACACCATGACAGGACCCATACATACATATAGTGAACAAGCGTCAGCAGCAAGACAACTTGGTGGGCACATAGCTTAGTTATACAGAAAATATTATGTTTTAGTGTATTTCGATTTATAGAGAAAAATATAATAAAAATATTATAATACTCATAAAATAATATCAAATAATAATATAAAGTTAAAATTATTTTTTTGAAATAATTCTCAGTATAAAAATATACAAACTATTAAATTTAAAATAATGTGAATAATTATACAGAAAAAATTCAAAAAAATATACTAGTTTTATTTATAAAAATACGTAATTTTACAACAAATGTTGTCCTCAAAATTCTCAATTTGTAATAACATCTAATTCCTTAAATCATATGATGCCAATATTTAATATTAACATAGTGTCAAATTAATTGAACATTTGGGGTGTCACCTGTAATTTATTTGTTGAGTAATTACACTTGGGCCCAACTCCTAAAATAATTATATACCATCTTTTTGATAGGTCACAATGATCCACTAATTATATTTTAGCACATATAATTTCATAGTTGTTTTGATTTGGCCCCCAATTAATATATTAATCCTATTTTGATAAACTATGCCTTTTAATTTTAAGTTATATTACATTTTAGCGAGTATAATTATAAAATCAAATATTATTTTACTTAATTTTATTTCTTTTATTTATTTATTTATTAAATTAATTAAACAATTGGGGTATCACATTATGTATTATCAAAACTATTTCATTACTTTTTTTATTCAAAAACTATTTAATTGATTTTTTAAAAAATGACAAAATTAAGCCTTATATTTTCCATACAAAAATACCAAATATCAACCCTTACCATTTGAAAAGGATTTCCAAATTGAAAACAAATTTAAAATACAACAAAATATCTAAACTCTTTTTCAATAGAAAACACAAACAGAATCTCTAACAAATTTAAAACACAAAATCTTAAGGGTACTCGCGGTTTGGCAGTTTGGTTGCGGCCAAAGAAACCTCAAATTCTCAATCTGTCCAAAACTAAGCGGATTGAAAATAATCAATCCGCAACGGTCCGCTCGTCATCACGCATCTGTCTAAAATACGGCAGATCAGTTCAGTTTGGTTGATTTAGACGGATTGGAATATTTGCTGCTCACCCCTAATACTATTATACTAGTAGTTGACCCATGCGATGCACGGCTTAATTTTTTTCTTTTTAAATAATGTTTTATAAAATTAAATTAAATTATTTATATATGTCTATATATAAATAAGTTTTAGAAATATGTTGCAATATATGTATTACAAAAGAATAATATATATCTATGTATATGTATAGAATTATTTAAAAAACTATATTACGAAATATACAGTGCAATTTTCATTCTGTTAAACTATGAAAGTTTAGTTTATATATATATATATATGATACTTTTGTACTTAATTTCAATATAATAAAATAAATATTCATTTTAATATTAAAAATAATGATTAAATTGGAGAAAAAAGTTATTTAAAATTCAAAGAATAATTCTAATTATTTATTTTGATAATCTTAAACTTATCGTTCTATAAAAGTGTTATTTAAACAAATATACATATATAATAATTTTATTTCAATTATTTATGTATATTTTAATAATCTTAACCCCATCGTACTATAAAAGTGTAATTGAAATAAATGTATAATAATTTTATATGACATTAATTTATAACATAATAAAATAAACACTTAATTTGACATTAATAATAATAGTTAAATTGAAAAACAAAAAAAAAAACATACAATTAAAGTGATTCTAACTATTGATTTATTTTATTGAGTTGGAAATTAATTTTTTTTTTTAAAAAGTAGGAATGGAAGTTGTAAGAAAAATTATTTTAAAAAATGAAATGGAAGTATGTTGTGGTTAGATTAAGAAAAAAAAAATAGATAAATTAATTATGTTGAGTATTGATTTTTCTTTAATATCTATTTTAAAACTATTTATACATATTATATATAATTATATATATGTATATAAAGTTCAAATTAAATATAATTTTTTCCTAATAAACAATTTCATGTTAAATAGGAAACTCGGTATAAATTAATAATAAAATATAAATGAAATAGACAAAAAAATAAAAAATCTATATTTAATTTTAATATAAAAATTGAATACTTAAATACAAGTGAGAAAAAGTGGAAGAAAACTAATTTGTAAAGCATATTTTAGTACTTATAATTATTTTAAATTTTATTTAAGGATAGTTTAGAAGTATGAGGGTATGTTACGAGGCACTTTAAAAAAAAAGAAAAAAAGATATGCCACATAGGAGAGAGAAAATTTTTGAGGGTAAACACTACTTATATATATAAAATTAAATATAAATTAATATTAAGGCATCAATAAGATAGGCAAAAAATAAAAAAAACATAAAATAAAATGAGTCCATACAAAATTAGTTATTATGATTGAAATTAAGTTTGTATAGAATTTTATATGTAAATAGAAAAAGCATGCTGATATGGATTTTTTATATATAAAAAAAAAATGAAGCCTTTAGAATGTGCAGCTTAAGCAACTCACTTTTTCCTTTTTTTTCCAATGTGGAATATCAAAATCATTTTTTTCAAATATCATAATAATCAAAATATAATTATATATGTATAGAAAATAAGTATTAGTCCATATAAAATTGGTTGATATAATTAAAATTGAATTTGCGTAGAACTTTATATGTAAATTAATGTGAATTTTTTAGAAAAAATTAGCTTTTAGATTTTGCTAAACAAGAGAAAAATACTACTTTTAATATATATATATATATATATGTGAGATATGAATCCGTGCAATGCACGAGCTAAAAAAATAATTAAAAATAATTTTAAAATTAAATAATAACATAAAACTTATTTAAAAAGTATATAAAAATATTTTAGAATGAATTAAATTTTAACCATTTCATTAGAATAAATATTGCAGTTGTTATGTCATCAATTGTATATTATAAGTTCACAATAAGAAATAGATATCATAATTTAATTGGTAAAGATGAAAAAAATATAATAAATTAAAAAAATTATATTTATGATAAAATAAAAATAAATTTCATTTTATAATTTTTTTAGTTTTAGTTTTTTTCCGTGTTAAAGTTTGTCATGAAATTTAAACATACTTTTTAGAAATATAACAATATCTATTTTTTGATAAAATCGTTAAAATCAGTCAAAAGACCAACCAATTTACAGACAAATTAATTAATTAAAACTTTAAAATTTTATTTTATTTTTAAATTTAAACTGTCTTCAACTGAAATATGCACAACGCTACAATATTAAATGGGAGCATAAGTTTACTTTATATAAATGAAACAATTTGCTTTTTCTTTCTTTTTTCCCGATGCAGGATTGTGTAAAATAAAAATTAACAATTATTTGGGTGGAAAGTTGATTTCGAATCAAATAATATCAGTCATTTAATATTTAATTAGGTCAAACTTTACTTTATTTCGAAAAAAACATATTTAACCAATATATTTTGATAAAATAAATCATTTAATCTTTAATTAGATCAATCTTTAGTTTATTTTGAAACAAACAAATTTAACCAATATATTTTGATAAAATTAGAAAGATCGCGATTGAACAATGAATTAGTTAAACTGAAAACGATTCAGCCTAATCGGCTAGGTCAAAAGATCAATCAACCTATACAAAAATTAATTAATTAAACCTTTTAAATATTATTTTAATTTTAAAATTTAAACTATCTTGAATTAAAACATGCATAACACTATAATATTAAACAGGAGTATAAAGTTCATTTTATATAAGTGAAACAACTCACATTTTTCTTATTTTATTGATGTGGGATATAGAGGTAATTTTTTTCAAATATCATGATAATTAAATTATAATTATATATATGGAAAATAACTATTTCTCAAATAGAGTCCATATAAAATTAATTATTATAATTGAAATTGAGTTTGTGTAGAACTTTATATGTAAATGAAAAAAGGCATGCCAATATGAAATATTATTTTTTTTTTTTTTTTGTAAAGTAAGTTTTTAGATTTTGCTACCTAAATAAGTGAAAAATACTACTTTTAATAATATATATATATATATAAAATATGATAGGTAACCAACTCACTTTGATCTCTTAAAGCCTATTTTCTACTAATTTGCCAAGTGAATTTTTTTATATCAAAAAAGGGGGAAAAAAAATTATAAAGTGAACTACACAAAATTTGAATCTAGATCTAGGGCTTGAAAAACAATACCCTTACCATTCAATCAACAAACACTATATATATTTTTAATTTAAAATTAAAATTTATATTTTACAGAGTTAATATAGATGCCCTAATTTTTATTACGGTAGCAGTTGGGAGCCCGAAATTTTGGGGCTCAAATGCCCCGAAATTTCCATATAAGGAAATAAAAAAAAAAAACAAGGCAAAAAAAAAACAAAAAAACTTATCCAAAAAAGGAAATTTGAGCCATTTGAGCCACAGTTTTTAGGGCCACCAATCATTTTCCTTTTTATTAAAAAGAAAACTATTCATCAGTACAATTGTTTTTATTTTTTGAAGTCTTAAAAATGTACATCTCATTTTTAACGGTTGCTGACAACTAATTGGTTGTTACTCGCACAAACATTGGATATACCCAAAAGTTAATTTACATAATTTTTGAAAATGATGAAATTAAAAGTTTTTTTTGAACGGATGAAATTATTTGGGATAAATTAAAAAAGTCAAAAAATTAAAAAGTTATTAAAAAAATTAAAAAGTCTATACTATTTAAGGGTAGTTTGTGGAAGAAGCCACTAATTTCGTCATTTGAATTCAACTACCAAAAAAGTCAAAAAGTTAAAAGGGTAAAATGGTTATTTTAATTTTACTACAACATTTTACTACACATTTTTTTGTAAAAAGTCAAAAATTTATCTTAAACATATATCTTTTTTTCTCTAATTTTTAAATTAAAAAGTCAAAAAATACACTTATATAGCACATCCCAAACAACTACTAAGTTTGAAAAGAATAAGTTGAGTTGTGGAATATTGCCGTATTTTTTTTAAATATTTTATTTTGAATAGAGAATGAAAGGAGGGGAGGAGAGAGTAAAAATGGAGGGAGAGAGAGATGACGGTGGTAAGTAGGGCGGTATAAAATATTGTCAAATTCGTTAAAATCGTACTGATTCATATTAATTCGTTATTTAATTTATAATTTTATTTTCAAACCGTTCGAACCGTAATGGCAAAGGAATTAGGGTCATTTATAGAAGAAGAAGACAAACTGTGGGAAATCTAATTTTGTGGCACCTGAGTTTCTCGCTCCGCTCGAGTGTGGCTTTCCTTCTCGAGCGTGGATTTTCAGCTCCCAGTATTTGGCATTTTTGCAAGCGGGACACTCGAGCGAGGGAGTTGCCACTCGAGCGTGATTTGCATGCTCCTAGTATTTTCCTCTGTACCTTTGTAAAGGTTCTGCGACATGTTCTTTTCCGCTCGAGCGAGGGAATCCACGCTCAAGTGGGACCACTTATTTGTGCCTTACCCTCAAGCGTTGGAACTCACGCTCGAGCGGGATGTCGAAGACAGCAGATTTTAAATGGCGATCCTTAAGCCTTTTCTAGCCACTTTCTTCTATCCTCTCTCTCTCTAACTCTACCTTTTCTCAACCCGAGCTCTCAAGCTCATAGACTTCCCTTGATTTCTCTAGGTTTAGCTCAAGATCTACCTAAGATCTTGCAAGATTAGTTGTAAGAGAAGATAGATCAACACTCTCACCGATCGTTTCGCTAAATCTACGAAGTGTGAGCGCGTATAACCACTCTAGCATTCCAACTCGAGATAGGGGTGTATTTAACTCTTTATATCTTCAATTTGAATAGCTTGTGTGGTATATTCTCAACCTATTTATGTAAATAGATGTAAATATATATATATATGTATTGGCTTGAGCTTGATGAATGATGATGGTGAAATGTTGTGATTATTGATAGATTTGCACTTATTATGAATGAAAATCGTTGTTCATGATGGATAATTATTCCAATTTCATAAAAAAATGAAAAGCCCCAAAGTTTTACTCAAACCCTAGTTTTCAAATCTAATTTATATAAAGGGGTTTTGCTTAATTGATTTCTGAAACATGAAATTGAGTGCAAATACTTGATTTTGAGATTGAAATATAAGATTGTTGGTTCCTCCTTAACATAAACCTTGAAAAGTGGATGATGATTACTTGATAGTTGATCCTTGGAACATGAACCGTGAAGCGGAATTATTATGAATTAACATCACATTAGGAAAGTAACGCATAAATCCATTCATCATATTGTATTATTTAATTCTGCTTGGTTCCGTTTTGTATGATTGGTTGAGAGTTAGAAATGGGTAGATAGTCTACGAGTCTGGTTAGCGAGTTGGGTTGGAGTTGAGTTGAGTATTGTATTTGGTACTCGCGCAGGAAGTCTAGGTGCCCAATGCCCTATCTGGGCTTGTCGTTGGACGAATGTGAGAATGTGTTTTTGGGTGTCTACGAGCCTGTCGTTTCTGGAGTCGGTAAATGTAGAAACACGGATGGTTTTGAGTGTCCACGTCTTCGTCGTTTATGGAGCCGGCAAACGTGGAAGTGTGATGTTTTGGGTGCCCATCGCCCCACCGTTTCTAGAGCCGGCAATGTGGGAATTCAATTTCTATATTTATGTTTGGAATTATTTACGTACGTATGGTTATGAAGTAAGTTATATTTAATGTGTTATACCCAATAAATGGCATACTCTAAAGTTATTCTATAACCTTGTTGATTTCACCATGCATTGCATAAGCATGAACTTTTCAAATGATTATATATTCTGTTAAATGCATCACCTACTGAGCTTATACTCACCCCAAAAACTAACAATTTTTCAAGAAACGAGGACGAGATACCTCCCAAACATTGATGTCTATTTAGCTAGCATCCTTTTGTTGAAGTTTTGTTGGGGACGTTGTATTGGCAATTGTAATTGTTTTTGGGGGATTATTGTTTATGTCTAATGATGGTAGAACATTGTGATAAGCAAGACGTCCTTATGAATTTTTTTTTTTTGGATAACTTTTTTCTCTTTTCTTTTGAACTGTTTTCCTTCTTTTGGATTCCTATTTTGGAAGAATGTAATAGAATACTTGTGTAAAACTCCATTTTAAGAATAGTTCAAGTGGAAAGAATGTTATGTATGATCGATTCTATTATTCTATTTGTTTGGAATTATGTGTGTTGGTATTATTGGTTGTATGGCTACTTGAGTAGGACTTTTTCAGGGTGTGACAAATTGTTATCAGAGCAGACCGGATCGAATACCTGAAGCTCGTGGGAAGCCGTTTTGCCGCATAGGGTTGTCACGTTAGACGAGGGCAAATAGTAGATTGTTTTATGTGTCTATTTTTCTAATCGTGAGAAGTATGGAGTTGAACTCTCAGGACACAACTTGTGCCATTGCAATCATTGAAATCCTTCTGGAAAAACACCTGATCAATGCTATTTCCACTAGGAAATCTTTGAGTGCCAAGGGACTAGTCAGAGTCTTGAATGGGTAACTCATGTATGCTTTATGTGTTTATGTGGGTATGTGGTGTGCCTTATGTGGTTTAACTGTTTAATGGTGCAACTACTCGGTGTGTGTAATATGAGAATTTGTATATATCGTGTGTGAGTTGAGAGTTAAATTCTTCTCCTTGTTCTCATATAGGATGTTAGGACGAGGAAGAGGAGGTCAAGGTAGACCCTATAGAGGTCGTCGGGCCTCGCTGGCACCACAAGATTTTCCTCCCCAAGAAGAAGGGGTAGGACAGAATGATGCAGCCATTCCTTCGGCTCAAGATGCAATGAGGGCACTAGCCCGAGATATGGCGGGCACCCTCTGTGAATCCATGGAAATCCTTCGAGCTGAGCAAGCGGCAAAGACAATCGAAGGGGAAACCCACGTCTTCTTTTTGAAAAAAGAATTTTTTCGCTCTAACCCTGCGGAGTATAGTGGCGAACCTGATCCTATGAAGGCAGATGAATGGTTGGAGCAAATTGTTAAATCATTTGAGATCTTAGACATCAATGATGGAGAGCTTAGGGTGGCCTTGGCAGCGTATCAATTGAAAAGAAAGACCGGTCAATGGTAGAAGACAGTTAAGCTTAGAGTGGAGCATACATGGGAGGCATTTTGTAACAACCCTCGTACTGATTATCGATAACCCACTGTATCACGTACTGATTACTGTTAAACTGAACTGATAATGACTGATGATTGGATTAACTGAAGTACTGAATGAACTGATTGAAATCGAAACTGAAATCGAATAAGTTATCTCTTGTATTGCATATTGCATCTGTTTGATTGATTGATTATCTGTTAGAATTTATATGTTTAACCTGCTAATTGAAGGCCTTATCGGCGGCCGAATTAGAAACCGCTTAGTGTTTTGTAATCAGTAGAATATTTGTGATTTTATGATATATTTATCTGAAAAGTGATTTGGTATGTTTAAATTAGATTAAATATTGACTAATTGAGGAGTTTGGCTTATTTACCATTATGCCACACCTAGTGGCCCACTATGTCAACACCTTGACCCCATATTACACTTGACTCAACACATTTGATCAGCCATTCCTTACACTCTAGCCGACCATAGTAGAGAGAAACAAGGGAGAGTGAGAGTTGAGAGATGTATTAAGCTCATCTTGTAGAAATTGCTTGGAATTGGTGTATAACTTGGCATAATCTAGCTTCCTTACCTTAAATTGAGACTTAGGTAAGTGACTTCATCTCCATTTTGTTGTCTTTGAGCCTCATTTTGCATGGTTCATGCCCAATTAGAGAGCTAGGCCATGAATTTGCTCATACATGTTGAATTGGACCTTAATTGTTGCATGCATGGCCATTTTGGTGCATTTGGAAGTTGAATTCATGGTGGATTGTACATGCATGTCCATGTTTATATTATAGTCCATGTTTTCATTTTGTTTTCAAAGATTGGAGCTCAATAGAGCAAGACTTGGAGCTTGAATTTGGTTAAAAACTCATGCATGTCATGTTGCATGTTGTTCTTGAAAACTAGTTTGAAAATGAGTTTGATTAAACACCCTTGGGCCTTGATTTCTTAAATTGAGCTTTAAAACGTGTTATTCTATGTGTTTGAAAGAGTTTTCCAAAAAATGGGCCCAAGAGGATCGAGTTGGGAGCATCAAACTTGAGTTTTGGACTTGGAACACAAACCTGGATTTTCCAGATTTTTGATGTCCGCTCGAGCGGGGGTAGTGCCGCTCGAGCGGGGAATTCATGCTCCCAGCATTTTCTTCGATTTGTTCTTCAGTACGCTCGAGCGGAGAAATCGAGCATCCAGCATCTTGCACCGTTCTTCAGTCCGCTCGAGCGGGGTAATGTACGCTCGAGCGGGGACCTTTGTTTGCTTGTACGCTCGAGCGGGGAAACCTGAGCTCGAGCGGAGGCCTTGTTTCACTGAAAATTCTGCAAATGTTTTCTAAGTGTATTTTCACATCCTCATTCCATCCTAGGCATTCTTAGGCCTAGTTTAAGACATCTTAATGAGGCTATAGACGTAGAACACACCGAGGCATAATAGGGAGTTAATTATTATACTTCCCCAACCGTTAAACTTAGAGTGTGTTCATCTTGTTTACTGTTTAGGGTTGGCTTTCGGGGACGCGCTCTAGCTGCTATTAGCCCAATCTCTGTGAGTAACAGATTGTGTAAAGATATGTTCAAAATGGTTATCTTTTGAATACTGAACAGAACTGTTTACTGAACGGATATTGTTTATTGAATGAATGTATGTCCTGTATTGTGAACTGTACTGTGGCATCCTTAGCACTTATTGATTACTGTTATTGTTACAGAGCTCTGTCGGTTTCCTTGTGGAACCATACTGTTTACTGATTGATGGCCATCATTATTGTTGGGTCTGTTAAGGCCCGGTCCTTCTGGACCTACTGTTCATAGGCTAATGGGTGTACTACATATGACTGATTGACTGAACTACTGAAAGACTGAATACTGTTTAATGAACTGTTTTCATTACTGTAAGGACATTCATTCATAACCTCTTTACACTTATTGTTATTCACTGGGCTTTAGCTCACTGTTTATATATATATGTAGGTTCTCAGCAGCCAGACCGGAGCTAGGAGCGTGGGTTAGTCCCCAGTTTTGTCAAGCCAGCCTATGTGCCTCACTGCGAGGTTCTAAGACGCCATGCTGTGGCTTGGGGTGTTTTTGTGTCCCCTATCGATCTCCCTACTGTTTTGTACTGTTGTCTAGACTGTTTACTGTTCTACTGCACTGTTATCGAGGGATTAAGTCCCCGCACTGAATGGTTGTATAGACTGTACTGTTTCGAGTTGAATGAATGCATGAAAAATGTTTTTGGCATACAGATTTTCACAGCTCAATGGACACTAGTTATTTACTGTATTGGCTTCCGCCAGGCCCTGTACTCTGCTTTACTGTATTACTGTTCAGCAGGCCTTCGGTAATCTCGGATTACTGGCCAGTTACGGTGCTAAACCCATAGGGCCGGGTTTGGGTCGTGACACGTTTGTTCATGCCTTTCAAGAGAAGTTTTTGCCTCTTATGGCTAGGGAAAAGTTGCGGAAGCAATTTGAAGAGTTACGACAACTAGACACACCTGTGGCGGAATTTGAAGCCACGTTTACCAGTTTGGCACGTTTTGCACCAGAGCTCGTGGCTACTGAAGAACGTCGGTGTTTCGAGTTCGAGAAAAGGTTAAGACCAAAAATATTAATGAAAGTGATGGGTCATGTGTATCGAGAATATGATAAGTTAGTGGAAGCCACGGCACATGTAGAGATTATGCTGGAGGCTGAAGAAACAAGGCAAAAGCACAAGAGGCCGAACTACATTAAGTCAAAAGGCGATTCAGGATCTTCCAAGAAATCTAAGGGTTCTTTTTCCTCATCTTCTCAGTCTATGCCCCAATCAACCAAGTCATTAGGATCTGTTTCTATGAGAAGTTCAGGAAGTACGAGCCCCAATCGTGTTAATTGTTTTAGATGTGGCCAGTAGGGCCACAAGGCTTCATATTGTAACCGAAATCTTAGTCGTCAGCAACCAGCTCAATCTCAAGGTCCAGCCTAAGGAAGGGGCCACTCGCCTACATGTTACTATTGTGGGTAATTGGGTCACATTAAGAGATCCTGTCCATAACTGATTGGAAAGGGTAATACTTCGGGGTATCGAAGTTCAGGAGGTCATTAGTTAGGCCAAGGGCAGAGACGGGGGTATCAGCCAGTTCAGTCAGGGCAGACATCTTGAGCAATATAAGGAACCACGTCTACACAATCAATACAACCAGCTAATGTAGAGAGGGGTGAATGGGATGACCAGAGGGTCCAAAGACGAGTATATGCAGTTGCTGCTTCCGAACAGTCGACAGGACCAAAGTGATGACACGTACTTATCTTGTTTTTAACACATGGGCCAACGTGTTGTTAGATATCGGGGCATCTTATTCATTCATAGCATCAACATTTGCAATTGCACTAGGCTTAGAAACAGAGCAATTAGAGTCACCACTCTTTGTTGAGTCTCTCCTTGGGGGTCAAGTTGCGTTGGATAAGGGATGTCGTAGGTGTTTAATCGAGTTAGTTGGACGCCAACTCCTTTTCCACCCTGTGTTGATAGAAATGTCGGTTTTCGATGTTATTCTCGGTATGGATTAGTTGTTCACTTACCATGCCATAATAGACTGTTACTATGGAAAGGTTACTGTGTGTACCGCGAAAGGTAACTGTTTTCATTTTCCGGGAGATAGAGCTAGTGGAGGGTTGTCACCCCTGTACGACCCCTAAAACCGAAGCAAGCTTAATTTCCTCCTCGCAACTATAGTAGAGGATGAGAATAGTGAGATTTGAGGAACGCTCCCTAAAGTAGTATGTGAGTATCCCGATGTCTTTCCTGAAGACCTCACAGCAATACTGCCTCACCGCGAAGTAGAATTTTCTATCGATTTGGTACCAGGAACCACGCCTATTTCTATGACTCCTTATAGATTTGCTCCGGCAGAGTTACTAGTCCTAAAGGAACAGTTGCAAGAATTGTTAGACAAAGGTTTTATACGCCCTAGCACCTTGCCTTGGGGAGCACCGGCCCTATTTGCAAAAAAGAAAGATGGTACGTTACGATTATGCATCGACTACCGTAAACTCAACCGAGCCACGGTAAAGAATAAATATCATTTGCCTCGGATAGATGATCTTTTCGACCAACTTAAGGGTTCTCAATGTTTCTCAAAAATAGACTTAAGGTCAGGCTACCATCAGTTATGAGTAAGGGAGGAGGACATTCCTAAGACAGTTTTCCGTACCCGATACGGCCACTATGAATTTCTGGTAATGCCGTTTGGCTTGACTAATGCTCTTGCAACTTTTATGGACTTGATGAATCGAATTTTCCAGGAATTCCTTGATAAGTTTGTGGTGGTTTTTGTAGATGATATACTTATTTATTCACCTTCCAAAGATGAGCATAAGAAACACCTTCATATCGTCCTACAACTTCTTAGAGAACACCAACTCTACACTAAATACGAGAAGTGTGAATGTTGGCTCTCAGAAGTGAAGTTTTTAGGTCATGTGGTCTCAAAAGATGAAGTGATAGTGGATGTATCAAAAATTGAAGCCGTACAGAAGTGGGAAAGACCTAAGAATGTGTTTGAAATACGTAGTTTCTTGGGGTTTGCTAGGTACTATAGGCGTTTTGTGAAGAATTTTTTCTCAGTTTCACTGTTGACCAAACTAACCAGGAAAGGGGTGAAATTTATGTGGAGTGATGCTAGTGAGAGATCTTTTCTGGAACTAAAAGCTAGATTAACTACAGCGCCAGTTTTGACTATCCCCAAGAGAGGCAAAGGTTATACAGTCTATTGTGACGCATTAAGAGAAGGGTTGGGGTGCGTCTTAATGCAAGAGGGCAAGGTCGTAGCTTATGGTTCTCGCCAATTGAAAACGCATGAAAGAAAGTACCCCACCCATGATCTTGAACTAGCAGTAGTTATCTTTGCTTTAAAAACCTGGAGGCATTATTTATACGGGGAAAAATTTGACGTCTTTTCTGATCATAAGAGCCTCAAGTACTTGTTTTCACAAAAAATTTGAACTTACGTCAGAGAAGATGGATGGAAGACTACGATTTCGAGTTGCACTACCACCCGGGAAAGGCGAATGTGGTCGCAGATGTATTGAGTAGAAAATCTATAAGTTCGGTTGCTAGTCTTGCCACGAGAGAATGGAAGATGTTAGGAGATTTAAATGGATTCAAGGTACTACTTGGTGAGTCACCTAATCAAGCTACATTGTTTTCAATTTTAATTCAACCATCTTTACTCACCCAAGTTTTAATAGCGCATCAGAATGATCTAGAGGTGGAGGCTATGAGAGAAAAGATTTCACAAGGAAAGGAGGAAAAAGGGTTGAAGGTGCATTCCGACTTAAGCATTCGGTATGTAAATTGCCTTTTTGCTCCGCAATCTTGTAGAGAGGATGTATTACGAGAATTCCACCATTCCCGCTTGGTCGTTCATTCTGGAAGCATGAACATGTATCATGACTTGTGTCGTCAATTTTGGTGAAAATGTATGAAGAAGGATGTAGCTTTATTTGTGTCTAAGTGCTTGACATGTCAACAAGTCAAAGCAGAACATCAAAATCCAGCCGGGTTATTACAACCATTACCGGTAGCAGAATGGAAATGGGAACACATCACTATGGATTTTGTATCCGGTCTTCCTAGAACTCAAAAGGGTAACGACGTTGTTTGGGTTATTGTGGACCGACTAACTAAATCGGCACATTTTCTTGCGATGAGTATGAGTGATTCCGTTGACTACTTGGCAGGGTTGTATGTTAAAGAGATTGTTAGACTTCATGGGGTTCCCATAAGTATAGTTTCAGATAGAGATCCTCACTTTACTACTCGACTGTGGCAAAGTTTGCAAACTGCCTTGGGGACTCAATTGAATTTTAGCATCACTTACCACTTCCAAATCGATGGCCAATCGGAGCGTACCATTCAAATTCTAGAAGACATGTTAAGGGCCTGTGTACTAGATTTCAAGGGGATGTGGGAGAAATATCTGTCGTTAGTCGAGTTTGCTTATAACAACAGTTTTCAGGCCAGTATTGGAATGACACCTTTTGAGACATTGTACGGACGTCCATGTAGGTCTCCCGTGTGTTAGGTCGACGTAGGAGATTCACCCATGCTTGGCCCGGACTTAGTTTGTGAGACTACGGAAAAGGTAGCGGTCATTCGGAAGAAGTTAATCACGAAGCAAAGTCGGTAAAAGAGTTATGCGGATCGAAGGAGACGACCACTAATCTTTGAAGTGGGGGACCATGTATTCTTAAAAGTATCACCAAAGAAGGGTTTAGTGAGATTTGGCCAAAAAGGAAAATTAGCACCTAGATACATTGGTCCTTTTGACGTCATTGAGCGAGTGGGAGAAGTTGCTTACCGTCTTGCCCTTTCTCCACAAATGTCAGAAATTCATGATGTTTTTCATGTCTCTATGCTTCGTAAGTATGAACCCCACCCCTTACATGTATTAGATTGGGCTGATATTGAAATTGACAAGAATGTTTCTTATGAAGAAAAACCCGTAAAGATTTTAGACACTTGGGAGCAAATACTAAGAGGCAAAACCATTCCCCTAGTCAAAGTACTTTGGCATCACCATGGAGTAGAAGAAGCTACCTGGGAAAAGGAAGTTAAGGTTCGAGAAAAATACCCTGAACTGTTTGGAGACTTGTAATATTAATGACTCTTGTAATACTAATGTTTGTATCTTGGCTAATCTTAATGACTTTTGTGTATTATGGCAATATTATGTTGATTGGGAGTATTCTTGCGTCAATATTGATTTTCTTGGGAGTTGTCAATCTTGTTTTGGCAGGAACTACCGAAATTTTGGGGACGAAATTCTTTAAGGAGGGTAGGTTGTGGCACCTGAGTTTCTTGCCTTGCTCGAGCATGGCTTTTCCCGCTCGAGTGTGGATTTTCAGCTCCCAATATTTGGCATTTTTTTAGGCGGGACGCTCGAGTGGAGGAGTTACCGCTCGAGCGTGATTTGCATGCTCCCAGTATTTTCCTCTGTACCTCTGTAAAGGTTTTACGACATGTTATTTTCCGCTCGAGTAGGGAAATCCATGCTCGAGCAGGACCACTTATTTGTGCCTTACGCTCGAGCTTTGGAACTTACGCTCGAGCGGGATGTCGAAGACAACAAATTTTAAATGGCGATCTCTAAGCCTTTTCTAGCCACTTTTTTCCATCCTCTCTCTCTCTAACTCTACCTTTTCTCAGCCCTAGCTCTCAAGCTCATAGACTTCCCTCGATTTCTCTAGATTTAGCTTAAGATCTACCTAAGATCTTTCAAGATTAGTTGTAAGAGAAGATAGATCAACACTCTCACCAATCGTTTCACTAAATCTACGAAGTGTGAGCGCGTATAACCACTTTAACATTCCAACTCGAGGTAGGGGTGTATTTAACTTTTTATATCTTCAATTTGAATAGCTTGTGTGGTATATTCTCAACCTATTCATGTAAATAGATGTATATATATATATGTATTGGCTTGAGCTTGATGAATGTTGATGATGAAATGTTGTGATTATTGATAGGTTTGCACTTACTATGAATGAAAATCATTGTTCATGATGGATAATTATTCCAATTTCATAAAGGAGTGAAAAGCCCCAAAGTTTTACTCAAACCCTAGTTTTCAAATCTAATTTATATAAAGGGGTTTTGCTTAATTGATTTCTGAAACATGAAATTGAGTGCAAATACTTGATTTTGAGATTGAAATATAAGATTGTTGGTTCCTCCTTAACATAAACCTTGAAAAGTGGATGATGATTACTTGATAGTTGATCCTTGGAACATGAACTGTGAGGTGGAATTATTATGAATTAACATCACATTAGGAAAGTAACGCATAAATCCGTGCATCATATTGTATTATTTAATTCTACTTGGTTCTGCTTTGTATGTGTGACACCCGAATGTTTTAAATTTAACATTACGATAAAATAAATAAATAAATAATAATAATAATAATAATAAAATAAGTATATATATATACATGTAGTGACAATAATAATAATAAATAAATAATAATAAATAAATGCATAATTTAGGAGATTGGGAATTTTATGGTTAAAGAAATACGTTGTGAAATATTACACATTAAATATTTTAGTAAGTGGTAAGTGGTGATTTATAGTTGGATAGTGAGATTATTAGACATGAACCTAACTTATCATTATACGTAAATTTTAGGAATCATTGTGGATTACCAAAGAGGATAGTAACCCTTTCAGACTTATAATTCAATTCAAACTTATAATTCAATTCCCAAGGCTTTGGTTGGTACAGGATAAGGGTTGAATAAAAAAAAAAGGGGGGGGGGGGGATAAGACTCTTAGATTAGGATAAGTTTCAAGGGTCAAATAAGTTTCAAGGGTCAAAGTATATGAGTCAAGGTAAAGGGAGTAAATCAGAGGAAAATTAAGAAATGTTGCCACGTATACGACTATGGCTTGGGCCTTACACATTGTTAGGTATAAATAAGGAAGTGAAGGTCATTAGTGAAGCACAAAAACAAGGTGAGTGTATGAAGCGTAATGTAGCGAGGCTCTGAAGTGCAAGGAAAATAGCGATAAATTTATACTAGAGGTGAGTTATATTATACCTTGAGGTAGTATAATATGTTTTAAAAATGTCTTGAGTTACCCTTATATATTTTACGTATGTTTTGACTTACCAAAATCTGTTTTATAAAATTTATGTTTTTTTTAGTATATTAATAAAAAGTTATATTTTTGTTGGCTATATATTTTGTAAAAGCCAGTAACAATTCGACACGTGGCAGAATAAGGGTATTATGGGAAGATGATTCATGTCTTCAATCCTGATCGTACACGTGGCGATGACAATTGGTTCTCACGTGATCCGAGTAGCACCAGATCAATAAAGAAACGAAAGATGACGTGGCCTCAACGGTTACTCATATTCAAATTCAAATATAAGAGGGAAGTTTAACTGCAAGTGATGGCGTAGTGGAACTACTTCTAAGGCAGCATGATCAGCAATCATGGAGGAGCAGTTCGACGGTTTGAAGTGCAGTTCGAAGGTCATCCTTGGCAAGTATAAATAGCAAGGAAGTCCCCAGAAAAAGGCCCCAGACTCAGATCATACAAACCAGTCATTTACTTTATATTTTCTTTCCCAGTTTTACATTTCCTGCACTTTAAATACCTGCACTTTAAATACTTGTCCTTTAAATATCTGCACTGCACTTCGATTCCTAGGAGTAGTTTCAAGTAGATTCAAGTAGACTGTTGCTGTAAACCTCTTCGAGGCTGAGTTTGGACTATTGTAAGTGTTCATTTTTAATGAAATACTGCGATTGTTCTTCATATTGCTTGTTACTTTTCTTAATTTCTCCTAAGTCAAGCCACCAGTAAAAGTCCTCTTCATTGAGGCTGAAAGAACTAAAAAACACAATCGTCTGATAAATTGGTTGGCAATTATAATTTCTGTAAGGACTGATTGATCCTTGCTGGCACACTCGCATTTACAAAACTATCCTTCGAAAAGCCAAAAAGCCAACATATATTTTTGGCACGCCCAGTGGGACTTAATTTAAAATGGCTAGAAGAAGACGACAAGGAGAAAATGAACGTCTGGAAGAAGGCGTAGAAGGAGAGGTAGAAATACCTAATCCAGAGGATAATGTGATAACACATCCTGTGGAGGCTCTTATGTTATCAGAACCTATGGTCGAACAGATCAGTACTTCTGGACAAGAACCATATGTTCATAATATTGGACGAAACCAAGGAATTGGAACATCCACCGTTCCATCTACTCAGCCAACAAATCCATGGGATGGCTTAGTAGATGCTATGGGACAACAATTAATGAACACCATGGAAAGGTGGGCAACATCCTTTTTGGATCGAATGAATAACCACCAACCAACAAATACAAGACACACAGAGGAAGTTTTAAATGTCCCTCAGCAAAGATTGGCTAGAGAAAAACAGCCTATGCAAATTAATGGACAATCTAATGGTCAGACTAGTACTCAGAATTATGAAAGACCATCGCCTCAGTCTTGGTATGAACCCATTTCAAGGCCTGTAGTAGGCCAAAATGCCTCAGTACCCAACAATGAAGCCACACATGTTGGTGGATCTGGGCAAGTACAAGAAATTGGCATGAGAATGGTTACAAATCCCATGTTCGAAGCCATACCTGGCACTAGGGGATATAATAATCCTTTGTTTGAATTTATACCCGGGGGGTTGGAGAGTTTTCCTGTAAATGGAAGGGACACAACACCTGTTCCAGCACCTTTCGCAGGTCCCTTCGCAGGACAGGCTCAAAGGGGTTACCCATATCCCCAACAGCAACCTGTACCACAGGGGCAACCAGTCCCAAATGTACCACCTTATGGACCAAGAGGGCCACAAGCACAAGTTTGTCCACCAAACCCTGTGTTTGTTCCTCCAGTACTGGTTCAGCAGGCACAGAATATGGTCCCTAGGGACCAAATTGTTGATATTGTTAGGGAGATGTGTGGACCGATGGCTCGGGGGGTCCAGACTCCTGTATACAGAAAACCATACCCAGAATGGGTAGATAGGGTACATGAATATCCAAGAGGATTCAGAATACCAGATTTTACCTTGTTCTATGGAACTGGAAATCAATCAACAGTAGAGCACATTGCCAGATTCGCTGCTCAATGTGGTGAATTCACTAATCATGATTACATGAAACTGAGATTATTTCCAAATTCCCTGACTGGGGGAGCCTTTGTATGGTATATCAACCTTACACCTGGCTCCATTCAAAATTGGCAACAAATGGAAGAGGCATTTCATGCCCAATTCTTCCAATCGGAGCCAGAGGTGTCCATGGCAGACTTGGCAAGATTGAGTCAAAGGCCTGAAGAAAAGGCTACTCAGTTTATTGCCAGATTTAAAAGGGCTCGAAATAAATGTAGGGTCATCCTTCCAGAGTCAGAATTTGTAAGATTGGCTCAAAACGGTTTAGAGTTCAGGCTTCGAAAGAAATTTGACTCAACTGAATTTAGGGATTTGGTCGAATTAACCTATAAGGTGTCTCGATATGAAGCATTACTAGAGGAGGAACAAGATCGAAATAATGCTTCGTATAAGACGTATTATAGAGATCCCAATTATGAGATTGATGCAGCAGAGATTGTGGGCAAAGAACCTGTAATCTGTGAAGCATTAATTCATAAGGATACAACCATCGACCAACAGTTTAAAAAGAAAGACTTTCACCGAAAGTACTCTTTTGACTTAACAAAAGCAGATGACATTTTTGATCATTTGCTTGCAGCCAATTTCCTTAAGTTACCAAAAGGAGTTAAACTGCCATCTCCAGAGGAACTTAAAGGAAAAGTATACTGTAAATGGCATAATTCTTGGTCTCACTCAACTAAAACCTGTATTGTTTTTCGAGACAGGATCCAAGAGCAAATTCGAAAAGGAAGTTTGAAGTTCCCAGCCAAAACAGAAAAAGCCATGGGAATTGACAGCAACCCATTTCCAGAAGTTGGAGAAAGCGCGGCTAATGTGGTTGTACCAAACTTTCAGAATCTATCTCTGCAGGAATTGGAAGAGGTCAATGTGCAAATGCATATTGCCAACCAGACAACTGCCAAGAAGGAGATTGGAAACCCACCAACTATTGGACAAGGTTTCTCACGTCAGAGGGAACACTCTGATGAAGAAGCACTGGACGATGATTCTCTCGAAGCAGCTGTAGTGCAGAGGATGTGTCCTAGATGCAGATTAAGTTACAAATGGTTAAAGGGGCTTCCAATTGATGGGAAGCAATACTATAAGGATGTTCAGAGACGTCCTAAATCAACCAATGCTCACAACAAAAGGCCGTATCCGGCTGGTGACAGGCAACGCCCATTAGTGGTTGAACCTGTAGTGGACAGAATGCATGCTAAAGGCAAGAGGCCTGTGTATGAGTCTAGGCCACCTAACTACTACAGAGCAGAAAGCAGCCATTCTGAAAGAAGATTGGAGAGGGGTTCAGGTTATGGGAGTAAAGCCAGAGATTGGTCTTTTAGACCAACCCTGCGAAGGACAGAAAATGGCTCTTTTCATCGAAGGACTGAATCAGGTTCGAAACATGAAGTCAGAGCCAAGCATTTACCTTCACAGCCAGCTTCGAAGATGGTTTCGAAGGTAGAAGGAAACAGTTCGACATCTGGATCAGTAAGCTCGTGGGTACCAGGGGTCCCAGATTGGTTTGTAATGCAGAACAAACCTAGGGAGGCGCCTACTCAAAGGGATGTTGGAAACCAAGGCAGGATGGTCAAGCCTCCTTTGGTGGCCCCAAACAATTGGGTATTACTTAAACATCCAAAGACAAAGGAACCAGATATGGTCCCAGTCATTTCCAGATCACAAAGAAGGAAAATTCAACGCAGGTATACCCAGTACCAGCAAGATCTGAAAGAAAGTGGAGAGAGTTCTTCACAGGTCAAGACAGAAGGAAAGAAAACTTCGAAGTCAGACCATACTCCAAAACCGACTCTGCAAAGCAAAGTGGTTTGTAGCAGAGAACAATTGGCCCAAGTTCATTCTGAACTAAAGGCCAGGGAGAAGTCTAGTTTGGCAGGGTTGGAGAAGGCTCTGATGGAAAGTGATAGCGAAGTGGGAGACGAGATTGACATGAGCCAAAAGAAGGAAATGGCAGAAGAAGAAATGTTCGAAGCCTTCATGGCTGAACATACATTTCTGACTGAAGAACCAGTTGAAAAGGATCCTTCGAAGGGATCAGTTATCAATGAAATACCAGAGTGCAGCATGGAGGATGCTGCTGAGGACACTGAGCAAGGTAGCTAAGAGGGGAAGAAGGTACAGTCAGCCATTCAGTTTGGCTCATTTCCCCCTGTATCAGTCAATATGGTACACATACTACCTCATGAATTCCAGGCTGAAAATGAGGGTCATGGTGACCAAGACATGGATCCAATTCCTGTATCTAGTGAGGAGTCACAAGTGAGTATGGTACAGGATGCTCCTGAAATGGCTACTCCAATGGAAACTGAGTATGAGAGCGAGGAAGAAGTGAGCATCAACCTCTCATACCCTTTTGAATATCCCTCAAATTCCATAACCCAGCATGTCAAGCCTTTGTACATCAAGGCTTTCTTTGATGGGATACAGCTAAACCGAGTCCTGGTAGACAATGGGGCAGCAGTGAACTTATTACCGAAATCTTCTTTGAAGAAACTAGGGAAAAAGAATCCCAGGTTGATCCCAACCAGCACGACTATTGCTGGTTTTGCTGGAGATAAACAGATGGCTCAAGGGATTCTGCCTATTAATTTGAGTGTGGGAACCAGGGATTGTATGACAGCATTCTTCGTCATCGACAGCAATGCCAAATATAATGCCTTACTTGGGAGAGATTGGATCCACACCAACAAATGTGTGCCTTCCTCTTTGCATCAGAAGATCATGATGGCCTTGGGTAATGGAGAGACAGAGGAAATTGATGCAGATCCTCAACCCTTCATAGCCTGTGCAGACTTTGCAGAGGCCAAGTTGTATATTGAAGGAGTAACACCACTCAGTATACTGAGGAAAGCTGATGGCTCAGCCGAAGTGACGGCTGATGAGGAAGTGACACACCTAAAGCACTTAGTCCAAGAGAGTGCTGATGAAGAGATTGTCGTGAAAGATGACAATGATGCCTGGTTATAGGCAAAGAGATGAAGAGCAAGAAGCCAAGTCTTTGGCTCTGGTTAAATTCTCACCATTGGACGTAGAAGCAATAGTCCAGAAAGTACAGGAGCAAGAAAGAGAAGCCATGATGATTGGCTGTAAACAGGAGCAGTTACAGGTCAGAGTTTTGACCCTTGGGAAATATTGCGCATTGGACATTGAGACAAAGGTCCAGGAGATACAAGAGGAGGATGCCTTATGGACAGATTTTGTCTATGAGGAAGAAGGTAAGGATGTGGAACCAGAGAACTTGCGAGTGGAGCAAAGCAAGAAATATGCTTCGAAGGTAGAAGGAATCAAAGAGGAAGCTTTAGTAAGTTCTCAGACACAAGACCCCTTAGAAGAAGTGAATTTAGGGGAAGGTTCTGTACAACAGCCAACCTACATAAGTGCTTGTTTGAATGTTCTGGACAGAGACCAGTTATTGGTTGTTCTAAAGAAATACAAAGATTGCTTTGCATGGTCTTATAATGAACTACCAGGATTGGATAGGTCATTAGTGGAACATAGACTCCCTATGAAGCCAAATTTCAAGCCATACAAGCAGAAACCGAGAAGGATGAGTCCAGAAGTAATTCAGAAGGTCAAAGAAGAGATCCTTAGACTACTTAAGGCAGGCTTTATTAGGACGGCCAGGTATGTTGAATGGCTATCTAATATTGTACCTGTAGTTAAGAAGAATGGTAAAATGAGGGTATGCATCGATTTCAGAAACCTAAACCTAGCGACTCCCAAAGATGAGTACCCTATGCCTATAGTGGACCTACTGGTAGACAGTTCAGCAGGGCACCAAGTTTTGTCAATGATGGATGGGCATTCTGGTTATAACCAAATCTGCATTGCGGAGGAGGATATCCACAAGACAGCATTCAGATGTCCTGGAAATATTGGCACCTTCGAATGGATTAAAATGCCATTTGGCCTGAAGAATGCTGGGGCAACATATCAAAGGGCTATGAACACCATCTTTCATGATCTCATTGGAGGGTATCTAGAGTGTTATATTGATGACATTATAGTGAAATCTCAGTCCATGAAAGAATATCTGTTTCAGTTAGAAACAGCTTTTGAAAGAATGAGGAAGTTCAAGCTAAAACTCAATCCTCTCAAATGTGCCTTTGGTGTATCATCTGGAAACTTCTTGGGTTATGTGGTGCACAAGAAAGGAATACAGATTGATCAGAACAAAGCCAAAGCCATCATCGAAGCTAAGCCTCCATCAAGTAAGAAAGAATTACAAAGGTTCCTTGGGCAGGTTAACTTTCTTAGAAGGTTTATTTCTAACACTGCTGGGAAAACTAAAGCATTTTCTTCCTTGTTAAGGCTGAAGGATGAAGAAGAATTTGTTTGGACAACAGAGCATCAAACTGCTTTCGAAGGTATTAAAGCCTACTTGGCCAATCCTCCAGTACTGATGCCACCAAAGGGAAACAAGCCCTTGAAGTTGTATATAGTTGCAGCAGAAGATTCATTGGGAGCTTTCTTGGCCCAGGACAATGAAGAAGGCAGGGAACAAGCTGTTTATTACCTTAGTAGGTTTTTAAATTCCTGTGAATGTAAATACTCAGCTGTCGAAAAGCTGTGCCTTGCTTTGTATTTTGCTGCAATGAAATTAAGATATTATCTTTTACCTACAACTGTCTTGGTGATTGCAACCACAGATTTGGTTAAGTATATGTTGTCAAGACCTATGTTGAGGGGAAGAATTGGCAAGTGGATACTAGCCTTATCAGAATTTCATTTAGAATATGTCCCTCAAAAGGCAGTAAAAGGGCAAGTCTTAGCCAATTTTCTAGCAGACCATCCATCTCAAACAGAGAACCAAGAAGTAATGGAACTTGGCATGACCAGTGTTGAGCCATGGCAGATGTGGTTCGATGGATCGAAAGCCAATGGTTTAGTTGGAATTGGTATTGTGATTAAATCTTCACAAGGGGTAGAAACCACACATGGTTTCAGAGTGGATGAAGTTACTTGTTCCAATAACCAGGCTGAGTACGAAGCCTTAATAGTGGGACTAGAGATCCTTATTGGATTACAAGTACATGCAGTTGATATATTTGGAGACTCTCAGTTGGTGGTTAACCAAGTAAATGGGATTTTCAAGTGTCAAAGCATAAGTATTTTACCATATTATGTTGTTGCATTACATCTGCTTTCTCAATTTCAAGTAGCAAATGTAACTCATGTTCCAAGATTCTTGAATAATAGAGCTAATGATGTGGCTCAGAAAGCTTCGAACTTCAAGAGAAGGGATAATACCCAAAGGAGCATAAGCCAAACAACATATCAAAAATTGATACCACCTTTGAATAAAAGGAATGTAGTCTTAGAAGTCAATCATAATGACTTGCAAGAACAAGATTGGAGGCATCCAATAATGCAGTATTTGGCTGGTCCATCTTCGAAGGCTAGCAGAAAAGTTAAATTGCAGTCTATGCAATACATCATGTATAGTAATGCTCTTTATAAAAGGGGAGGAGATGGCCTATTGCTGGAATGTTTAGGCCCAAGAGAAGCATTAACAGCTATGGCTGAGGTTCATGAAGGCATTTGTGGTGCTCATCAACCCGGCGTAAAGATGAGATGGTTGCTTCGAAGGCATTCTTACTACTGGCCAACTATCCTTAAAGACTGCATAGAATATGCAAAGGGCTGCCAGGCATGCCAAAAGCATGGCACAATAAGGCATGTACCCATAACTGACCTACATGCAGTAGTAAAGCCCTGGCCATTCAGAGGATGGGCCATGGATATGATGGGAAAAATACACCCACCCTCTTCGAAACATCATTGTTTCATTTTAGTGGCTACCGATTACTTCACTAAGTGGGTCGAAGCTAAGCCATACAAGGCTGTAGACCAAACAGAGGTTATTGGGTTCATTAAAGATCTGATCCATAGATTTGGCATTCCACAAACCATAACAGTTGATAATGGGACTGTGTTCGATGGGAAAATGGTGAAGTCTTTTGTGGCAGAGTTTGGAATTAGCCTTGTTAATTCCACACCCTATTATGCACAAGCTAATGGTCAGGCTGAATCATCCAATAAGTCCTTAAAAAAAGGAATACAAAAGGTTGTGGAGGATAATCCTAGGGATTGGCATAACCTGTTGTTGGATGTGTTATGGGCTTACAGAACCTCTCCTAGGTCAAGCACAGGGGTTACTCCTTATGCCTTGGTATATGGGCATGATGCAGTTTTACCTGTGGAAATCAATGTTAAATCTTTAAGGGTAAGATGCCAAGATCAGTTAAATCCTGAGCAATACCATCAAAGCATGTGCTTGGAATTAGAAGGCATAGATGAAGCCAGAATTTTGGCATTAAATAGCATTCTTTTCTAGAAGAAGAAAGCAGCCAAGAATTATAATAAAAAGGTCAAACACATTGGCTTTGATGAAGGTGATTTGGTATGGAAAACAATACTCCCAATAGGGATTAAAAGCCATAAGTTTGGCAAATGGTCACCTAATTGGGAAGGACCATATCAAATTCATAGAGTTCTGCCTTTTGGGGCATATCATTTAAGAAATTTGAATGGTTATGTACATCCCAAAAAGATTAATGGCAGATATTTAAAACCTTATTTTCCAACCATTTGGGAAACACAAGGAATAACATAAAGCATCAACTACGAAAACATAAGACTACTCAAATGATAGACAAAATTTGTTCTTTTATAAAGAATTAAATACATTGTGCCACAGATTGGCCCAAAAATCATTACAATGTCTTAATTGTTTTTGTACAGTGGACTTCCTATGGCTAAGTGCTGGAAACAGTTGAATAGCTGCAGCCATGTCTTCTTTTCGGTCAGCCAGCTCTTGGTTGGTAATTTGCAATTTGGTATCAGTTCGAACCAAGGCTTGGTTTATTGCAGCCAACTCCTCTTCAAGTTGAGCTTTTTTCTCCAGCAGTTGGATTCGAAACTGGGAGACAGAAGAGTGTTGTTCCTTGAGATCTGCTACTTTAGTATGCACTTGAGAAACAAAACTCTGGTCTCTAACCAGCTTCTCATCCGCAGTCTTAGCAGCATGACAGATGTTGAGATAAAAATCAATAGTAGCTGCAGCCTGAGATAGATGATTTGAGACATTCATGCCGGACTGTTCAGTAATGTTGCAACACTGAAGAAACCCATTTCTAATGATAGGCCTTTGTAGAGCCTCGAAGGGAATCCTCGAAAAGGAAGTTAGCAGTTCCAAACATGTGTCTAGATCTATTGAATGTGCAGGAGGCTTGCTGCTGGGAGAAGGACTCTCGAAAATCTCCAGCAAGGAGTTAGCCAAGACTAATGGCTCAGCTTCAGCACTAAATGTTGGAGAGGTAGAAGGTACATTGAAAAGACTAGCGAGTCTTCCTTCGAAGATGTCTACCTCATCCCTAGACATGAAGGGCATAGAAAGTATTGTGGTGGAAGATACAAAGGGCTGCATGGGGATGGGAGAAATGGATGGAGCATCTTTGGCAGCCTCTATGGTTTTAGCCACCAATGAATCTAGTGAAGAGGGGCTGGAAGTGGACATAGGTGATAAATTATGAACTGGAGAACTACCAGTACCCTCTGTGGGAGAATCAACTGCCACTAGGATTGGAGTAATAGCTGGAATATCCTTGGAAGAAGGAAGAGCAAGGCTCGAAGAAGCATACTGAGGCGGGTTAAAAGCCAAAAAAGGAAGATATGGTTCTAGACCAAGGAAAAGAGATGGAGGAATGATGGGGCTCAAAGAAGGCACATCAAATGTAGGCCTTGAAAGTGGGAGTGCGATTTGAACAACCCTCACATTCTGCATTTGATCGACCTCAATTGAAATTGAGGGAGGCCTCACTGGAAAGATGAATGCAGTGGGTGTTGCTGCAAGAAGAAGAGACGAAAAGCAATGTCATAATCCAGCGTCAAAGTTAACAAAAGAAAAACAACAGAAGAATGAAAGAAATTACTTGTTTCAGAAATGTTGATATTGATGGGAGAACTTCGAAGAGAATAACGTTCGGCAATTTGTTGTCTTCGAACAATTTCTCTTTGTAACACATCAGCAGCAGCAGCTTCATCTCTCAGAAACTGTTGCTGCCGTTTCTTCTCAGCCCTCTCAAAAACGATTATTGCTTTGGAATGTTCTTGTTCCACTGCCTTGGCAGCGGCTTTATGAATCGGATCTTCCACCAAGTCAGCAGCAGAAACAGTCATCTTCTTTCTCTGCCTCCTTGGCAGTGATACTACTGGTTCTTTATCAATCTCCCTCTCTTCAATTTGAGTTTCAGATTTTTTAGAGGTAAGTGCTTTCTCCGTTACTGTAGTGGGTGTTTCGAAAGAAGGATGCTTAGTTGTATCAGGAAGGGAGGCAACTATCTTTTGTCTCTTTGTTCTCTGCAAGGGCTCTTGCTCAACCTCTTCTTCTCCCGAGGATTCGGATTCCTCAGGAGGAAGGACTAGATTCCTTTTGTGTTTTTGTTCTTGTTGTCTCTTTTTGAGAACAGCTAAAGTTTCAGCTCTCTTGGGAGATTCTTCGTGTGGAGGCCCTGCACAAAAGAACAAAAGTGTAAAGGGAAAGAACAAAAGATTCAAAAGAAAGGAAAAGGAGAAGTCTGAAAATGTTTACCCTTCTTCGAAGTAGCTCTAGTAACTCTAGCTGGAGGGGATGAAGCTGTAGGTTTAGTTGTGGCAGCCTCATGAGATGTCGCTGACTTAGCCTTCGAAGGCACTCCCAATCCTACCAGCAAGTCATGGGGATGTTCAGATAAGCGCACTTCCATATTGACTGTCCACCAGTTCTGGAATCTTTTCAAGACTGAACCATACGGAAGAAAGGGGACAAATTGGAACTCATTCAACTCTTTCAGTAATTTGAGAATGGCCGTCTCTAGTCTCGATTTGGATATTTTCGAATCTCTGACAGTAAGATGGACATTCGAGAGACTGTAAAGAGGAACTGGTATCCCTTGAGTGAGTCCAAATTGTCTGGCAAATTGAGAAGGGCAGTACACCTCAGATATGCATTTGTAAGCTCGAGGGTTTAAACTACCAATGAACAATTCCCTTGGTAGTAGTATAGAGGCCCACATGTCTTTGTGAGGAGAAGTGGAGCATTCTTTATCAGCCAGGAAAGCTTGCAGCCAGGTTGGTCCTTTATTGGCTTCAAAAGGACAAAAGAAAGAGGCAGATGGAGAAATGGGGAGTTGATAAAAAAAGGTAAAGTAGTAAGCGAATGAAACAGGGTAAAGGGCAATCCTAGCATACTTTTCCCCATAAGTACTAGGGTCCTGAACAAGGAATTTTAGACATTTGGGGTGTAGGTCAGTGAAATAGGCGAAGAGCCAAAGTTGAAGCACCCAGAAGGGACCTCCTTGGTTGGCATCAAGAGGTTTTTCACAAAATTGGGAACAGACTTTGTAGACATGACCTAAAAGATAAGGAGCAAGAGCTATATGTTTTTTCAAAACAAGTGCCTTCGCGAGAGGGACAAACTCAGGCATAATCCTCTGAGATGAGGTGCAAAAGAGGAATTTGCATAACCAATATAAAATGAAGGAAAATAGCTCTCTGTCCCTCACAGGACCTTCCCTTTTATTTTCAGACTTTACAAAATCACTATAAGAGGAGCTTAAGGATGGAAGGGAAAACTTAACAGGAAGGTCTGGATAGTTGGGAGTAAATGGAGAACCATGGGGAGAAAGCCCTAAGAGATGGCAAATATCAAGAACGGTGGGGGCCATCATGCCGCACCGAAATTGAAAGAAATTAAAAGCCATATTCCAGAAACATAAGGCAGCAGGTATCAAGAAAGGGTCCTCAGGAATGATGAACCTGGAAAGACGAAGGGCATCGAGGATACAGAGCTCTTGCAGGTCATCTTCTCTTGCAGGTACAACTCTGTCATACCATTCTTCCCATTCAGTCCTCATTGTCGGCCAGCAACGGTGAGGATGATTCACCCTCCAGTTTCCCCAATCAAGCCCTACTTCGTAAAGAAGGAAATGGTCCTCCAAGCGAGGATATAGGGCTGCGAGTTGAGCAGGAGCTTCCCAAAAAATAGGGCCAAGAACGTATTCCTGTTTGTCGCTATGACGAGGCACGAAAAGACGTCCATCTATGTGGCTTGACTCACCAGATGACAGTTTAGTGATTTCTTCATCGATACATCGCTTCAAAGCCAAGGTAGGACTGATACGATCGTCAGTAAACACTTTTAGTGAGGAAGGATCCATTGATAGCGAGTAATAAGGAAGAGGGGTTTAATAGGAGATCGGTAGGGTTTGTGTGTCAAAAGAGCAAGTGATTTCAGAGTACAAAGCAAAGGGGCTTTTAAAAGGTTCCGTGTCTGAAAAATATATTGCGTAAATCGTTATGTACTAAAAGTACGAATACGAGGGGTTCTTTCCAATATTGATAATTTTTGGAGGGAAGAGCACATTCCGGACGCTGATGCCAGCTTCGAAGCAAGATATTTGGCTTCGAAGCCGAATTTTGGCGCCAAAATTCAAACAACTATGGCTTCGAAGTACGGAAGCCAGCTTCGAAGCGTACTCATGTTCGAATACACTGGACTGTTTGAGTATTGGTCTACTTCAAGGGGTTTTAGGGCCCGTTTATCAAAGTAATGACCTTCAAAGCAAGTCTTTGGATCCTTTGAGGGATGAGGAGTACTGTTCGACGCATTGAAACCAATATTTGGTTTTATTACATATAAAAAGAGGAATGGCTTTTGAACCAGAACAATGTGGATTACTCTTCGAGGCAAACTAGTTAATTTGAAATTGATTGGTTACATTAACCATGATCATATATTGGTTATAGTTAGTTCTGAAGGGTAATGTTAATAAGTTCAGAGCATTGATTCCAGGTAATAACAGCCAGAATTGTCAACAACACCCCATAAACTGACATGTTGGCTCTTTTAGCGTTTCATTAGACAATTAAATCCAGATTCGAAGGATGAGATTGTTTAATTCGAAGCTATGGGTTGGCTTTTAAAGACAAAAAGGAACAAAATCAAACAATGACAAATGTAAAAAGACTTTGTTTGTACTAAAGCCAAAACAGTTACATCAAGTGACCCTATCTGGGTACGAATTCTAGCTCATAAAAATAAGGAATAGAATAAATAACAAGGTCATGGAATTTCATCCAACAATGATCAATGAATTTTTGTTCTTTCTTTATTATTTCCTCTATCTCCTCTAATGTTGGCTGCATAAGCTGATGTGCTCTTACTTCATAATAGAGCTCTTCAGCCTTTATTTCGAAAGCTTCCTCCCTCAGTGTTTGTTCCAACTCATCTATAACCAAATCGTCCCAATACGCAGATTCTTTATTTCTGAAGTCATCAAACTCTTCGAGGAAGTTCTCTGCTTCGTATTGAGCATGAATTCGTAGGGATGAGAGTTGATCCAAAGATTGCGTAGCAACCAGAGAATTTCGATGCCAGTGGAGAAGCACTGGAAGTTGGTCCAGAAATAGGTGAAGTTCTGCTTGGGCGATGGGGTTAAGGATATGGCCCCTGGTCAAAATATCACAAGCCCATTGAAAGTTCTTGAGAGGGGTATCATCCTCAAGAACATTGAAAGGCAAGTGAGAGAAAGCCGCTAGCAGAAGTTGAGCTTGTTTCCGCTCAGTTGGAGAAGGGGATAATGGAGGGTTGTAAGGTGAAAAGACTGTGTCCATTGGAAGAGCAAGCCTTAGTTTCTCTATCCAGGAAAGAGCGGGAGGAGAAGAAGGAGTAGAGGCTTCAAATTCAGAAGATGAAGAAGAAGGTGTGGATGCCTCTATTGTAAGAGATGGCGTGGGAGTGGAAGGAACAAAGGCATTAATGTAATCAAGCCAATCAGAAGAACAAATCTTCGCCTTCTTGGCTAAGAATAAAGGACTGTATCCTTGTGCTTCTTCTGGGCGCCGGGTAGGATGCATTATCTTTGTAGGCATGGATGAGGATAATGCATTATCCTTGTGCTTCTTCTGTGCTTCTTCTTGGCCACGAGCAGATTTTCTTCTAAACTACGTCGAAGATCAATGGGCACGTAAGGGTAGACTACTGAACTTCGAGCGAAGGAAGGAAACTCCAAGGGATCAGTAAACTCAACAAAGTGATGGTTGATGCGCTCCCTTACATCATAAGTCTCAGAGGTCGACCAGTTTGTCCAACTAGAAGTCCCAGACGATGAAGAAGTTATAGCTTCATCCCATGCAGAGGTGTGTGAAGAAGAACTTCCCAAATCCATATTTGTAACTTATTGAAGCAAAGATTTGAGGGTAGTTTGTTCAAAGTACAAAGGGATGCTAGAGGAAGAACTTCTTGTATTTACGGAGTTGTGAATCGAAGGGTTAATGGCAATGTGCGCATAGTCCAAAGCTTGATAATTCGCAAAAGCCTCCACGACCTGAATATGGAAGGGCGGATAAAGATGGCTAATGAATGCGTGAAGATTCTTTCGAGGGGAAACAGCATTACTCAATGGCTCTTCGTATGCTTGATCAGTAGAGTGAGAAGTTGATTGAGCCATAATCCGTTCGGATGCTAAAGATATTGAAATATTCAATAATTTGAGAGTTAATGCTAATGATCACCAAATGGGTGACGGTTATGTTTCCTGAAAGTGGATTCCGTGCACATTCCAAAAACGCGGGAAAAGTTTTTAATCCACTAATATCACCAAGTATTGGGTATATTAGTGCGGGGGGTAATGTTGGCTATATATTTTGTAAAAGCCAGTAACAATTCGACACGTGGCAGAATAAGGGTATTATGGGAAGATGATTCATGTCTTCAATCCTGATCGTACACGTGGCGATGACAATTGGTTCTCACGTGATCCGAGTAGCACCAGATCAATAAAGAAACGAAAGATGACGTGGCCTCAACGGTTACTCATATTCAAATTCAAATATAAGAGGGAAGTTTAACTGCAAGTGATGGCGTAGTGGAACTACTTCTAAGGCAGCATGATCAGCAATCATGGAGGAGCAGTTCGACGGTTTGAAGTGCAGTTCGAAGGTCATCCTTGGCAAGTATAAATAGCAAGGAAGTCCCCAGAAAAAGGCCCCAGACTCAGATCATACAAACCAGTCATTTACTTTATATTTTCTTTCCCAGTTTTACATTTCCTGCACTTTAAATACCTGCACTTTAAATACTTGTCCTTTAAATATCTGCACTGCACTTCGATTCCTAGGAGTAGTTTCAAGTAGATTCAAGTAGACTGTTGCTGTAAACCTCTTCGAGGCTGAGTTTGGACTATTGTAAGTGTTCATTTTTAATGAAATACTGCGATTGTTCTTCATATTGCTTGTTACTTTTCTTAATTTCTCCTAAGTCAAGCCACCAGTAAAAGTCCTCTTCATTGAGGCTGAAAGAACTAAAAAACACAATCGTCTGATAAATTGGTTGGCAATTATAATTTCTGTAAGGACTGATTGATCCTTGCTGGCACGCTCGCATTTACAAAACTATCCTTCGAAAAGCCAAAAAGCCAACAATTTTATAAAAGTTTCAGCTACGTGGTTTTATTTCTAAACCCTATTTACTTAAGAGTGAAACACATGGATATGTTTGTTTTACTTTTAAAGAATATTTGGCTATGACCTTATATGAAAATATGTTTTGTGAGTACCACCACGGGAGTCCCATGCCTTGGGGGACTTAAATAACCATTGGCTAGTGGTTGACCACTTTGTGGTCCAGTGTTTGTCATGGATCCATTGACCAGTGTAGTGATTGTCACTTAGTGATGTACCGTGGTTACAGTGATTATTTCAGTTTCTGGCACTTAATTAATTTGTGTATTCAACTCAACTCAATTTATGTTAATGTTTTAGCTTAAATAAATACCCATGGCCATTTTGTACCCCTACACTCATAGTATGATATTTCTCACTCTGCTATGTGCTTATAGCTGTTACCCCTTTCAGGTGACGAGGTTTAGCGGGATCAAGATGGAAAATGAATCGCTATGTTATTTTGTTTTCTATCTTTTTTATTAGACTCTTATAATACAATGAAGTTCAAGTAACTATGTTTTAGTTCCTTTTAAATAAACAGTTGATACCCAGTTATTTATTTTAATTTATTTAATTTATCCGCTTGCGCTGTGATTATAGATTTATCCGAATTACATTATTTTTATCTTGTTACGACATCGAGCCTTTAGGTACCGGGTTTGGGTCGTGACAGTATGATTGGTTGAGAGTTAGAAATGGGTAGATAGTCTACGAGTCTGATTAGCGAATTGGGTTGGAGTTGAGTTGAGTCTTGTATTTGGTACCCGCGCGGAGAGTCCAGGTGCCCAATTGCCCTGTCTGCACTTATCGCCAGACGAATGTGGGAAAGTGTTTTTGGGTGTCCACGAGCCCGTCGATTCTGGAGTCGACAAATATAGAAACACGGATGGTTTTGGGTGTCCACGTCCCTGCCGTTTATGGAGCCGACAAATGTGAAAGTGTGATGTTTTGGGTGTCCATCGCCCCGCCGTTTCTAGAGCCGACAATGTGGGAATTCAATTTCTATATTTATGTTTGGAATTATTTACGTACGTATGGTTATGAAGTGAGTTATATTTAATGTGTTATACCCAATAAATGGCATACTCTAAAGTTATTCTATAACCTTGTTGATTTCACCATGCATTACATAAGCATGAACTTTTCAAATGATTATATATTCTGTTAAATGCATCACCTACTGAGCTTATGCTCACCCCAAAAACTAACAATTTTTCAAGAAACGAGGGCGAAATACCTCCCAAACATTGATGTCTATTTAGCTAGCATCCTTTTGTTGAAGTTTTGTTGGGGACATTGTATTGGCAATTGTAATTGTTTTTGGGGGATTAATGTTTATGTCTAATGATGGTAGAACATTGTGATAAGCAAGACGTCCTTATGAATTTTATTTTATTTTTTGATAACTTTTTCCTCTTTTCTTTTGAACTATTTTCCTTCTTTTGGATTCCTGTTTTGGAAGAATGTAATAGAAGACTTGTGTAAAACTCCATTTTGGGAATAGTTCAAGAGGAAAGGGTGTTATGTATAATCAATTCTATTATTCTATTTGTTTGGAATTATGTGTGTTGGTATTATTGGTTGTATGGTTACTTGAGTAGGACTTTTCGGGGTGTGACAAATTTAGTAAAATCATATAATCTATGAAAAGTTATTTTATAATTTTACTTAAAGTCTATTGAGCATAAAACATGGATTTTCATTTCATTTGATAGACTTGTATTTTACTTTGCCAAGAAAGGTTAGTAATTTACTTGGTTTCTAGACGGTGAAGTGATAGAACGATTATTTTTAATTATTGTAATTAAAAATAAATATTAAAGTAAAATTTAAATAAAAAATAAGATTTAAAAATATAATTTATCATTTGTAGATAAATTAGTACCATTGGTTCAGAGATAATCGCATTTTAAATTGAGACAATTACAATCCAGTGGATTGTAGAAAAAATATTTACAAATAAATAAAAAAATTATAATTATAATTATTAATATTTATAAAATTAAACTATTGTATATACTTTTTTTTTAATTTTAAATTTAGTGATTGTTTTGAAATAAAATATTTTAATAATTTTTTATAAAAAAGTAGGAGATTTTTTTTTAAGGTTCCTAATATTAAGATTTTATAGCATAAATGGACATCCAATATTTTCATAATGTCTAAAGTCCTTCAACATCGATTCAGAGAAAATGCGACCCACACCCGAGAATTTCTCTACACTTCCCAGAGAATTTCTTTAGACCTCCCAGAGATTTTCTCTCCAGAGAAATTTTGGAAATTTCTCTTGACTTTCCAAAAATTTTCTCTGTATTTTTGACCAATTTTCTTTGGTTTGCTCATAATTTTCTCTGTGTTTTTTTATCAAACCAAAGAAAATTAAACAACCACCATTTTTATTTTGACCAATTTTCTCTGAACTGAAAGACATCCAAACAACAACAACCCAAAGAAAATTGAACAAACACCATTTTCATTTTGACCAATTTTCTCGGGACTGTAAGATATTTAAAACACCAAAAGCAATGGATATCACAACACAGCACTTAACCAGACTAGTAAATTTCACCAACAATGGTATAAAGTTCATGGCTTGCTTCTTAATAATGATTGAGAGGGTAATTTATATGAAAATTGGGCCGAGCTGGGTAATGGGCCGTTATGGGCCATAGTACGAAAGGCTGAGTAAAAAGGCCATGAAGTTACTCCGGTCCAAAAGAGGCTTGAAGTTACTCCGGTCCCAAAAAGCTCGGTTACCACAATCTGGACAAGCAGCTCGGTCATACGATATCGAGCCGAAGTGTTGAGATAGCCTTGTGATTAGATCGGTCATTGCGATTTGACTGATGACAGTTAGTCCGGTCCAAGCTTGTTAAAGTTAGTCCGGTCCGAGCTTGTTAAGGATAGTTCGGTTTCAGCAGGAGAAACCGAGATACAAGCTGTAAAAGGAAGATTCGAGCTAAGTAGAGTTCGGTCGTTTCTGCCTGTCTAGTATGGCAGTGTTATTTCGGTCGTATGGTAATCTGACCATGGTAAAACCATCTCACTTGGTTTAAGCAGTGAGGGGGGTGTTGATGGATAAGCATTATCTGTCAGGAATGTAATTCCTAGGAGGACTCTACCTGGAGGAGTAAGAGTCCTATCAGGATTGTGCCACACGGAACCTATAAAAGCTCACCTCATCACCTATGGAGAGGTAACACAACTTTGATTCCCGAATACACAGAGCTTTTTGTCTATTTGTCTATTTTTGCTGACTTAGACATCGGAGAGGTATCCGGCACACACCCGCCGGCTAGCTCACGTTTTGTGTTTTCAGGGAGTAAAGCGATGTCGTACGGAGGAGCGCAATCTTAATCAACAGGATTATACGAGAAGGTTTATTTCTTCCCCGTACAATGATCATATAGTAATGTTACTCACAAAAAACTTGAAACCCTCATAAAATCCAAAAAGCTTGAATTCTTTGGGAAGTCCAGAAATTTTTTGGGTTCAAACCAGAAAAAATTCAAAGTATTCAATTTTCTCTGAATTTCTCTGGTTTTCAATTTCTCTGGGCAATTTTCTCTGTTTTTGAATTTTCTCTAGTTTGAACTCAGAGAAATTTGAATTTTCCCTAGTTTGAATCAAAGAAATTGTTGATGTCTACAATCCAGTCTACATTTCAAGAGATTAAAATGTAGAAAATGAACTCCATAGATAGCTATATTGAAGAAAAGCTTCAATTTTCAAAATTAAAATAAAAGATAATACAGAGAGAATGGAAGAAAATTTCTTCCCAGACTCACATACCAACAAGCTTTAGTCTCCGGGTATTCAGGGTTCGAAAGCAGTGACAAATCAGACTCATGATCAGCTATATATAAATTGCCAAAACTATTAGAATTAGGTGAGGATAGATATACCTTGGAAAATATGCAAATGAGTACAACAAAAATTTATTACAATGATAGAAATTTCCCAAAAAATTGTAGAAATTCTGAATCAATATAAACAATATAGCATATTCAAACAATGAAATCAAAACACATTGATGAGAATATAACAAAAAATTAATAGAAATTATACAACTTAAACGAAAAGTATTAGTATTATACTTGTCAAGAGCCTTTTTAAGTTCAGAAGTGGCTTCTTTGGCTTCTTCAAGAGTTGGCACACCACTAAATACAAGTCTTAGCATCAGCTCACTGGCATTCACGATCGTCTCTTCGACTCCGTTGGTGAACGCCCAGTCGTCGAGCTCCCAACACGGCCTTTGCGACACAGTGTCGATCGGATTGTTTTGAGAAGTTGTCAAGACGTTCTGATTCACCTCTTTGGAAGAAGCAACGATAGATGAGACTGGACGACTGGCTCTGGGAGTGGCTGAGACGACTTGATGTTCTGTCGGAGATACCGACGGGACGCCGCGAAGACCGCCGTTTACGACGGTGATTCTAGCCACCTTCGTTGCCGTTCTCATGGCTCCGCCGTCACCCATGGTTGCGATTGATCGAAACCTGAGAATAAAAAAATATCAGTAATGATTTTATAATATTTGATAGAGTTAAATTTCTTTGTGATATATAAATGTGGGAGTTGAGGAACCTTAGACATTATAAAATAATATTGTAGATCTCTTTTATTACGAAAAATGGGAGAGGAACCTTAAACTAATTTTCCCAAAAAAATATACAAAATTTAAAAAATTACTTAAAAAAATAAAAAGACAAAAAATATGTTATTAGCATTCCCTATTTTGTAATTCCCCTTTTAAATTTTCGAGCAAGAATATATTTGAAAGGTAATTATTCATTAATTTCGGAGTATAGATACGTGATATTTCATAATATTATGATTGGTAAAAAAGATAAATATGTAGAATATTGTGTTACGTGATTGAAAAATAAAAAAATATATTAAATGATAATTAATTAAGGTGTACAAAGACATACTCTGGGAATAAGCCTTTTCCCAAATTAAGGCAAAATAACAACTTATTTCCCAAATTAGGCCTAGTTTGGACGAAATTCTCAAATTAGGCTAAAATGTGGTTAGAAACCACGCTTTCACCGTTTTTGTAGCCCAACCGCGAAAAATTTATAAAATCATAAAAGCGTGGTTACAAACCACGCTTTTAATTAAGAAAGTATGGTTACAAATCATGTTTTTCAGGAAATTTGATTTATACAGAAAGCGTTGTTTCTAACCATGCTTTTAAATAATTTTTTTTTTTCAGAAAATGTGGTTCACAACCACGCTTTTACGAAATAAATTTTTTTTCTTCAAAAAACGTGGTTCACAAACATGCTTTTACATAAAATTGTTTTGTAAGCAAAATATAAGACAAGTAAAGAGGTAGCTCAAATGGTAATGCACTTCTTTCCATAGAAGAGATACGGGGTTTAATCCCCCACATCTCCAAACTCTTGCTTTTTTCCCCCTTCCACTTACTCTATACTTTATATATTTATTATTTAATTTTTTTTTGTCAAAAAAAAGTAAAACATTCGTTTGGTTAACTAATATTTATAATAAAAATTATATTTAAAATAAAAAATAATTTTTTTAAATTTTTTTAATATTTAAAATATTAAAAAAATATAACACATAAATGTATGAAATATAATGCACATTAAAATAAATAAATAAATATTTATGTGTTGTATTTTTTTAATATTTTAAATATATTTTTTAAATAATAAAAAAATTTATTTTTTATTTTAAATATATAATTTTTATTATAAATATTTTATTTTATTTTATAAATATATTTTTAAATATTTAAATTTTTTTGTTATGTGTTTGGCTACGATTTGAGTGTAGAGTTTTGAAGTAATGTGAAATTTCGAGTTATGTGATTGGTTATGATACGAGTGTGGAAATGTATTTTGAGTTTAAAATATTAAAATTAAAAAAATTAAAATATTTACAAAATAAAATAAAATAAAATATTTAAAATAAAAAAATTTATATATTTAAAATATTTTATTTTATTTTTTTATTTTAAATATATATTTTTTAAATATATATTTAAAATATTTTACTTTCAAAATTCTACATTCAAATCGTAATCAAACAAATAACAAAAAAATTTAAATATTTAAAAATATATTTATAAAATAAAATAAAATATTTATAGTAAAAATTATATATTTAAAATAAAAAAATAATATTTTTTATTATTTAAAAAATATATTTAAAATATTAAAAAAATACAACACATAAATATTTATTTATTTATTTTAATGTGCATTATATTTCATACATTTATGTGTTATATTTTTTTTAATATTTTAAATATTAAAAAATTTAAAAAAATTTATTTTTTATTTTAAATATAATTTTTATTATAAATATTAGTTAACCAAACAAATGTTTTACTTTTTTTTGACAAAAAAAAAATTACATAACAAATATATAAAATATAGAGTAAGTGGAAAGGGGGAGAAAAAATTGAATTGAATTTGACAAAAGCAAGAGTTTAGAGATGTGGGAGGTTGAACCCGTATCTCTCCTGTGGGAAGTAATACAACGCTTGTTTGCGAATCATATTTTGATTATAAAACAATTTTATATTTTGATTATAAAATATAAAATTGTTTTATATTTTATACCAAATATTATAATAAATACAAAAAGTCTTATTTACCTTTCAAATTCAATGATAAATTTTATACCAAACCCAAAAAGAAACATTATAAATCTAAATCACATCCGAAATCCAAATCTAATAAGGATATTACCTGTTATAATTGTGGTCAAAAAGGTCATTATGCTAATAAATATAAAGAAAAACAAAAACTAAAAGATAGAGTTAACCAACTCCAAATTAATGAAGAATCCAAAATTCAGTTATTTGAAATCTTTCAATTAAATCAATCTGATTATGATTCCTCTTCTGTTCCTCCATCTACATCTAATTCTCCTTCGAGTAGTGATAATTCTGATTCAGATAATCAAATTACCTTAGGATGTAATGATGTTTGTTGTAAACCAGTCAAACAACTTTCTGTTCTTACCAAACATACTCAAGAAGAATCTGCTTTAATTGACTTAATTAGTAAATTAGATGATCCAAATTTAAAACAACAATATATTGATAAATTAAAATCTTTACTCATCCATTCAGATAATAAACCTAAGGTTACCAAACCTATTATCAGCTTATCCAAAACTTTAGAAAAATTTAAAAATAAAACTAAAGAAATTACACTTCAAGATTTACAATCTGAAATCAACCAAATTAAACAAACTATCCGTAACCTTCAGAATAAAGATAAAAAATTAGAAGACGAAATTATCACTTTAAAACTAAATCAAAGTTTAACTAACTTTCAACCTAATCCATATACATCACCTCATGAATCTGAACATCATTCTGACTCTGATTCTGATCATACTAATCCAGCCAAACTTATATTTGATAATTGACCTCAACTTACTAACCTTTGAAAACAAACGATTAAACTTACTCAATAAAATCTATATGCAAAAATGGTATTCAAAAATTAAAATTGTTGTCGAAGATTTTGAATTAGAGTTAGTTGCTTTAATTGATACCGGTGCTGATTTGAATTGTATTCAAGAAGGATTACTTCCTACTAAATATTATGAAAAATGTCAAGAGAAATTAACCTCTGCTAATGGTAGTAAAATGCATATTAAGTATAAATTACCCAAAGTCCATGTTTGCCAAAATAATGTTTGTTTTAAAACCACATTTGTTTTGGTCAAAAATATGACGGATAGAATCATTTTAGGCACACCATTTATATCTTTGTTATATCCATTTACTACTTCTAGTGACGGCATAACTACCCAGGTTCTAGGACAACCCGTTACATTTACATTTTTATTTCCACCTAAAATGTTAGAATTAAATCAATTAAAAGATTGTTCTATTTCTCACACAATTCATAGATTAACCAGACATTTGAATTTTCTTAAAGAAGAAATTAATTATAAACGAATTGATCAACAATTAACCGATCCAATTCTTATTTCTCAAATTAATGAATTTAAATTAAAACTTGAATCAACTGTTTGTTCATCTTTACCTACTGCATTTTGGCATAGGAAAAAGCATGTAGTTACTTTACCATACATTAAGGATTTTAATGAAAAACAAATTCCTACTAAATCTAGACCTATTCAAATGAACCATGAATTGTTAGAAATGTGTAAAAAAGAAATTAATGAATTATTAAAAAATAGGATTATTAGTCCTAGTAAATCACCCTGGTCTTGTCCTGCTTTTTATGTTAATAAAAATGCTGAATTAGAACGAGGTGTCCCTCGCCTAGTTATTAATTACAAACCATTAAATGCTGTTTTAGAATGGATTCGATATCCTATTCCTAATAAAAAGGATTTAATTAAACGACTTAGCCAAGCTATCATTTTTAGTAAATTTGATTTAAAAAGTGGTTTTTGGCAAATTCAAATTCATCCTAAAGATCGATACAAAACTGCTTTTAATACACCTTTTTGTCAATATGAATGGAATGTCATGCCATTTGGTCTAAAAAATGCCCCTAGTGAATTTCAACATATCATGAATGACATATTCAACCCCTTTAGTCATTTCTCTATTGTTTATATTGATGACATATTAATTTTCTCCAAATCCGTCAGTGAACATTGGAAACATTTAACTGCATTCTTTTACACTATTAAGAGTCATGGTTTAGTTATATCCGCTCCTAAAATTAAATTGTTCCAAACTAAAGTTCGGTTTTTAGGCTATGATATTTATCAAAATATCATTCTCCCCATTAGTCGATCCATTGAATTTGCTTCCAAATTTCCTGATGAAATTCTTGATAAAACCCAATTACAAAGGTTCTTAGGTTCCCTTAATTACATTGCTGAGTTCTATAAAGACCTAAGGAAAATCTGTCAACCTTTGTTTGATAGGTTAAAGGATAATCCTCCTCCTTGGTCTCCTACTCACACTGCCATTGTTCAACAAGTTAAACAATATGTTAAGACTCTTCCTTGTCTTGGTATTCCTACTGAGAATTCATTCAAAATTATTCAAACTGATGCTTCTGATATTGGTTATGGTGGTATTCTTCTTCAAAAAATCACTCCTCAATTTTCTGAACAAATTGTTCGTTATCATTCTGGTGTCTGGAATAAAGCACAATTAAATTATAGTACTATTAAAAAAGAAATTTTGTCCACTGTTTTGTGTATTCAAAAATTTCAAGATGATATTTTAAATCAAAAATTTTTATTTCGTATTGATTGCAAATATGCTAAATATGTTTTGGAAAAAGATGTTCAAAATCTTGCTAGCAAACAAATTTTTGCCCGTTGGCAATCTATTTTAAGTATTTTTGATTTTGATATTACTTATATACCTGGTTGTCAAAATTCCCTTCCTGATTTTCTCACCCGAGAATTTTTATAGGGGGGTAAGGGATGAGTGCAGCTCCACATATTCCATATTTAAAAACCCAAATTACCCATTACCAAACCTTGATTAAACAAGTCAACTACCGTATTAATCGCCTTAAATCCACTAAACCCACTACCAAGCGAGCCCAATACATCATTCACCAACAGATTCAAGCCCGTCGAATTTTACGACATGATTATTACAACCATTTACATTATTTTCAAAATTATCTAGATCTCCTTTCTGGTTGTTAATCTTTGCTACTAATTATTGTTTCTTATTTCAACAGATGTCTCGTCCAAGGCCTCCATCCAAGGCTTTGATCCCATCCTCCAGTAAACCTAATCAACTCATTGTCCCTCCTCCTTTGGAGTCAATCACCCAATCTTATTCACTTGACATGGTTAACCGTTATCACACTTTTGGTAATATTTATCGATTTATCGACCTGATTACTCATCTGCATTGGCTTCTGATCCTTTTGCCTCTAGCCAATCCGTCTCAGTTACTCCACTCCCAATTAACCAAGTCAGACCATCCCGAACCGAGTACACCAAATCACATATTACTAACCTGTTCTACAAAGAACCCAGTCACCCAAAGAATCAAACCATCAATGACATTGCTAAATTCCATTTTGGCTCTGGATGCCATTTCATTCTCTCACATCCAGAGAAAACCCTTTCCTATTACAAAGACATTCTGCTCCATCACCATTCCATTTTAATCAAACCAATCCAGGATCGAGTTTATGCTTACAAGATCCTGTATCATTCAATTTATATTCACAACATTGTGTCCTTAGCTGAATGGGGTCCTCCTAATCAGCTTCGAGATCTACCTGGTCACTCCATTCAATATAACTACCATGATTATGTTGATGCCTGGTTCAAGATTTTCTTGTACCAAAATGAAACCTTTAGTCATTCTTGGTTCATATCCTTTGATCAAAAGTTCAAATCCGAATTACCCCTGGTTTCTGAGATGGTGGACTCACTATGGTGCTATTTCAGATATCCTTTCTAGTCCTCTCAGTGACATAATTAATTATTTTGCCTCTGTCTACCCATTCACTGCTCATCAAAGACAATTTCCTTTATTGCTCATTTTCATATCCAAATACAAAATTCCATGGATATTTAAATGGCATTATGGGATTAATGATAATATAATCACTCGTCAACACACAGTCAAATGGTGGGCTAAGTATAATGTGCCCAGAATTCTTGAAATTGTTCAAGAAGAATTCCTTCTTGATCAATGTGCTCCAACTCCTGCTATTGCTCAAAACCAGCAGAACCCAACTGCTGCAATCAGCCAAGGAAGTCAGCCCAGCCTTCCTCCAATCAACCTTGGAAGCCCCTCATCTAGTGGTTCCAAGCCCAAGTCAAGCAAGCCCATTGATAAATCCAAGTCCAAAGTTGTTGCTGCTCAGTCGGCCCAATCAAAATCCAAATCAAAGTCCAAGGTGAAGGAAAAGCCCATTTCACCTCCTACTCAGCCCAAAGTCAAATCCAGGATTAAGTCCAAGTCATCCAGAGAAGAAATGCTCCAATTAGCCCGCCAACTTGTGGATCAAGCTCAGGCCCAATCAACCGATTCAAACAGTTCAGACAGAGGTTCAGAAAGTGTACACTCTTCTGAAGAATCAACCAATCAATTTTCTGGTCCAGAGTTTCAAAATGCTCAGGACCCATTTGCCTGATCAACATAGGATTCCCTATAGATATCAATTAGCTTCAATCAATACTCTTTTGAGAAAAGCTGCTAATTTGTATCTATAATGATTCCTATATTCACGTGTTCCACCGAAAGTAATGAATAGTAAAAGTTACTGTTCACTTTTACTGTTCACTTTCACTATTCATCCAGTCAACTTTTGTCTAAAGATGATCAACTGTTCACCCGTGTTTCTGCTCCACCGAAAGCATCCAACAGCATCTTCTTCACCCCATGCACTGCCCGCTGCTTTCATCAATAATCGAAGTCACAAGATTACTGTATCTTCTTTTAGTCACATGATTACTGTATTTTCCTTTTCTATATATTGCAAGCAATTAGAACTCAGTCGGCACTCTTCAACATTTTTAGAAATTTATATTCTGAAAAACCAGAGGGCTCTGAGTGAGAATTACCCCCCTTCCTGTTTGTAACTCAATTAAGATCCTTGCAGTTGCTACAATTGTAATTGTAAGTTATTTTCTGTATTTAAATACTTATGTTCAAATAAATTTTATTAGTGCTTTCTGATCATGTTCTTCATGTTCTTCATTTGTTTCAATGCTTCTTCATTCTACTTGCTACTTCCGCGTTTTGAACCAAGTAATCTACCGGCCTACTTGTTTTATATTTTGATTATAAAACAATTTTATGTAAAAGCGTGTTTTTGAACCATATTTTTTGAAAAAAAAAAATTATTTCGTAAAAGTGTGGTTGTGAACCACATTTTTTGGGAAAAAAAAAAATTATTTAAAAGCGTGGTTAGAAACAACGTTTTTTGTATAAATCAAATTTTCTTAAAAGCGTGGTTTGTAACAACGCTTTTATAATTTTACAAATTTTTCGCGGTTAGACTACAAAAAAGCATGATTTCTAACTATATTTTAACATAATTTAAAAATTTCGTCCAAACTAATCTTAGTTTGAAAAATAAGTTACTATTTTATTTTAATTTGGGAAAAGCCCCCGGGAATACTCATGAAAGGATATGGTGGACATTTTACAGCCTGACATTATCAAAGATGCGTTTAATTGATGAGCCAAACCCGTTCTTTTAGCTACTATGATATGAAACCGCAGAACCAGAGGCCGGCCCTGCCCATGGTTCATCGCTGTTGTTGTTGTTGTTGTTAGTGCTGCGGTACCTACCGGCGTCTTCCCTTCACGAAAACACCTCTCTCCTCTGCTTCCGGCGCGACCATGGAGTATCGTCACAACAACACCCCACCCCTACTTGCCTTATCTTGTGCGTTATTTTCTATGTATCCGTCGCGGATTTAAGCATTTATGTCGTGTATACACATAGTACGTATATACTTTCCTTTTCCGAAACTGAAACCCTAGCTCGAAGCCATTGCATCACTTTCCAAGTCCTTTTCCCCTCGACTTGCTTTGAACTTGAAGCTCTGGCTATTGTTTCATCGCAATAAGCTCTCAAGATTCGACTGACAATGCACGTATCTCTGGATTGTTATTTATTTTTATATAATTATTTTCGTTTACGTGTGCCCCTTACAGTTCTCGGCGTTTCTGATCATCTAGGACAATTTCTCTGATCTCGGTTTCTTACTTGTGGATTTGAAACCTCGAGTGTGTGTGTGTGTTTGATTATTTGGGCTAATTTGTTCGCATCTCGTAATGAAACTAGGGTTTGTTTTCTTTGAAACGAATGTGGTTTATGAACGGAGAATCAGATCACCTGCAGTGCATGGCGTTTTATTGAATTTAAATTTAATTTAATTTTTATAAAATTAATTTGTGGAAAGAACTCTGCCGTCGTGACAATATTATATATATCAGTGTTACATAATATTATATATTTTTTTTCTTGTAGACTTCCGAATTGGGATAAGCAAGGTGGAGATGGAGAATAGCAAAGCACAAGAGCAGGCATTTGCGGTTGATGGGCAAGTTTTGGAGAGCAACCTTGTCGATGCGAAAGTTGAACGGCATCGAGAAGACTTGCCTGCTGCAGCAGTCACACAGGACCAAAACCCTGGTGAAACAAGCTTGGAAGACAAAAAACCTAGCGATAAAGTGACTGAAGATCAAAACCCTAATGAAAATGGTGTGGAGGACCAAGAACTTGGCGATGATAAGCAATTGCCTATTGAATTGCCTGTGAAGGATGCTCACCAGATTGAGAAAGAAGGATTGATAATTGTGGCAGCTGAGCCATACCATAACACAGCTGCTGCTACTAATGTTGCTGAAGTTGATGTGGGCCTTGACAAGGTGCCAGAACATAAAGATGCAGGTCCTAATGCTCGTCCTGCAAATTTGTATGAACCTGTTACACCCAATTCCCTTGTGAAATGTTCAAATGCAATAACTGGATATGACAGTAAAGAAGCATCCAAGAATTGGTTGATTGAATCGAACTTAAAGGTACACCCTGAAAATTCCACAATAGGGAAAAAGGCTGAAAAACGTATTGAAACTTAATGGATTGGGGTTTGGAAAATTGTATGATTCCATCCATGATAGTCCAAAGTTTGTATACAGTTGTTTATTTTTTGAATTGCAGATGACAGAGGATGATGAGTCTGGAACACCGGAGGACCAAGCAGCATTCCTGAAGGAGCTGGAAAGTTTCTATAGAGAAAGGTCCATGGAATTCAAACCCCCTAGGTTTTATGGGCATCCACTAAACTGCCTCAAGTAAGTTTTCTATTGCTTTGAGTGTGCATATGAGTGGTAACCTGGTTTCTGGTATGGACTAACCTTTTTTTTATGCTAGATTATGGAGAGCTGTCATTTGTTTGGGTGGCTACGATAGGGTATGCACATGTCTTCTTCATTTATGTTTTCATCATATGTTATTTTCTGATAGCGTTTGTGGTATTTAGTAGGCATTGAGTAAGCTTGAACATGATTCGATGCTTGTCATTGCCTATGGTAGTATAGACAGTGTTACTTGTATATAAACAAACAAAGTAGTATAGATAGTGTGTTGGGGAATGCTTCATTAGGATTAAGTATTACAGAGGTCTGTAATCTGTTTTTAGTACTTGAGGAGTAAATGACTATGAACGTAACGTCACAGCATGTTGGTTGATTCGCAAATATTTCTCAATAAGATTATTGAAACTTAAGTGCACTTTAACACCCAAAACTAGACAAATCTAGAATTATTTCTTTGCTTTGTTATTTTATTTTACGTTTCTTTAGGTGTGAACGTTGAGTTCATTTAGCAAATTGACGTGATGTAGAATCGGAGCTTAATGTCAAAGCTTGCCTTTTAAATTATTTGGGCCCAGAGCAACGCCAAGCTTTACTTTTGGGCATTTAAATATCTTAACCTTTTTGATCTACGAAGCACCGACACTTCAAAACAAGTGTTGTATCCGTGTCGGACACATGGACACTTCGGAGACACTCGGATACTTTGGGGACACGTATGGGACACTACACATGACATGTCCCCTTATTTTATTAGTTTATTTTCAGGGGACACGCCGGGGACACTTCAGAGACACACTAGGGACATGCCAAGTTATCTTTCTCCCATTTTATTTAGTGCTTTTGATGAATATTGAATGTTTATTATTTTTTTTCTTAGATTTAAATATTTAATAGATCATCCATAAAAAAGAAATATTTTGTTGGTAAATATAAAAAAAAATAGCAAATAAAACATAGAATTAGAGTTAGTTTTTGTTAATATTGATTGTTTATGGATGTAATATTAATATAGATAGCAAATAAAAATATATGAAAACATATTTTATTCCCGTGCCCCTATCGTATCCGTGTTCCCAATTTTTTGAAATTGCCATGTCCCGTGTCTGCATCTATATCCGTGTCCGTACTTCTTTGGTTGCCATCTTGTATGTCATGTGAATTGTTTCATCATACTGACAGTATGTTGTTGCTAACAAATACTTCCTCTTAATATCATGGATTAACAATCATGAAATCTCTTTGCTGTCCTTATTCATTGAAGACATCTTTGAATATATTTGAAGCTTTGTTTCTTGCAGCTTCTCAAAATGGAAGGCCTTTCTTGAACAGATTTTTGTAGGAAGGCCTTCTTAAGAGAAGTAGTTTTTGGTGAATGAATAATTTTGAAGGACTTAAAGAACACCTTTTCTTGTATCTTTGGCCTAAGTAAAGTTTGCTGTTAGTGTCCCTAGTGGCGTGGGTTTGAGTCATGGAAATTACCTCTTTAGAAATGGGGATAAGGTTGTGTATGTCTTGCCCTCCACAAACCCCACTTTTACAAGAGCTTCGTGCACTAGGTCACCCTTTAGAAATAAGGATGGAAGAAAGGAGAGCAGAAATACATCACGAGTTGGAATAGGGGAAAAGAATAAGCAAAACATGCAAAATGCTAATCATATACTAAGTATTCATGATCGATCATTGTGTTTTAGCGCTTTAGTTTTCGATACTTTTCTAAACACATAGATGGAAGGGTTTGTAGTTTTAATCTAGTATAGGGGAATATAATTGTGAAATCAACATTTCGAAAATTTGAGTTAAGTGTTTGATTGAGTTCCTATGTGCTAATTTACATGGTACTTAATGAATTTCGTCATTGTGACCAGGATTTTGAAACATTTGTTAAAATGATGAGTTAACAGACCCGCCCTTATTATGGGCATTTGCAGGTAACTGGATCCAAGTTATGGCGGCAAGTGGGAGAGTCGTTCCACCCTCCGAAGTAAGGATGGCATGATAGTTCATTTTATAAGTCTATAGCTCCTTTTATTATTATTAAAATCCCCATCCAACATTCACAAACTCCTTGGCTTTGGCCCCCTCTCCTCCTTTCTCGGGTCCTATTACTGCACATTTTAATTTTTAAGCTTCTCTGATTTGACTTTAATCTAAATTCAGCTCAATCTATAAAGCTAAGATTAATTCATTTCTACCAAGATTCTTTTGGAATTTGAAATTTGAAATTACTTTTGTGGTGATTGATTTCAAATCTGAACTTTTGGCTTACTATTCTCTATTTTAAGTTGGCTTCATTTGATCCACCGAATTCTATCGCAGGACCTGCACAACAGTTTCTTGGACATTTCGCATTTTCTATGAGAAGGTAAAGCTTATGTTACCCCCTTCTAAAATATTAATCAGTGTGTTTGGTTTGAGTTTTCTGGATTAAATTTTTTGAAAACTAAGTTTTTTGGTTTTCGTGTTTTTTTGTTTTTAGTGAATATTTTTAAAATTTTAAATATGTTTTTTACTTTTTTGGATGCATCTTACCTAGATGTATCTAAAAAGTAAAAAATTTGGGAAAAATTATTTTTAAAAATTAATAAATACATAAAAATACAAAAAATGTACTGAATTCTTGTATTTTTTTTGTATTTTTGGTATTTAGTGAATTTTTAAAAGATTTTTTTTACAATTTTTTTACTTTTTAGGTGTATTTATGTTAGGTGTGTCTAAAAAGTAAAAAAATTGCTTAAAATATTAAAAAAATTCAGTAAAAACAAAAAAATACGGAAAATAAGAAAGTAGAATTTTCTGAAAAGTGTTTTTTGAAAAATAAAAGCAAGCAAGCTATTGTTTTCTAAAAAACAAATTTGATCAATTACGCACCAAATAGGCAGTAGAAGTGTTGCTTTTTAATTGTCAGACATGACAAGAATTTTCAGCTACTACGCATCTGTTTTCCTAGCCAACCCTGTTTGGTAGGGCAAAGTTTCTTTGACTGCAATGGCAGTAACATTTTTTTATAATTGCATATTTTAAGTCCTTGATTTTTCTTTTGAGAATTCGTGTAGATTCTGAATGTGTTGTTTTATCCTTTGTTTGAAAACTTTTTTGTTTTCCTTTTGTTGTTATTTGTGCCTGTGGATAGTTTTGTTGGAAAATTTAGATGCCATAGGGAGGAACAGGATTTGCATTGGAGTTTCTCAATTATCTATTTTCATCCTTTTCCTTGCCAACTGAAAAACAGTTGACTGGGGTTTGAGATGTTTGAATTAAGGTGGACAAAAATGTACGTCTTGTCTTCCTAATGGTGGAGGGCAGATAATCATGTACCTCATCAGGTATGTGGAGCCACTTGAATGAGCAATAATATTTTGTTTTCTTAAGATTTGAAATGAATCTATATTGTTTCCCTTGTAATTGAAATCATTTTATTATCATCGTCATTATTTTTTATTTTTTATTCTTTGTCACATGGTATACATCAATAGGGATTAGCTTAGGGGAAGGGGCAACACAAAGCCCTCTTCGTAGGATTTGAACCCACAACCTCACACCACAAAGTGGTGCTCTACACAATCACTAAGCCAAAGGTCCTGGTTGAAATCATCATATTTAACGAATGCATGAAGTGAGATTTCACTAAAGAAGCTTTTTTTTCTTAAGATCATTTTGGCATGATTCTTTCTGGGTACGTGAATTTTTTTGGTTGGATAATTTGCAGAGTATATAATTATATGAACAAGACGTGAATCACATAGGCAGTATGAGCCATTTGTCATGCTATTCAATAAATTTGATTGCATTTTCACTGCTGTTTTTTAAATGGTCCATGTGCAAGGACACTCAACATGGACGTTAATATATATTATATAAATATGTGCTTTATTTGTCTTCATGAATGTATTTATAGATATATATATATATATTTGTTATTGGGACAAATATGTATATTATTAATATGATCAATTCTCTGTTTTTGCAGGCACTTTTGGAATATGAAAGGCATAAGAGGCAAAGTGGTGAGCTCCAACTTACTGTTGCAGCTCTCCCCGAGCCTTCAAGTATTGAAACTGAAGTAAGTTTGTATATACCGAGGTCATTAATTCCATGAACTATATGAAGATTGAGTCACATTCTTGTTATGTTATGCCCTGGATGTAAGTGATGTAAGACAGGTTTATGGCTATTTAACATTAGCAGGTCTCACACTTCAAATTATGTGTGTTGGCTATGCAATCGAGGGCTATGTTACCAGAAAATACTAATACCCGAGCGAATTACGTATTGGTACTCATGTTCCAAATCATGGTACATTTTCGTTTCAAAACGGTAAATTTAGTGATCCGTAGCGATCCCAAAAGTTTTTTGTAATATATTTCCTTAATTCTTACCTTAGGAGAGAAAAATAAAATATATTCACTAAAATCTAAGGTGAGTTAAGTTTTGACAAGACAAAAAATAAAAATTGGGTCATAATTTTCATAGAAATGATTTGCTACATGAAAAAAAAAAAAAAAAATTTATGGATACCTAATAGTTAAAAGAAAATTATTCTAGAAATACCTTAAATTTCATACCACATTTTAGAGCATGTGGCGTACCACGTTCCTGTTCCCGTTTTTGTTTTTGTTCTCATTCCCGTTCCATGTACCAGAACGATCCACGTTCTAGGTAACATAGATCGAGGGATTAGATTTCAAGAATGTGTACTCGTGTAAGGTATCTAGGTTTAGATTCCAGGTGGGTTTTGTGGGGCTTAGTTAATTTCGAGTTTCTTGGCTGTGGTATTATGTGAAAGGCATAGCGAGAACATGACACAGGGTTGCAGAGTACAAAGTGGTTGTTGTGGATCTTCAGATCTTCATATAGAACATTTTTATAATTTAAAACTTGGACGTGATAAGAATGTTACTAGTTTTCAACAGATAGGGTAATGAATAAGGAATCAAAAGGTTGAGTGTGAAGCCAATTTGAAGGAATAAGAGGAATCCCTTTGCCAGATTACCAATGACTAATTAATACCTCATTATTGAATCTCTCCAGCCACAAGGAAAGAGAGGATTCACCTCAAATTCAGAGTATGCTATAGCAAGATTCTTATGAGAACCATTAATGCAAGTGGAGTGTGCAGCTGAAATGTGGTTGAGGTTCTATTCTGTCAAATTGATGTGTTATGATTTATAAATCTAAACGGGGGAAATGAAATATTTGAAGTTAATATGGTGGAGTTTTTGCACTTTCATATTTACTGGTTCAAGTAGCTGCAAATATTTTTTAATGTCATTTTTATTTTGTTTCCCTTGCTCATTTTTTAGTTTAAAGTTGTCTTCTTTTTTTTTTTCTTTTTCCGGCTAGTACATTGTTTCTCTTCATCTTCATTGACTTCATGGTGGCTGATATATCTGTGCGTGTGTGCATGGATAGGACCATATTTTGTACTATTTTATTTTCTTAAATTCTAGAGCTTTGTTTTTCTCAAGAAGGAATTCAATGACAGCCATGACTACTTAATCATTGTTCTCAAACTAACTTGACAAAGAGGGTCTTACAAATGCTTTCTTCTGTAGTCCGAATTTAGGTAGGTAGTTTTTATTTTTATTTGAGTCAGGAAATTAAGGTTGAACTTTTAGCTTTGGATTTGTTAGGAAATCTCATTATCATGCTGTTTTTCGAGCAAGACAGTTTTTCCTGAAATTAGCTCAAAGGTTGAACTTCTAATTTACCTGCGTAGGCAAATGATTACCAAGTTCCCGGATCAGGTAGGGCACAAAGGGGTGCTGCAGCTCGTGCCATGCAGGGGTGGCACGTCCAGCGTCTCATTGGTTATGGTGAAGTTGGTGAGCCTATTATTAAGGTATGTTGGAACTCCATACCTCTAGAGTCATTTCTTTTTTTTTTGGTTTGTTTTCCTGTAGTAAGCTTGATTTACTCCATGATAGTTTTGCATTTTGTAATTTTTTTAAGTTTTACTTTTTGTTGGATAGGAAAAGAACTTCAATAATATGCCGAAGCGTGAAAAAAGTCTCAAAAGCATCGGTATGCTCCTCTACAAGCAATTTTAGGCAGGATCTTACACTATTGGTTCCCATTATTCGTTCACAATTTGAATTTTGTTTAATTGTCTCAGGTTCAGTAAAACACAAGAGACCAACAGAGGTTGAGCATTCCGTGAAAGCTGCACGAACCGAAACAACTAAGCAGTTAAGGCTCTGATCATTCACATTTTCCTTTTCTCTGTATGTATTAGTGACAATGTTGCCAGTGAGCTTCATACAGAATTCTCAATTTGTTTCCTGTAGTGGGTGTGATCTTATTTTCTTGTTATCGTGCTTTGCATTACAATTTGCTAGTCCTGTAGTACTCTCTCTTCCCTTCTTTGATTTGTCAATTTTTATTTGCACAATAGAGAATAAATCTTTTTCATTGTGCATCCTTGAACTATTAATCATTAATGCCAGCTATTTGGAATTATGGTGCAGCAGGTGCATAAAAGCATAGAACTTCATGATTGATCATTCTGGTTTTCTCTGTGCTTTAAAACAATGGGTCTTAAGGTTTTTATATTCAATTTTTACCTGTTCTGGAGTGTATATTCTCTTATTACTTCTATCATTTGCTATCTATGTTTGACCTGTGCACATCAAGGCATTTTTTATTTCTTTATGGTCATTCCATATTCACAAACCCTCTGAGTTTGAATGGCATCAATTAGTTGAAGGATGATGGTTGACTTCTGTCTGTAGTCACCTGGGTAACAGTTTGGGAACTTAGGTCCATTGCTTGGGTTAACTTGGGCAATTTGTCAAGCATGATGACCTTTGTTCTCATTAAAGTGTTTGGGGTCAAAACATTGTTGAACTTTGCTATCAAAAGAAGGCTAGATTTTGTTTTCCTTTATATTCCTGGTAAAAGTTGCAAGTAAATGTAGTTCCTCTTCCCTCTTTACATTTTCTTCCCGATCTTTTAAAACTATGTTAAATTGTCCTCATTTTCTAGGTTGGTGACAACAGTTGCTGATGTTGGCCCCCCTGCTGATTGGGTGAAGATTAATGTTCGTGAAACTGTAAGTTTCTTTTAGAATTATACCTACTGAAATGCTACTCTATCCTTGAGTTTCCTCCATTGAAGTTCTAACTAGTTGTGCCCTCTTCATGCACAGAAAGATAGTTTTGAGGTTTATGCCTTGGTCCCGGGGCTATTGCGCGAGGAGGTTTGTTCTTGTCAAACACATACTTGCCCTCTCATTTCATTTGCTTTCCGTGGTGCATATTTTTCACCTTTGGCCCTGATTTTGATGTAATGTGACAGTTGATTCTATAGTTTTTTTTTTTCCCCGTGTAGTGAATTTATGTAATTACAGTTAATATAATTATGTTTACTAGCAAGCACATAGAAGACGGAGGGATATTGATGAATTAGGGAGCCCATTTAGTGAAGTCATTTGTAAAAGCAGTAGGAGCGCTGATACGTCTCATTGGTCTGTTATGTTCCTCATCAAATGTGGGTTATTTGAAACTTGAGAATGTGTCAGGGGGTGGTTCTATCTGGCGCATTTCAGCAGTCTACTTAGCTGACATGTATAGATTAGAAAACAAGTAATTTGAGGTTTTATCTTCAAAATAATTGTTCAGTTAAATATTTCGAAACTAATAACTTTGTCTGGCATCTTTGGTGACAGGTTTGGTCTACATATTTCAGTTAATGGGGTGTGAATTTTCTCTTTTTATTTTTTGTATGTCAATGCATACAAGCACTAGTATAAAAATTATGAGTGTATTGCATAATTTTTTGGCCGTGAAGGCCTTGAACCACAAGCAATCATTGAAACAGATTCCTTCCAGCTAGTGTGATGAGCCAAGAACTTTTTGACAGTATCAATCATTATTAAATGCTATGGCTTTGAGTGTGAATCTTTATGCAATTTTTACAGATGAATGTATAACTCAGACCTGGTATTGATGGCCTTGTTACTTGGTGGATTCAGGTGCGAGTTCAATCAGATCCAGCCGGCCGACTGGTTATTACAGGTCAACCAGAGCAGCCTGACAATCCCTGGGGTATCACAGCCTTCAAAAAGGTCTGTCTTTCACTTTAATGCTTGTCATTAAGACATAAAACATGCACTTGACAGCCCACACACTAATAAGATAATAAGAGTCACTGTCTCTTCTACGTGTTCTTGTTAAGGTTTTATAAATCATTGATTTGGTATTACATTTCCTTGATATGCTGGTTTGAATCTATGCCATTCTGATGCTGTGTGGGGTTTTTCAGGTGGTTAGTTTACCTGCAAGAATTGATCCGCTTCAGACATCTGCCGTGGTTAGCCTGCATGGTCGACTCTTTGTTCGTGTCCCTTTTGAGCAGTCAAATATCTGATGATAGTTTGAATGGTTCCAATATTTAGGGATGAGATTAATTATTGAAGATATAAACATTTCTAGGAAGGATTGTAAGTATGAAGATCAGAGGAGCATCAGCTAATACCTTATTGTTTGTGTTTGCATTTTAGAAATTATTTTGAGAGGTAGTGGCTGTGGCTGTGGCTGTGGCTGTGGCTGTGCTAGAATTTTAGAAATTTGTTTGTGAAATAAGTTTTATGAACAATGCATTACCTTGACTTCACCTAATTTTAATAATTTATTCCAATTTTAAAAAGAAAAAACCTACTGCAATGCAACAACCAAACTACTTTTACTTGTCCCCTTGAAAAATTATTTTTTGCCCCCTTTGTGTTTTGCGTTTGATATATGTGATTGTAGTGTGAATGAACAAAAATAACCTCAAAAAGATGGATGATTCATGTTATGCTATATGAGAAGCACAAATTATAATTGAGCTTATATTGCAAGTACATGGGGTTTTTTTTTTTTTTTTTTTAAAATTTTTTTTTTCCTATTTTGAGTGGAAGAAAATATATGATGTTTACCTCCGTCAATCTGGATCTAATCTTATTTTGAATCGTAAGTTTAGATTCAAACAGGGTCAATGGGCATAAATATTTTTAATGACTCAATTTCTATTGTGATAAAGCGCACAAAAAGTTTTGTGATTGTCACGGTTATTTTAAATTTTATAAAAAAACCTTATAAGTAATAATTAGGAGCGAGCGCAGGTCGGTTGCAGTCATGGAATTTTCAATACGTCATTCGTCCGTCAGATTGGCGGATTGGAAAAAATCAATCTGCATCCGTCTGTTAATCCGGTGGATGTGATGTGGATTGAGCGGATTGGCGGTTTGGCAGATGGATGCAAATCGGTTTGGTGGTTTAAAATTTTATAAATTTTCAACATAATTCAACTTGTGCACTTCCTCAAAAAAAAAAAGAAAAGAAAAGAAGAAAGTGTTACAGTTAATGACTTAAAAAAATATTACAATCACTGCATGTCTCATCCAAAGCAAGAAAGTTTGAAACTTTAGAATATCACAACCACTGCATGCCTCATCCATATACTATAATCACAGCATGTCTCATTCATATAGGGTATGTTTGATTAGGTGGATTAGAACATGAGATTGAGATTATTAATCCGTGGGCCCAATTATCCTATGTTTGTTTTAACATTTTGGTTTACGATTATTAATCTAATGGATAATTAATCCAACAAATTTGTAAGATTATTAGTAATGGGATAGGGGTGAGATTATTAATCCAATGGATATTAATCCAATTGGATAGTGAATACCACACTAATTTAATAGGATTATTAATACTTCACTATTAATCTTGTGAATCAAACATGACCATAAAGTATTATAATCTATGGTTCTTAAAATATAAAAACAATTCAAACTACCAAAACCATTAACAGAGCAGTAGTAGATATTGTATGTCTTTGTATTGTTACATCTGTATCTGTTTTTGAAAACAAAAACTAATCAGCATATATCATATTTTATATTTATTATTTTTAGAGATAGATTTAAAAATCAAAAAATATAGATAAATAATACGTTTATTTTTTTCAATTCAAAAAAGATATTCAAGTTGAAATTTTTTTTTCAACAAAATATTTAAATTCTTTTTTAATTGACAACACAAACAGAATATTTAAACAAACTGAAAACACAAAGTCTTATAAATTATTAATAATGTTCACGGTTTGGCGGTTCGGTTGCGGCCAAAGTAATCTCAAATCCGCCATTCGTCTGCCAGATTGGCGGATTGGAGAAAATCAATCCACAACCGCCCGCTCGTCATCACGCATCCGTCCAAAATGCGGCAGATCAGTTCGGTTCGGTCGGTTTTAGCGGATCGATATATCCGCTACTCACCCCTAGTAATAATGAACTGTTCATGACATCAATAATGATAAACAAACAATTCCAATACGCTTGCAGGGGAAGGAAAAAATAATAAAAAAAAGGGTCCAGAAAATGAAATGAGTATCTAGATTGTGAGGAAAAATTTAGGGCGAAAATTAGGTTAAATCATGTGATTGGGCACTTGAGCACTTTACCCCTTTATATTTTCTCATGTGATTTTAGGTTAAAATGTTTATCAAACTTCTTAGCTTTAATTATAAAATGTGTTTATATCCTTTGTCTCTTCTTCACTTTGTTTGGAAGAAAAAAATAAAGTATATATATAGTGAAGAAAGAGGGCTCTATGGCAGACACTAGCGAAGCAAAATATAATAATGGGTACACCTTTTCATTTCTGGAAATTAACTAAATTTCTAATTTGATACACACACACGTGTATATATATATATAATTTATATAGTGAATCAAGAAAAGGAAGTGGGTGGCTGGAGAGGGGTGAGGGAAGGGCCGGCTGAGAAGGGATTTAGATCACAACTGTCCTTCCATGATGAAAACAAAATGGTTATCATTGAATGTGATCATAGAGGCATAAATAGGCCCAACAATGTAATAGTAACTACAAACGGGGATCCGCAAATGCTCTTTGAAGATAAGCTTGAGGCATAGAATGATTTTTACCCTACCGAAAGTACAACAAGGCTAAGAAGCTAGCGGGTTAGGATTAATGGACATGAGTCTTGACTAAGCAGGAAATGATGATATTATTATCTCATAATTAATGACTGCAAATGAGTTGCATCAATAAAATTTGATTTTAAATTTTAAAATAATTTTAATGATACTTACAACCTCATTCATTAAAATAAAACCTCTTATTTCCAAAAGAGAACAGCTTGCCTCCAGTCCTTAATCGGATTGGACGGTATTGTTCGGCCTGTGAGAGTCCACTACAGGTCTTGTTTTGATAATTTGAACCGTTCAATGTATAGATATCGTCGAGTACTACATATTTGTAAAAAATCACGTTGATTGGATATCGATAGCTATCTCATCTTATCAGTTTTTTGTCAACTATTAATTTGTTCACTGTCTATTTTTTTTTATATACAAAATTGATTTGATCACATAACTATCGATATCCGATCAACGTGATTTTTTACAGATATATAGTACTCGATGAGTTTTACACATTTAACGATTCGGATAATCAAAACAGAACCTGTAGTGGGTCCCACGGACTGAACATTACCGTCCAATCCGATTAAAGACCGGATGTATATATAGAGAGAGAGCATCAAAATGATAAATGGCCATCTCCTCACACACATTACTGTATCATTTGCAAAGGACAAAAGGTTTAGGTCATCTCTTCAACTCTCGCTCACAATATGATGAAAATACAAGTATTCAATTCGGACAAAATTCTAATACATTAATCATTGCTTACGCAATTACACTTATAATGATGTGTCATGAAAGTAGGGTCCATTATTATTAAGTACGTAACAAATTAAAAATAAACACATATCTTATTAGATTATTATGAGTAAAAGTATAAATACTTTTTGAATATTTCAAACATTTTCCGTATCCATTTTAGAAAGAACACTAATTTCTTTACGATAAACTTTTTCTCCGTGGTGTGTTTCAACATACGCTGTATACCTTTTTATATAAAGAACTTAGTACCTTAATCATTTTTCACCATGTGACTCTTACAATCTATACACTTATATCAAGGCACATTAAACCCACGCCATGTGACTCTCACAATCCAAAGACATTGAGACATGAACACAACATTTCAATGTATCTAATATAAATTCTAAATTAATTCCAGCACAATCTTCTCATAATCACAGTTTTCTTATGTTCTTGATTGAAGATGATCAGATCAGAGGTAAAAGCAATTGAATTTATATTTGAGTTTTAATTTTGTGAAAGAATAATACAATTAAAGCCATAGTTTCAATGGGTTGGGTATTCTTCTCATAATGTTAATGTTATCTCTATGTCTTGGAGTGGTTTATTTAAATCTGAGATTGCTAAGAAGAAAGTAGTTAAAAGTCTCAAGAAATACTCAATTGGTTATGAGAACAATCAACTTCAAATCCCATTGGAAATCTCTAGAATTGGGTTTAAGCAATGGGAACATGTTTTTGTGAGTTATTTTATTGATAGAAAATTTTCTTTCTTCCAAGTGAAAACTCGAGCTTACAAGTTGTGGAAGGAAAATCTTGAAGATGTTGTAGCCTTAGATAATGGCTACTTTGTATTCAAGATGAAAAATAAAGAAGCTTTAAAGTCCATTCTTGATGAGGGTCCTTATTATATTGGGAGCAAATTGATTGTTATTAAGAAATGGCACCCCGGTATGACCTTTATTAAAAATGTCTTCTCAAGTGTGCCGATATGGGTAAAATTTTTCTATGTGCCGCTTGAACAATGGACTGAGAAAGGATTGAGTTACATAGCAAGTTTTATCGGTAATTTATTGTACCTTGATGAATTTATCCAAAACCATAACTGGTTAACATTTGCTAGAATTTGTATTGAGATAGAAGCTACTAAAGAGATTCCACTCTCCTTTGTTGTAAACTTCGGATATGGACAACCGTTCAAAATCAAAGTAGAAGTTCCCTAGAAACCCCAAGTGTGTGGAGAATGCAAAATATTTGGTTGTGCTACAAGTTTGTGTCCAAGTAAACCGATAACTCAAACTCCTAGTAAACTCAAACAAGAGTGGAAGGCCAAAGAAGTGGTTGAGACGAAGGAGGAAGGCAAGCCAAGTGAATGGGTTGAAGTGAAAAAGGAAAAAGGCAAGGACGTTATTAATGCTCCTATGGGTAAGTTTGTTCCTACACCTCCTTCATTTTCATCGAATGCATTTGATATTTTCAATACTTGTGTAGCCAATGAGAAGGCTTCTTTTTGTGTGGATCTTAATAGTGTGCTTAATGTGAATTGCTCCTCTTTGGAAGTGAATAACCCCTCAAAAGATATTCCGAATGAAGAGGCTTCAAAGGAAGAGAAAGAAATTATCAGGAATGTGGACAATATAAATGTGTTAACCCCTAGACGATATTCACGTTCCAAAGGAGTTTCGCAATCCCTTTTGAATGGCACTTTCATTATTCCATGGACAAACCCATCTTCAAAAGTAGAAACCAGGAAAAAACTCCTTGAAAGAATTGCTAATCTTAAATTTGCTCAAGAGGTTAGTCTCTCTATCAAGTCTAAGAAATCAAGTCGTAAAACTCCTAGTTAATTGTTGCTTGGCCTAGCTTTGGAGTTTGTTATTGTTAGATTTTAGTGTAGAAGCTAGGCTTGCGTTTCCCTCCTCAAAGGGTGTTTTGCCTCTGGGCGTGTAATGAATCTCATTATAATAGCTATTTTTTGATATAAAACTTATGATTTACCTACCGAAAGAAAAAAATGATTAAAAAGGTTTAAAACTAAAACTAAAGCTAAGGTTTCAAGATGTATACATAATCTTCAAATTGTAGTGAACTGATTATCTACCATAATTGTCATGATCATAGAGATGCATAAGAACTTATGATCATAGAGATGCATAAAGTACTAATACGAGAGGGTGGTAGTTCTATATACACTTTCATGGTGTCTGTCCTTTTCTCTACATGTGAAGGAAAGAAGAAAGTTCTATGGCTTCATTGAGGTCTCTCTCTCTCTCTCTCTATATATATATATATATATGACTCTTTGTATGTGTATGAGTGCTTAATGGCAACATGTTATACATTTAACATAATCCTTCTGCAAATTCAAATAAGTTCTGCTGTACTTGTTCCAAATTAGCCTTTATATTAATAGATGAACAAAATTTGGTAACTAAATCAAGTGAAAAAATAATTAGCTGGGAGTAGTTTAGCTGGTCGAAACTCTTGTTCTGACTAGAAGATTAGGAGTCCAAGTCTTCTCATAAACAAGACTTCCCCGTCTTCGACTACGAGAAATTATTGCATGGTCGTGATTGTATGCTTGATAAACGATGGTTTACTTCTAAACTAACGATCTTTGATGTAAATAAAAAAATAAAAAAAAAAAAAAAAATCCTAAGTGCAAAAATTAAATCATAAAGCACATATAATAATACGATAAAACAATAGCAATGCGGATAGTAATAGAGTAATACATGAATCAATGTCTAGAACTAGGATTTGGAGGTGAGTGCAAGGCAGTTTTATCACTTAAAACTATATATATGTACAACAAAATTAATAAGCAGCAATTCATTTAGCTCTCTCTTGCTTCTTTTTTTCAGCCTTTTAAAGAAGCTGGCTAACATTTGCTTGCTAGGTAGGAAGCATAACTAACAAAGCACTGGTTGCTTCTCATTGCAATTTAATGTCATGTTTTATTTATTTATTATGTTTTTTATACAGCCAAAACAGCAAAAAAATAAATAAATTAAATAAATGTTAAATATAATAACTATATATTCTATCTATCATACATATCATATTATATTCATTATCATATATAAGAATATCATAGTTAGGTTTTTCTCTTCCTACATAAAGGAGTCTTATATACATTGTTGCATAAGTTATTCAACACAATAGTCAACATAATACAAATCTCTCTCTCTCTTGGATATTGTAACATGGTATCATAGGTATATGTTAAGTTCTTGGTGTTCTTCGCCTTACCGGCGGGCGGCAACCTTGGCTTGGCTTGGCCGCCTGCCGGACCTCAACTCCTTCCACTACTATATTTTTCTGTCAGTATCGCTTCGTAATGATCTCTTTCTTTATTCACTAGTTTATTCCTACCCCCAATGTCTCTATCATATTTTTTTTGTACTCGCAATCTATTTTTTTTTTTTTTTGTGTGTTTCTGCTCCACTTTGTCGTTCCCTCTGTTTCAACCCCAACTAGATTTCTATCTTCAAATTTATTTGAGTTTCAAGGGGGTATTATACCTATATCATAGTGAGTATGGTGATATATCATGTGAACCACCTAAGCCGCCTCTTAGCGTACCACCTAAGTTGCTCCCTCTGACGCACAATCCAAGCTATCTCCTCTGATGTACAACCTAAGCTGCCTTCTCTGACGCATTGTCCAAGCTGCCCTTTGGCGCACCACCAAAGTCGTCTCCTGATGCACCATCTAAGCTACCCCTTGGCTCCCTTTCTAATAAGCCTCTCCCTAGCGCACTCAGTCATTTGTTGCCATCATCATTCAACACCACGTTATAAGTTATGTGTGTGTCACGCTTGCTGATTCAACATCCAGTCTCTACAACGACCCGACATGATATTATACCTATATCATGGTGAGTATGGTGATATACCATGTAAACTACCTGAGTCGCCCTCCTTGACGCACCACCCAAGCTGTCCTCCTTGGCGAGCCAACTAAACTGTCTTCCGGAACTAGTTCCGGCCTCTAATCTATCTCAAGTACTCCTGTGCTTTCATCTAAACTTTGCAATTTATTTGTCTTAGATCTATTCATATTTTATTTTATTTTTAGTTTTATTTCATATTTTAGTTTCTCTCTTCAAACTCAAGTTGGTATCTCTACTTGAGTTTGAGGGGGGTGTTAAATATAGTAACTATATATTCTATCTATCATACATACTATATTATATTCATTACCATATTTAGGATTTCCATACTTAGATTTCTCTCCTCTTATATAAAAGAGTATTGTATACATTGTTACATAAATTATTCAACACAATATTCAATACAATACAAATCTCTCTTTTTCTTTCTCTTTTACATATTGTAACAATAAAAATCATAAAGTTGCATGAAGAATATTATTGTATTTTATATTATTTTAATTTCCCTTTTCAGATTTCAAAGTCACAAAATTGTAACGATACCTCATCCATTTGAATATCTTTTCTTTTTCTTGAGAGAGGGGGTTATCTTTCTCTCTTTTTTGCCTCGGTTGGAAATAGGAATTCTTGAGAGGCTTGAAGGAGTAGGTTATATATCTTTTTCCCTAAATTAAAGTGTAAGGGACAGATGTTCAAATCTTGAAGCTAGTCATGTTTAAACTGATCACTTCTGCTGTAATTAATTTATATTGTAACTGACAAAAGAACTTTCTTCTTATAGTTTCCACTGCTCTAAAGTCTGGTCTTCAAAATAATTGTACAACTGACGGGGGGGAGAAGAACTAAGGTTTTGCCTGCAGAGAGGGACAGGCTTTTAAGGTTTTCCCTGTGGCTTTAAAGCCAAGCCAAGCCAAGCCTACCCACATGCAATGCGTATATGCAACTACACAAACACAAAAGATATGTGCTGTGCAATTCAAGGGTTAAGGTTATCTATCTTACAAAAGTGTAAGTTCCATAGGGTATTTTCTTTGTGCAAGTGCTTTGATAATAAGGGCAAGTTTGGCAACTCAAAAATAATTCATCTTTTTATCTTTTATCTTTTTTCCATTACATCACTTCTCTACTTTTCTATACATCTTTTCGTAAAAAGATAAAAAGTGCACTTATTTAGGTCATCCCAAACAATCCCTAAATAAATAAAGCAAGAAAGAAGAAAAGAAATACTATACTTACAAAGTGTGATTTGTATATTAATTTATGTAAATTGATATGTACCATATATGTGTTCAATTTTAAACATTTAAATATATATAAATATAACTCCTTTACATATAAACATACATAAAATATCATTCAACCCAAGGGACTCATATATATCTTTATTTCACTTGCTTGTTGGTAGTTCTATTTCAAAATTCATAAACCTAAAACACATTCTTCTATATTCCCATCGAAAGGAAACAAATGATGTCATCATCACAATTTTCACAAAATTAACATGTAGGAAAAATCAAAGCTAAATGAAAAAAGAAAAAAAGAAAAAAGAAAGAAATTGAAGAAGGGACCAAATTAGGAAAAGTCTGTAATTAAATACTAACAACTATTTTCATACATGGAAGTTGAACTTACTGACCTTGATGAACAAGTCCTTAATCACTACTCCTTCGAAAGGAAAACCAGCTCAGGCCTTCATATTAAGATCACAGCTTCACATCTTCATCAAACCCCCACTGAAACAAGTCAAGTCATGAGCACAGGATCAATTTTCTTCAATATCTATACACATCATTACTACAATTTTTGTTTTTTCTTTTTTAATCACATGCACAAAAACAACAACTTGCTTAATGTATTTCTCCTCTCATCTTCATCAGTTCCATCACATATCCAAAGTCAACTTGAGAATCAAATCATCAAATCAACCCATTAAAAAGGAGGAGGCCTTGCACCACCACCACCACCACCACCACCACTTCCACCACCACCAGTACTACCCCATCCAAACAGATCACCTGAAAATGAATAGTTAGGCACGTTTCCTCCCATACCAAACAAAGAAACACCACCAGCACTGCCACCACCACCGCCACCGCCACCGCCACCACCAGTAACGCCTGAAGATTGTGACGCAGCTGGTTGGACCTGAGCAGCTCCTCCTCCTCCTTCCTCCTCCTCCAAGGGTAACCGCTCAAACACAGCATTTGCAAACGATGCCGCCATCAAAACAACCGGACCAGAAGCCAACAAGGGAGCCACCACGCTCCCTCCGACGACCTGCCCTTGGCCACCAGACAAAAATATGGACAAACCACCAGCACCGGGAGGCGCAGGCGGGGGAAGCACAGTCCCGGACAGAGAAAGTATCTCGAATCGGCCATGTAGTGTGACCACGCTTCCAGCAGGAGCCGCTGGTTGACGGAGCGTGACGTTGGAAACGGTGCCGCTTCCGCTGAGAACAGAAACTCCTCTTCCTCTCCGCCTGGCATAAACAGACACGCTCTCGACGATATCGGCACCGGCCGAGACTTCGAGTACGTGGGATCGGAGGGCATTTGGGCTGTCTCTTGTTACAATGATCGGAGGCTTTGGCTTGTTTTTGGACCCCGGAGGACGGCCTCGGGGGCGGCGGTTGGAGGTGGTTGCTTCGCCGGAGCTGGTGGCGGGGTCTGCCTTCTGGTCGTCTTTGTCGGTGGAATCAGAGGGTTGTTGTTGGGTTGTTGACTGGTGTTGGTGTTGGTGTTGGTGTTGTTGTTGTTGTTGAGGAAGGGATATAGGTTGTAAGTGGAGCTCGGGTCTGGGGAGCTGATGATGATGAGAGTAGCGAGAACCTGCTCCTGATTCATACCCAGCCATTCCCACATCTATTTTCTCCCACCACTTATTTGCCAGCTTCTTCTTCTTCTTTTTCTTCACAAGCACAAGCACAAGCACAAGCACAAGTACAAGCACAAGCACAAGCACAACAGACACAGCCAAAAAATGAAGCTATCTGATATATACAAGTCTTTATAACGATTCAACACCAAGCTAGCATCAGCAAACCAGATTGTCAAGAAAGTAACGGAAGACTTTACTTCTCCATCTTCCACTGACAAAACTTACGGTTACCAGAAATATGATGAAGGATTTGAGATCCAAAAGTAAATCACTAGAATCCAATCCAAGAGTTGATGATAGTCAAGTGATCGGTCACATAAATGCACACAGATTTGTACTGCAGTCAATCTGAAAACCAAGTTATTTCATATACCAAAGCCCCAAATGCTCAAATTCAAGAAACTGCACATCTGGATTGGATCCTTCTTTGTCAAAACTTAAAAATCAACAGATAAAGTTTTACAAAAGAATTCGAAACCTCAACAATTCCTAACCTCTTCTTACCCTAGATATATTCCTGATAAATGAATCATCAGTAATATATAATATCGCAATCCTACCTTATCCAAATTCAGATCTTTATAAGAAGCAAGCAACAAAGAATTACTAGATGAAATTGATTAGAGAGAAAAGTGAGGCAATACTCAACTTAGATGTGCAGATGAAGAAAGTGACTGGAGAGACATTTATGGGTACTGAATGGATTTTCCCAAACAAAGTTGTCACTGTTAAGCTGTAGCTAATAGCTCTTTGTGGGGAAGGGAAAGAAAAAAAGAAGATAGGTAGCAAAACGAAAAGAAAAGAGAAGAATATGTAACTCTTTTGGAGTTGGGACAAACAGGCCACCACGCGCTTTTTGTGTTTGCATCATAAATTTAATAGGATGTACATGAAAGAAAAAAAAAAAAAAAAAAAAAAGCTAAGGCAAAGAAAAAATGGGATAGAATATAAGAACTTTTTTTTATTTTAATTTTTCACTTTTATCTTCATATTTTCTTTCTCAATACAATTTTTTTTTTTCAAATTCAAGATCTAGACAAATGTCTGAAAACAAAAGGTTAAAGGTCAAACCCGCAACTTGCAAGTAGCGAAAGTGAAAATGATGGTTTGACACATATAGGAGCATGGCTTTGCATCATGTCATCAGTATATTTCAATAATGTAATTTAATATTTTATAAAAATATAAATTTATGATTTGATTATTATTGTTGCAGAGATTATTATTCCATTGATGTCATTGTAGTGATTTATATATATATATATAAAATAAAAAATGAAAAATTAGCAGATTTAGCCATCTGATTTAATTTGTATAAAAACATTCAACCATCGAAATATATACTTCAAAAAATATTTGAGGAATCAAATGTTTGAAGTTTTTCAGATCAAACTGAGTTATTTAAAATAATAAAAAAATACTGCATGTTGGCAAATTCTATATAATGGTATGTTCTGATATTTGAAAATAAAATTTAAATAAAAAAAAAATCATAAAATAAAGTGCTTGTACATATCAGCACAGCACACTACTTAAACAACAAACTGAACCCCTTATTTGAGAGAATTAAGCCAAGGGTGAAAAGCAGGCAGTGCAATAAAAGAAGAGAAAGAAACAATTAACATTACAGGAGCAATCACATGCATCGATTGAGTTTGAGTTCAATTAAAGTATATATATAAATAAATAACTAAGAACAACAGATTAGCTCATCCCAAGCTTCTGAAAGGAGCGTCCGCGACTAGTTCTCAGTTAGCTTAGAGGTGCGTAATTAATATTAACACTTGTCACCAAAGACATAAATCAACATGAAATAAATAGAGCAGGTTAACCTGAAAATAAACTATTGGCATTAGTGCTACCATTTTAGCAACCAGGATCCTCTAGAGTGGGATTCCTGGAGTGATCCCTGAAGTGAGTGATCCAACGGCTCAAATCGTTTTTGTTATTATCTTACCGGTAAGATATATTATCTTACCGGTAAGAGATATTAATCAAAACGACGTCGTTTTGATTAAATAATATTATCTTACCGGTAAGATAATAAGAAAAACGATTTCAGCCGTTGGATCACTCACTTCAGGGATCACTCCAGGAATCCCACTCTAGAGGATCCTGAATCCCATTTTAGAGCACTGAATCAATACTGATGCACATTTCATCTTTGTTTGGTTAGTTGGCTACTTTGGAAAGATGGCTAAAAGTCATCTTTCAATTTTTTAAGTCATATTATCTTTTATATTTTTTACACATTTTTTAAAAAAAAAGTCAAAAAAAATTTAGAAAATCAGTTTTTAACTATCTTTCCAAAACAATTCATAATCTTGCTTTGTATAGCTAGGAAAAATTTTATCCTCATGAAGATTTATTGGCGAAAATCAAAAGAGGAAAGTTATTTAGATTCAAAAGTTAGACTTACTTTTTAAATTCTGGGATGTGTTAAGAAGATGATTGGTTAATAATTAAATATTTTCTAATTATTAATTAATCATCTTCTTGACACATTAGAGCATCTCCAACGAAAATAGGCATTTTACCTATCTAAACATTACTATAAAATATACATTTTATTTTGCCTATCAACTGTTTCATGTTTCTGCTCCAACCATGCTCTTTATTTTAGCTATTCATCAAAATACTATTAATTTTATAAAATACCACATCAGCAACAAAGATGGAGGGAAATAATCCTAATGATTAAATACATTTTGCCTAGCCTTGAAGGCTAGCTACATGTAGCTAGTGAATGTGAGTTGAGCTAAAATGTCTAATTACATGCCTAGTGCATTGGAGTTGAAAAAAGTGAGTCATACTAGGCATTTTACCTAACAAGCACTATATGCCTAGTGCATTGGAGATGCTCTTTAAATCTAGAAAGTGAGTTTAAAAAGTAAACTTTTATATTATTTTTCAAATAAAAAACCCTCTTGACCAAAAAAAATTTACCCTAAAATTGTGATCAACTGTCCACCATGCAATAGAAATTAATGTTATTTCCATAGTGATTTAAAGATGTTTTATCTGACATTTGGTAGTGGGACACGGTGAAACTCGAAAATAAAAAATTATTTAATTATTTTTACCCAATTTTAAAATTTTGAAAAGACAATTCGAAGAAAAGAAATTGAAAGATTCAAATTCAGAAGTTGTTCATTTTTTTTTAATCACTAAAAAGAGAACTTTTGATATAAACTAATAGTAAGAGGAATTATATTAATAAAAGAAAGAAAGATGAGTGTAAATCGCATTATAATAAGACACAACGATATCAATTAAGTTGACACTTAAAACACTCGAAGAATAGAAATTCAAAGAATCAAATTTAAAAGTTGTTCAATTTTTATCATCCCTAAAAAGAGAACTTTGCTGATATAAACCAATAGTAAGAGAAATTATATCAATAAAAAAAAAGAAGGTGAATACAAATCGTATTATAATAAAATATAATAATTCCAATTAAGTTGACACTTAGGTCCCGTTTAGGAACAGACTAATTTAGTGATTTTTTGACTATTTAGCTAAAATATGAGCTAAAAAAAACTAGTATGTTTGGGATGATTTTTTGACTTTTTACGAAAAGATGTGCAAAAAGTAGAGAGAAAAGAGAATCTTTGATTTTTTGGTATGAATTGTTGACTTTTTGACTAATTTAATAATTTTTTGATTTTTTAACTAAAATGGAGAATTCCCAAACGAAGCCTTAAAAGAAGTGCAATCATAGGCACGTACAAGATCCATCCAAACAAAACAAGACCAGCAAAACAGAGGGCAGCTAAACATAAAACTAGCAAAGCCTAAACCAAGCACCAGGCAGCCATCAACCGAAAGCCTTCAAAGCCCACCGAATATCTTTGGGTGAGATCCTAATCTGGTGCAGATTGGAGACAAAATCCTGCACTGAATAAAAGGTCCTCCCTGCATTGAAATCATCAATAGAAATAGATCAAGGAAAAAGAAAATGCTATTTATTCTAAATAAATTATTAAATATTTTATTAAATTTCTTATATAAATGTGGGATTCACACACGTGTGATTTGTGTAGGTTCTACACCCATATAAGAGGTTTGATAAAATATTTAATAATTTATTTGGGATCCCTAATATAACTTCAAGGAAAATGTTTGAGACTTTAAAAAAATATTCACAATTTTATCCACAATGATCTAGTAGTAGGATATATGTTAATTTTTGATTTGTTACATAGTTAATGATGGTGGATCAAATTCTCATACCACATCATTGTGGGTAAATTTATAAACATATTACTTGTTTTGAGAAGTTGGTTAAAAAATGATTTTTTAATTTTTTTTGAAAAAATATATAAAAAATAGAGAGATGATGTGATCCAAAATAAATTAAAAATTAAAAAATACCTTTTTACCCACTTACTAAAATAAATCATAAATATGTGAGTTTTTAATATTAGTCAGAGATCAAATCATCTAATTAATTAAAGGAAAATATTTTAGAGTTTTAATTTATGAATTCTAATAATTTTAATATATATGTGTGAAATTTACTTGATGTGATATTTTTATTTTGTATTTTTTTAAAATTTTTTATCTCACTAAAACTCAATTAAAATTTTAATTTTAAAATGATGTATCATTGTTGTTTACTAAAATAATGTCCGTTTGTACGGGTGACAATTAGTAAGTAGTCACATCAAAAAAATTTCTGTTACTTGCATGTGGCTATAGGTTGTAATTCCGTATTCTTTCTATACAAAAAAAAATAAATAAATAAAAAATAAAATTCAGGCTTTCATATGATAGAAGGTAAATTATCAATAAATCTTAATAGTTAGAATTAATTTTTATTAAATCTTATTAAAAATAAATTTTAATAAAATCATCATTAAAAATAATTTTTTGAATCGATTTTTTACATATATTGTTAAAAATTGACAATTAATGACTTTTTTCTGCCACAGTTTTTATAAATCGTCGCTAAAACTTATAAGACGTTTTCTTATGATAAATTTTTTAAACTGTCACTGAAAGTTAAAAATTAGTGATTTTTATTGGGATGATTTTTTAAAATTATCGCTAAAATTTATAATTAGTGACATTTTTTTATAATAAAATTTTTAAACTGTCGCTGAAAATTAACAATTGGTGACTTTTTTAATAGTGTTTGATGAAAAATATTATTAATTATTATAGGACTTATTAGACGATAAATTTACCTATTAGGACCAACATGTAAGTTCCTATGATATATCCATCCACTTGGAAGAAAAACAATTCTTTTTTATTTTTAGTTTTTTTTAATAAATTCATATATTTGTATTGGGAGAATTACACTTAGTGGTATCAATAAAAATTAATTACAAAAATATGATAAATATTATAAATATTAATAATTAATATCATAAATTCTTTTATTAATGTATAATAATTTTTTTAAAATAACTCTAAATAGTGATTTTTCCATTTACATTCGTGTAATATTTATAACAACAATAATTGAGACTCCCGTTTTTGGAGACCCCCATAACCCTTTTGGATCTCAACCATTGATAGTGTAGGCCCTACACATACATGAGTGGGTCTTACACATACATCAATAATTAAGATCCAAAGGGAGTTATAGAGGTCTCCAAAAAAAGAAGATCTCAAGCATTTTTCTATTTATAATATTTGTTTTATGCATGCATGAGAGGATGAAAATGATGACAAATATTAAATTCATTTACTATATTTATATATATATATAGAATAGATACAGAGACACACGTAGGATGGAAAAATGTTTTTAACTATGTTTGGGACAATTTTTTTTTTTGGATTATTTTAGTTATAAAATGATAAAATAAATTAAAAAATTAAAAAAATAAAATATTACATCTAAAATATAATTATTTTATTTTATTCTTATAAAAATTAAAAATTTTTAAAAATTTATTTTAAATTATTTAATTTCAAATTAAAAAAATAAACTCACACCCAAACGAAAATTTTGACATAACACCCCGTGTAAGGCCAAGTTTGGCATCCCAAAATAAGTCCATACTTTTTATTTTTTTATCTTTTTTGGGTCACATCAATCAGTATCCCCTCTCTACTTTTTCTACACATAATTCAATAAAAGTAAAAAAGTGCACTTATTTAGTCTTCCCAAACTTGGCTTTAACTAACACGAAAACCGATTGTTGGAATTGGGACGGGACCACCTTCTGCGTTTCCCTGGGAAGGGACGCGAGTGAAGGAGTCAAGAGCCTCTCTTTGCAGGCTCTTACTTGTGCCTATCCTTGTAGGGCTTTCGAGCTTATTTTTAGATTTAATTTTGATAATTCGAATCGTCATATTTTATAATTTATTTAATATATTATACTTGTAAAAAATTAAGTTGATCGGATATCAGAAAGTATGCGTTTGAAAAATTGAACTAAAAACTATTTTTTTAAAGAATTTAATAAACAGTTTCTGAACATATACTTTCTGATATTTGATCAACTTGATTTTTTATAAGTATGATATACTGAATAAATCATAAAATATGAATGATTCGAATTATAAAAATTAGGTCTAAAAGTAGGTCCAAAAACCTTACAAAGACGGACGTAAGTAAAAACTTGCAAGGAGAAGATGCTCATATGGAGGGAGGGAAGGAGGGGTTTGGTTTTCTGACATGCTTAGATCCTACAATTGCACGTGCTGATCAGATGTCACGTGTGGTCAACAACATGGCGATGGTCAAAAATAAAGAAAAATGTCCAGCTGTCAGACCACGTGGAGGCTGTCGGGTACATCGGAACTTGGTCAATCTTATCTAGTATTCATCCGCTCCATGGCATGATGGCATCCATCCATCTTTTAATGTTTGGACAATAATATCAACAATGCTAGGTATTATGAAAAATCTTTTATGAAAATAATCATGAAAATTCTTTAACCCTTGGATTATACTTACAATAAAGCACCACACACTAATCAAGGTAATTTAAGGATCATAAATTTTTCATGATCATTTTCATGACAAAATTTTCATAATCCCTAACTTTTTTTCAATAATATTAGTAATTGTGTGATATTTTGAAAAGTTAGTAAAAAATTAATTTTTGATTTTTTTTAATTAAAAAAGTTAGTTTTTTGGATAATAATTTGGAGAAAAAAGTTAATTTTTTTTTACTAAAACAACTAAAAGTTAGCTTTTTGCTAGCTTACTCAAGCAAACTTGTAAAAATTTTATTAAATAACTTATATAAGTGTGGAATTTATATAAATTTATATTATGTAGATTTTATATTTATATGAAATATTTAATAAAATTTTTGATGGAATTTTAGAGAGTCTGCATTACTCATGTTTGGAACCTCTAATTTGATAGCTCTAATAAAATTAATGATGGATTTTACATGATGATGTGCTGTTTTGCTTTCTTTTTTAATTTTTTTTATTTGATACGTCATTAGAGTTCATATTAAAACTCTAATTTTTAGAGTTTTGTATTACTACCTTTTAAGTTTTGGGTTTGTTATTGTTCATTTAGCAGGGAAAATTATTTAATGTTCTTGAAGTATTATGTATTTGTATTTTTTAATCAATCATTATTTAATATTCTCGAATCGCTTAATACAATATCTCACCTATTTATTCTTTTCACCAATCACAATATTATAAAATATCACATATCTATATTTTAAAATTATTAAATAATTTCCATTCAACAGAGTTCGAAAACTTGCCCCGTTTAGAGGAGTGTAAGCCTGTCGCTGAGTGTCCACGGTCCACCTCGTTAAAAGCGCCCCCACTTGTTTCTAAAAAATTATTGGCTAATCTCGACGCGTCATGTTTATATCTCACATTAATTATAATTTATCATATTTTATATATTTTTTAATCACTTAACATAAATTTAGAAAGAAAAATGTTTTGGACCTCGAATTTGGGAGGCCCCGAATCCCCCTAAGCTCAAAACGACGTCGTTTTGGGCTTAGACTTTTTTTTTTTTTTTTTTTTTTTTTTCCTTCTTCGATTTCAGTCTGAGAGAAGGAGAGAGAGAGAGAAGATCGGGGAAGAGGGAGAGAGAGAGAGAAGATCGGGGAAGAGGATCGGGGACCTCCCGCAGCTCGTCGCCTCGTCTCGCCCGCCGCCCGATCGTCGCCTAGCTCCGCCGATCTCGTCGCCATGCCTCTGATCGTCGCCCAGCTCCGCCGATCGCGTCGCCATGCCTCTGCCTCGCCTCCCTCCTCCATTTTTTAGGCCCCCTCCAGTCCCTCCTCCTCCCCCTCCCCCTCCCCCTCCTCCCCCCCCCTCCGTCTTCTTCTTCCTGCTCTGCTTCTGCTGAAAAAAAAAAAAAATAAAAATTACAACCACGAAACGACGTCGTTTCGTGGTTTCAGGAGATTCGGGACAGCCCGATTCGAGGTCCCAATCGCTTCTGATTTATAAATCATCTCTTTTATCAGTCACTTTAATATTTTTCAATCCCTTAACATAAATTTATAAACCGTCTCCTTTATCGATCATAACACCACTAGGACACCTAACACCCATCAATAACTTCTCCTTGTTCTCCGCATGCACCTCCTTTCTACGCTTTCAAACCACAACAACTGTCTTTTCACTCATTTGAAACACAATGATTTATTTGGTACAATTTATTATAAATTGAGATAATAAAAAATTTTAAAATTAAAATAAATTATAATTAAAAATTACATCAAATAATTTGTTACAAGATTGTCAAATTAAAATAAGTTGAGGTGGTTCGGGTACTTGAGTTTGTGAATTTTTTGGTTAAATAATCAATAAAAATAAAATAGATTAAAATAATTAATAAGATAAAATATCAAATTTAAATCATAATTTTTTCTCATAACTATCAAATCAATTATAAAAATAAAAAATAAAAAAGTCAACTAACATCTTAAACATAATTTTTTTAGTTACACTAAAATAATCTAAAAATTAAAATGCCAAGTAAAATAACCTATTTCCAAAACGGAGGCACTATAATTAGTTCCTTTAAGCTGCAATAAATATAACCAAATAGTATAAATATACTTAGAATTTTTGTTTAAAATTTTATTTAGAAATCTAAATGAATTGTTGAAATCCATTCTCATCCTTACCATACATCAATTCAATCTCAGCCACTCCTCATTATTTTAGATAAAATTATTACAAAAAATATGGATATGTATATATCACTACAAGAAAAGTGAGTTTAAAAGATAGAAGCATTTGCGACGGCACACTTGCCACCTCAAAAAGTGACTTTTTGTAACGGCACAATTTGTTATCGCGGAAAAATAGAGTTTTTGCGACGGTAGAAAATGCTGTCGCGAAAAATGAGAGTATTTGCGATGGCAGAAATTGCTGTCGCAAAAAAAGAAAAGTATTTGCGACAGCAGAGATTGCTGTCGCGAAAAAATAGAATTTTTGCGACGGCACCAACTGCGGTCGCAAAAAAAAAAGTGAGTTTTTTGAGACTGTAATAGGCACCATTGCCAAAAAAAAAAAAAGTAAAAAAAAAAAATATTGCAGCTTTGAAACGACTTCATGTATATACAGTCACAAAATGGTTTGAATAAATGCGACGGTATTATTCTGTTCCAAAAAAAATTAAAAAAAACTACGTCGTCTTACTCTTTTGATATAACATTTCTCTTTTCACCAATTTTTTTATCTTCCTATCTCTCTTTCTCCGTCTCTTCTCCTTCTCTCTCTTTCTTTCTCTCACTCATCACTTTTTTTTCTCTCTCTCTCTCTTTCTCTCTCTCTTTTTCTCTCTGTGTCTCTCGCTCATCTCTCATCTCTTTATCTTTCTCATCTCTCTGTGTGTCTCGTTCATCTCTCTTCTCTCTTCTCTCTATCTCTCTCGCCCATCTTTCTTCTCTCTTTCTTTCTTGCTTTCTTTCTTTCTCTCTCTCTCTCTCTCTATGTCTCTCTCTTTCGTTCATCTCTTTTCGCTTTCTTTTTGTCTATCTGTCGCTCATCTCTTGTTTCTCTATCTTTTTCTCTATATATATCTCTCTCTCACTTATCACTCTTCTCTTTCTCTGTCTGTCTGCCTGTCTATTTGTCTGTCTGTTTGTCTCTCCTCCACTATGTTCGCCTTGCTCACTCTCTTTCTTCCCCTCTTTTCTATTTACCGAGCTTCCTCTCAATTTATTGATCCACTACAAGAAAATGCACTTTTAGCAACCACTTTGTCTTTCTCTCGCTCATCATTCTGTCTCTGTCTCTATTTGTCTCTGACTTATCTCTCTTTCTCACCACTCATTTCCTCTACCACCTTCACCACTACCGTAAATGCCATCCCACTACCACCACTACCATCATTATTGCCACTCTACCTCTACAACTACCATTACTACCACCACCACCACCACTACTGCCACTACTACTACCATTACCTCTCATCCACTACCGCCATTTCATTTCCTCTACCACTACTACAACGTCACCACTAATCTCCTTCGCCATCACCACCACCACCACCACTACCACCACCATCACCTCTTATCCACCACCTTCACCACTATTGCTACTCCCTCTCCACTACCACAAAAAAATTAGTTCCTGATTTTTAATAACAAAAAAAAATGGGCCGCAGAAAAATATTTTTCATTGACTACAAAAAATTAACTTTATTTTAATAGAAAATATTTTTTATTAAAATATTACCCATACTTCTACCAAATAAAAATAATAATAAATTTTGTTTCATTAAAATAAAAATGAAACAAATAAATTTTCAACCTTAGTAACTAAAAATCAAAAATCAAAAGAAAAAAAATTTCATAAACTACAAAAAAATAAATAAAATCCCATAAGTGTAATCAATATATATTATCAGAAATAGTCCAAAATCCGCAATTTTTCCAAATTTCCTTAAACCCTTTGGCGCCTATAATTTCTTCTTCCCTCTTCCCTCATTTTCACATTCAAATCTCTCTCTCTCTCTCTCTCTCTCTCCATCTTCATCTTCGCGCTACTCATCTCACTCTCATTCCGACTCCTCTACCGGCAAGAGCTCAAATCTACAGAGCATCAATGTCGAAGCATACTATAAAAGAAGGAACCAGGGATTCTAGAGAGCTTGAATTTGCTAAGCAAGTTGTTGCCCTCGTAAACCCTAACATTGGAATGTATTCTCTTGTCTCTCTTTTTCACACTTTATTTATTTATATTTTATTTTTTTATCTTCAAGGCTTGAATCTCCTGCTCCAGGTCGACGACCCTATGTGATCTCCAAATTCGCTCTTAATCTCCAAATTCGGCTCCCTCAAGTAAAAGCTCCCTCCTTTGTTTCATGGTCTATATATGTGTTTGCTTAATTTGCTCTTTGAATTTCTTCTTTTCACCTTCATTTTTGTTGTACATGAAAATTTTTAATTTGAATATTATACAGTTTAAAATCACTATAATACTGAACATATGAATGTAAAATTACTGTATTTTGGTGTCAATTGTCACTGCTGTGTCTTGATGAACCCTTCTTCCCCGAGAAGAGAACTTGAAACTTTTGAAGTTATTATACGATGCAGATCAGAGTATTTAAGTAAAATAATTTTTTTTAATAAAGTGGAATAGTATCAGTGCAATGCGAATCTTGGTTTAAAATTGTATAATTTTACTGGGTTTATAATTTTTTAAAAGAAAAAGAAGAAAAGGGAATAGCTTTTGCTAGGTTTTTTAGGGTTTTATTTTTTTGGGTCATGCTCACAAGTTGCAAAGCTGTAACCAACACAGAAAAGGAAAGGAAATCTTTTTCTTTTTTTTTTTTAGGATTTTATTTTGTGGGTTTACTAATTAGGTTATTTATTGCCTACATTGTGAAGTTCGGGGCAATTAATGAGAGAACAAGGTAGAAAGATTGCAGAAATCTTGATTTAAGATTATATACATCTTTGCTTCAGATTCTTGTAGTTGTTGTTTCTTATATATTGAATATTTCATGGATGTGTTTAACAGGAATTAGTATTTGGAAAAACCACAGTTGCTTTTGAAACTGGGTATTTCTGTTTAAGCTTCAAAAGTTGTAGATTTTTGCCTAATGCATGACCTGTGAAGTTGAGTGACTTTTCCAAGATGGGGACCACACACCGCATGTTTGTACATATACATTCTCACAAGCTTCATTTTTGATGAGTTGCAAGTAATTTGTGTAAGTAGGCTTTAAAGTACCTAAATGCGGTTTCTATTATGTGAAACCATTGTGATTACTTTTCTCATTCTGTTTTTAATGGAGTCTCTAAGAAATCAAGTGGCAGTGCCAGACTTGTAATAACGACTATTATGGGAATGGTCTTCGGATATTTTATTAGAGTTTCATTCCCATCTGTTTCTCTTACTAAGGTATGTTGGCAAATTCTATGAATAAACCTTGCACAAGACACTTATCATTTATTTGATTCGTTGTGAAATCTTGCAGATTAACTTACCTTCAAGTGTAACGCCCTCAAAAAAATATATAAAACCCATCATTTTAGACATACGATGATATAAGAGAAATCAACACCTTTCTATTCATCAGAGTAGTTCTTACAACAATATTACATGTTAACAACAAAAGCAAATGTCCTACGGGCTTACAGTTTTCCAAGTCAACACTTGGTTACAAAAAGAAGAGTACTAACTCTAGACAAAATAAGCCATTGGCTTGATATACATGTAATACAAATAAAATAATAAAAAAGAGTCTTCAACTCCCATAACCATCCAAACTATATCCTTGGAGGTGACATGCTATCTGTACCTGAAAATGATGTCCCATATAGGGTGAGCCAACGCCCAGTAGAGATATGCTAAATACAATATGAGCAGTAACTAAGACATTAGCAATTGATAAATGTTTGACTCACATAAACTAATTCATATATCACTTTCATTACATGACCACAGTATCCATGTTTCATTTCATTTTCCATTTCTTATCAAATTCATAATTCACAACAACGGCTCAGAACCTGGCCAACAATTTACATGAGATAGTGACTCATATTAAACATTTCCCATTTCACAATAGATAAACATACTAGCTATATTAACACTTCGTTAGATAAGCATATAAGCTATATCAACATCTCAACAGAAAAGCATACAAGCTGTATCCACACTTCATCAGATTAGCATATGAGCTATATCAACACTTCCATAGATAAGCATATGAGCTATATCAACACATTAACTGATAAGCATGTGAGCTGTATCAACGGAGTCCATCCCCTATCTCCTCCCAAACAATATCCGGTTTAGAGGTCCATCCCCTATCTTCCCCTAAACCGTGGAGTACATCCCATATCTCCTCCCATACACACAACGTATATACACATAGGTCATATACATAATCAATCAATACATACAGTTAATGTATTCTGTCAACCGTCATACTCTATGACACATCCAATTGATTAATTTTAGTTTGCCTAATCATCATGCATTGTCTACAACAATCATAGCTACCCTCCACCGGTAGCCCAAAGCAATTATTTCTAAACAGATAATAAAAGCACCAACAGATAAAATATCCATATTTCCAAAAGTGAGCGATTAATAAATCCAACTTCACTAATTCATCTCATAATGAACCAATTTCATTATATTCAACTCAATTCCATATTTTCTCAACCAATGTCATTAATTACATTAGTGACCTAAATATACCCAAACATGGCATAATTCCCCTTATTCTCAATATTGACTCCAAGAATCCATATATTACCAACAACATCAATATACTCATTTTGAAACCCAAATACATATTTATGGTCCAAAATAAACAAAACCCTCTTTTCAAAATTATACATTTGAAACCCTAGTTTCCAAAACCCAAAACCATTTATACAAAATACTCAATATCTAGGTCAAAACCCATAAGAGTGAGTAGGAATCCCTACCTCAAATTCGGAGCCCAAGGGAAGAAGATGAAGAAATTGAAGATGCTTCAAATCCCAAAATTTTCGGATCAAAAGATAGCCCTCGACGATCAACACAACTTTTACAAAGGCCCAAGGTGAGAAAATCACTCATACTAGATCAATACCTAGAGAGAAGGTAAGGTTTTAGAGAGAGGAGCTCTCAAATGACTTTTTCGGAAAAGTAAGAGAGAGAAAGGATGTTGAAAAGTGATCCAAAAAGTAAAATCTCGGAGTGTTATACCAGTCGCCCCGCTCGAGCGTGCAAACCCTCGCTCGAGCGTCACTCACAGACTCCTGCTCGAGCGTCAAAACTCCCGCTCGAGCGGCGGATACACACTCCCAAAACTTTGACAGACTAGGTCCTCGCTCGAGCGTCAAACTACCCGCTCGAGCGTTACACACAAACTCCCGCTCGAGTGTCCAAACGCCCGCTCGAGCGTCCAACACTGCAGAGGAAATACTGGGAGATAGGTTTTCCCGCTCGAGCGCCAAAACCCCCGCTCCAGCAGAGAAGAAAAACAAAGGCCCGCTCGAGCGTCAAAAGCTTCGCTCGAGCGCGCAGGCCAAAATCTGGGCAACTATTTTTGGTTCCTAAGCTCAACCAACCTATTTCAAACCTGCCCACCTGTCACACCCCAAAATTTGGACAATTAAATATTAACTTAGGACTAAACCCCAATTAATATTCCATTATCCAAATCATAGGGGTGAAACAAAAATCTAAACATTCTAGTCTCAGTAAGGTAATTAACAAAACACCAATCATACCATGCACCATAATTTCATAAACTACCTAATACCTCCAACGTTAAAGTAACAATAAATACTTCAAAACAACTTAAATAATGTAAGGTTACAACCCATGCCAAATTTCTAAAATACTAAGGTCATAAAAGAAAATAAAAATTACATAAACTACTAACAACCATAAACATGAGAAAACAAAAGAAGTCCAATCGACATGTCCTACGATCATAGTTATTTCTTGTCACCACCATAGCCTCTACTAATCCTGCAAAGGAAGCTCAGCTGCGCTCAAACAGAACGCACCCGAGTTGCCAAGAGACAAAACGGGTCAGTATACAGGTATACTGGTATGAGTACAAGAATCAACACCCACGTGTCCACCAGACACAAACAAAAGTACATTAAATTCTTATTACTAGACAAGACAAGTAGTTCCAACCGCACCGAGACGAATGGGTAGTTTCTCGAGATACGGTGGCATTTAGTTTCTTGTCCGTACACAACGAAATATAAATTGATTATAAAATAAATAAAAATATAAATAGAAATAGAAATAGAAATATGGTGGGTTAGCCCTGCATAAAAAGTTAGTAAGACCCATCATCCTGCAAAAGAAAATAATGTTAGTATAAATTAATCATAAGTAACTTACTGAAGAAGTATAAAAATGTACCGGTTCATGCTTAAATAATTCGAATTGACGAAAACTTAAAGAACGAAAGTTGTACATAATCAAATTTTATAAAAGACAATGCGGACGAATTTGACAGAAACTGAACAGGTTAAGAGGAAAACTTGATCTAAAATTCTAGACGGAATTCAATCGATAAATCTGAAACTGAAAATGAACAAAAACTGCTCTAAGATGATTTTTTTCGAAAAAGTTCAAAACATGAAAAATGTGCAGAATAATGTTTTACTTCAGTTTACGCGAAACCAATAAAAATGAGCTCGTTTCGTGGGTTAAAACAGCCTATAAAATCTGCATTACCAAAATGAATCAAACCGACAATAACCAAGGTCATCCGATTATAAGTTCTAATCTATCTTTTTAATAAAAAGCTACAATACAAAAGTTGTCCAAAATCACGTATACATACCTCTACTCAAATTTCATAATTTATTGAGGCCGATTACTATTTTTCAAGATATACAAATCAATAAACTCATAATTCAATTTTTGTACCTTAACTCCATCAATATAATTCGAACTATACATATAAGTTCATAATTACTACTTTGTACCTTAACTCAATTAAGACAATTCGAACTATCATACAAGTTCATAATTAATTCTTTGTACCTTGACTCCACCACTTCGGCCCTCCCCTTCTGGCCTACACATATATCCCATGTGCCTCCCGTATACCTAACCCACTCCGAAGCCAAACTTGCACGGGGATATCGTCCCGAGTTTGACTCACACTCCCCGGATGGTTAGCATATACGTACGCGCGCAAATCAAAACACTCGTCTACTCATGAGAACGAGGCAACAATATATATAAACATCTCATCGACATCATGAGACAAATATAACAATGCCGGGCATAAGGCATCAAACAACTCTCATAATCCTCACCTTTTTTTATACACTCTTTCTCACCATCACTCAAATAAAACAACAATCCATGGAGTCATGGTGGAGTATAAGGAATTTATCTACGGGTTCTAATTAATTTTAGTTTCATATATTCGGGAGTGTGATTATAATCATAAAATAAATACATATAAAAACCAAGAACATTACATACACATCTAACCAACATAATGAAATCAATCATTTAAAAATCCTAAACCTTACATACACAACTAATCAAATAATGAAATCAATCATTTAAAAATCCTAAACCTTACATACACAACTAATCAAAATAATTAAAATCTATCAATCAACTAAAAACCTTAAACTTTACATACATCACTAATTAAAATAATTAAAATCAATTAATCATCTAAGAATCCTAAACTTTACAAACACCATTAACCAAAATAATTAAAATCAATCTATCATCTTTATGTAAAAACAAAATCAAACTAACATCAAACAAATAACAATAAATACAACGAATTAAACATAAATAAAGGGAAGTGGGTTTTGTACTTAAAATTATTTTTGAAGATCAAAGAATCACTCAAAGAATTAATAAAGTCACCCAAAATAATACCCTAAACCTTCCATACTCAACTAATTCAAATAATTAAAATCAAACAATCATCCAAAAACTCTAAATCTTACATGTACGTCTAATCAAAATAATTAAAAATTAGTCAATCATCTAAAAATTTTAAACCTTACATACCCAACTAATCAAAATAATTACGATCAATTAATTATCTAAAAATCTTAAACCTTACCTATATATCTAATCAACATAATTAAAATTAATCAATCATCTAAAAATCCCCAACCTTACATATAAATCTTCATAATTAAAATTAATCAATCAACTAAAAAAAATCCCAAACCTTACATACCCAACTAATTAAAATTACTACAATCAATTAATCATCTAAAAATCCTAAACTTTACATATACAACTAATCAAAGTAATTAAAATCGATCACTTATCTAAGAACCCTAAACCTTGCACATATCACTAATCAAATTAATTAAGATTAACCGAACCTCTAAGAACCCTAAACCTTGCACGTACCACTAATCAAATTAATTAAAATAAATTAATCATCTAAGAACTCTAAATATCGCATATACACTAATCAAAATAATTAAGTTAATTCATCCTCTACTTCCACATACAAAAATATCAAATCACATCAACCTAATAAAATAAATAAATAAATAAACTAACAAATCAAACATAATCAAGAAAAATAGGGTTTGTACTCACAATTATTTTGAAGATCAAAGAAATCTTTAAAGAATTAATAGAGTCACCAAAACAAAATCCTATCCCTAATCCTCCTTTTTTTCCTTTTCCCCTTTCTCTCTCGGCTTGCACCAATGCACAGCCGCACAGCGCTTCTCTTCCTTCTTTGATTACTCTCTCTCTCTCTCTCTCTCTCTCTCTCTCTCTTCTTCCCCGTGGCTGCTAGGATTCCTTGTAAACTCATAAATCTAGTTGAATTCTTATAATTTATTATATATATATTAACCTAATTTCCTATTCTAATCTAATATGACTATTATATAATATAATATAATATAATACACATGATTATAATATATATAAATATAAGATTATATATATATGTAACACCTTTTTTTTTTATATATAACAAACATAAATATTTAAAGATTTGGATTAATTATATATAATTAAATAACACATTAAATTCATTAAATCACAATAAATTCTCATATAACCCACACAATTAATAATTACAACATTAAATTCATTAAATATTACATTAACTCTCATGTGACCACACAATTAATAAGGTCAAAAAAATAAAATAAGATAATAATAACCATAATAATAATAAATAATGACTAAAGAAAATTAGGGTCGCTACACCAACACAACCCAAGACTCAAATACAAAGAGTAAAGGATGTAAACAAGATATACACAACAACCAACTCTACGAAACCTAAATCCAGATACAACAATTAAAGAAAGAGAAACCGGGATCGCTATATCAAGCATTATATCATCTCTTGATATAGCCTTCAAAGCCGATCATCATAGATCTGTTAGTGACCACATACCTGAAAATCGTGTTTCAAATGATACTGCACCACCAAAAGTACCTTTTCTTTTGAGATTTAGTTCTTCAAAATTTTCTTTTATTGCTTGCATCATAAATTCTGAAACAGCTCCCAGTTATAGGACTAGCTATAATCCATTGGTTTTTCTTTGTTTTCTTACATGAGATATACTTATTTGCAACCAAAATATAATACGCGAATTAGAAATACTCTCAAAAGTTGATGCCAAAATTCAATTGATCAATGAATAGATTTGCTGAATCTCTAAATTATATTTTTGTTACAATCTTATAACATAAATTCAACATAACAACTCTGAAGTTAGGAGATGGATGCATTTTTAGCAAATTCAAAGTAAATAAAGTTTGGCTCACTTAATGAAAATCAAAGTAAAATTATTAGTTACGAAATTCTAAAATTATTACTCCCTCAAATGAGTTCATAGAGCAAATTGTAACGGGACTCGAATTGGGTTCTCGGTTTGGGGGTTAGAGCTGATTTCACTCTACATATACTAGTTTCTTAAGAAACTTAGAATTCAAGGTGTTGACGTCCCAAAATCACCAAACGGCGTTGGATTAGCACAAAACTTGGCACACACGATTGCCTAGGCACGAGAGACTTGTGGGAGAAGACGAGACTTGAATCGGATTTCCAGTTTGGGAGTTAGAGCCGGATTTCACTCTAGATAAATTAATTTTTTAAGAAACTTAGAATTCGAGGTGCTAACGTCCCAAAATCACCAAACGGCGTCGGAGTAGTACAAAACTTGGCACACACGATTGCTTAGGCATGAGAGACTTGTGGGAGAAGATAAGACTCGAATCGGATTCCCGATTTGGGAGTTACAGCCAGATTTCACTCTAGACAAACTAGTTTCTTAAGAAACTTAGAATTCGAGATGTTGACGCTCCAACATCACCAAACGGCGTCAGATTAACACGAAACTAGACACACACGACTGCCTAGACACGAGAGACTTGTGGGAGAAGACATGACTCGAATGGAGTTCCTGATTTGGGAGTTAGAGTCGGATTTCACTCTACACAAACTAGTTTCTTAAGAAACTTAGAATTCGAGCAGTTAACGCCCCAAAATCACCAAACGACGTCGGAGTACCACGAAACTTGGCACATACGACCGCCTAGGCATGAGAGACTTGTGGGAGAAGACGAGACTCAAATCGAGTTCTCGATTTGGGAGTTAGAGCCAGATTTCACTCTAAACAAACTAGTTTATTAAGAAACTTAGAATTCAAGGTGTTAACACCCCAAAATCACTAAACGGCATCCGAGTAGCACGAAACTTGGCACATACGACCGCCTAGGAAAGAGAGACTTGTAGGAGAAGACAAGACTCGAATTGGATTCCCTGTTTGGGAGTTAGGGCTGAATTTCACTCTAGACAAATTAGTTTCTTAAGAAATATAGAATTCGAGGTGTTGACGCCCCAAAATCACCAAACGGCGTCGGATTAGCATGAAACTTGGCACATACGACCGCTTAGGCACGAGAGACTTGTGGGAGAAGACGGAACTTGAATCGGGTTCTTGGTTTGGGAGTTAGAGCCGGATTTCACTCTAGACAAACTAATTTCTTAATAAACTTAAAATTCGAGATGTTAATGCCCCAAAATCACCAAACGGCGTCGGAGTAGCACAAAACTTGGCATACACGACCGCCTAGGCATGAGAGACTTGTGGAAGAAGACATGACTCGAATCGGATTCCCGGTTTGGGAGTTAGAGCCGAATTTCACTCTAGATAAACTAACTTAGAATTTGAGGTGTTGACACCCCAAATTCACCAAACGGCATCGGATTAGCACGAAAATTGGCACACACGACCACCTAGGCACGAGAGATATGTGGTAGAATACGGGACTCGAATCGGGTTCCCGGTTTGGGAGTTAGAGCCAGATTTCACTCTAGACAAACTAGTTTCTTAAGAAACTTAGAATTCAAGTAGTTAACGACCCAAAATCACCAAATGACGTCGGAGTGGCACGAAACTTGGCACACATGATTGCCTAGGCACGAGAGACTTGTGGGAGAAGACAGGACTCAAATCGTGTTCCCGATTTGGGAGTTAGAGTCAGATTTCACTCTAGACAAATTAGTTTCTTAAGAAACTTAGAATTCGAGTTGTTAACGCCCCAAAATTACCAAACGGCATCGAAGTAGCATGAAACTTGGCACACATGACGGTCTAGGCACGAGAGACTTGTGGGAGAAGATGGGACTCGAATCGGATTTCCGATTTGGAAGTTAGAGCCAGATTTCACTCTAGACAAACTAATTTCTTAAAAAGTTTAGAATTCGAGGTGTTGACGCCCCAAAATACCAAACGGCGTCAGTTTAGCACGAAACTTGGCACACATGACCGTCTAGGCACGAGAGACTTGTGGGAGAAGATAGGACTCGAATCGGGTTTCCGGTTTGGGAGTTAGAGCCGGATTTCAATCTAGACAAACTAGTTTTTTAAGAAACTTAGAATTCGAGGTGTTAACGCCCCGAAATCACCAAATGGCATCGGAGTAGCATGAAACTTAGCACACACGACCGTCTAGGCACAAGAGACTTGTGGGAGAAGACGGGACTCGAATCGGATTCCCGATTTAGAAGTTAGAGTTGGATTTCACTCTAGACAAATTAGTTTCTTAAAAAATTTAGAATTCGAGGTGTTAACGCGCCAAAATCGCTAAACGGCATTGCAGTAGCACGAAACTTGGCACACACGACCGCCTAGGCACGAGAGACTTGTGAAAGAAGACGGGACTCGAATTGGGTTTCCGGTTTAGGAGTTAGACCCGGATTTCACGCTAGGCAAACTAGTTCTTTCAGATATTTAGAATTCGAGGTGTTAACGCCACAAAATTACCAAACGGCGTTGGATTAGCACGAAACTTGGCATACACGACCGCCTAGGCACAAGAGGATTGTGGGAGAAGACGAGACTCGAATCGCGTTTTCAGTTTGGAAGTTAGAACCGGATTTCGGTCTAGGCAAAATTATTTACTTAATTATCTTTGTAATTGTATAGTAGTTAAATTTTTATATTTTTTTGTAATTAACATATTAACACATAATTATATTGTCATTAATTATTTTTATTTTTTGTTTTCAGATATTTCTCAAGTAGGAGTTTACTTCTTGTGGAATGCATGTTTGTAAAAAATGCGACTAACTTTTATTTTTGTTACCTACGGAGAATGATGGGGAAATTTTTTAATTTTGGTTTATGTTTTTTTGAATTATGAACAATATTATGTATTTAAACATTTTATATGTATTATGAAACATTATGTAGTGGGGTAATTTTGTTGATGTGTAATTATGGATGCAAGAATATTTTTATTATGGAGAAATTGTTATTTCTATACAGAAATTTTTATATGATTATGCAGTTATTGGTTTCTTTTTCAATTTTTTTTCATTTAATACAGGTAATTTTAATTATTATATTGCAGTTTTTTTTTTTGGTGACGGCACCACACCGTCACAAAAAAAAAAGTAATTTTAATATTTTTATTAATTTTATTGTAGATTTTTTATTTTTATTTTTTTTTGCTACGGCACCACAAAAAACATTAGAACCATTGGTGACTGTGGTCATGCCGTTGCAAAAAAAACACAATTTGCGACAGCATTTTTTGCGGTCTCAAATAAAACTTTTAGCGACGGTAAAACAGTGTCGTCGCAAAAGGTCTCAATTTTTTACATATCATAGGCGACAGTAAAATACCGTCGCAAAAAACAACAATTGTCGTCGCAAAAAAAAGGCGACGGCATGATGCTATTGCTAAAACTTTTTTGCAACGCCTTCTATTGTAACCCCCCCTTTGCCGTTACTAAATTTTTTTTGAAACGGCATTAGGAATATTAGCGACGGCATTTTACCGTCCCAAAAACCTGAAAGTTTTGTAATGTATCTCTTCCATTTTATCGTAAGGTCAATTTAAATATAGAAGATTTACAATATGAGATAAAGGGTGAGACATAAATGTGAGACAAACACACTCTTGATATATGTTCTATAATGTGAAATTCTTGTGCTCATTGCACACCTATTTCAATAGGGGATAGGGTGATTGTTGTGTAAGAGTGCATGTCATTGTTGTGTGGTTAATGAAGTCCATTTCGAGTTCATTTTGATAATTTGAACTATACATGTTTTTAAATGTATCAAGTAAAACATATCAATAAGATAATAAGTTGATCGGATTTCAATAATCCTTTTATCGAATTATGCATATTTTATCTAAAAGAAATTGAATTACAAGTAAAGTTTGAGTGGAAGATTAGTTAAGACACTGTCGGCGAGGAGGAGGTTCATGGCACCAGCAAGAGCTGCTCATGGAATGAGTATTATGAGGGGGTCCACACCCACAACCCAAGTGGTATGGTGATGTTGGGATTTGGCATGTTAGAATTCTTGGCCGATGAACTAGTCCAAATTCAATAAAAATCATCACATTCCAATTTTGTACCATCATCCAATTTAGTTTAGAGCATTGATACCTAAACAGAAATTTTGTAAAATTTTCATATAGAATTCTGTGGTTCTTTAACTTCCTTTCATTTTTAATTAAATTATTTTTTGTTATGATTTATAATTTTAATATTAACATTATTATATCATTTTGATTAAACTTTTTATATAAAAAAAACTATTTTAAAACAAATTTTCTTTAATTTATCCTCCCACTTGTGCTAGAGCCTAGAATGTGCCCTCATAATATGCCCTTTGAAGAGAAGAAATTGAAGGGAGCCAGTATCTTTTTCGTCAATGGGACACAACAAAATCATTTCATTTGAAAAGACTTGGCTAAAAGGAAAGAAGAAAAAACGGAAATGCTTTATGTATTGGGAGTTTTTGAAAAGTTGCTATTTTAATATATTATTTTAATTTTTGATTATTTTAGTAAATTAAAAAAAAATTTTAGAAAGATGGTTGAATTTTTTTATAATTGGAGATGAGGTTTGTGAGAGAAAAATAAAATAATTATGAATTTGATATGATGTTTTATCTTATTAATTATTTTAACCTATTTTATCTTTTTATAAATTTTACCCCCAAAAAACTAAAATCTCACTTCGCAAGCAGGGCCATTCACCCGGCCAAGATGAGCTCATGAAACACTGTTTTTAAAATAGGTGTAATTTTAAGGACAGTTTTTTATTTTTCTTTTTCCAAAGTTTAACTCTGATCTTTAATTGTTGTTGTTAGATAGACTTATGCCTCGTTTGAGAATATATATTTTTAGTAATTTTTTTAATTTTTTAACTAAAATATGATATAAAAAAAATTAGTATGTTTGAGACGATTTTTTAATTTTTTATGAAAAGATGTGTAAAAAGTAGAGAGAAAAATAAATCTGTCTTTTTAATTTTTTTAGTGACTTTTTAACTTTGAGGCTAAAAAGTGATGTTGTCAAACGAGACCTTTAGTTTTTGACTATTTTAAGAAGTTAAAATTTTTGTGTTTGGGAATATCATTAGATTTTTTTTTTTTTTTTTTTGATCGGCAAAGAAAATTTTCATTAAAAGCATGAAATTTACAGGTACAAGGAAATAAAACGCATTGAGAGAGATTCGAAGAGTAAAAATTCACTCTCCTATTACTGCTACTCGCGTTCTTACAACCAACCCCTTAACTTCACGATTTTAAATTTGAAAAAACAACAAACAAAATAAATTAAAAAACCACACTCATGAGCCCCCACCTAAAACACAGCTACACATCCCAAACCACACTCTGACTCAAGCACTGTTACACACTTGAGCCCCACGCTTGACCCACCCACCCTGCACCAATGACAGACACTCAACCTCCAAACTGCCGGACCCTCAGGCTCCAATGCCGCCGAGCACCCTGCACCACCCGTGACCGAAACTACTCTAGCTTCACCATCGAGAGCCACCCGAGACCGAAACAACTCTGCTTCACCGTTGAACAACGACAGCCTCTACTTGCTTCACTCTCCTCAACTTCAGCTGCTGCAGCCTCCTCCTTTGGATCTCCTCCGTGACCCAAACAAACTCCTTCGATTGAAACCTCACCAACAACGCTGGGCAGCCCCCTCTTTGTTTACCCAGCGCCAATCTCCTCAAAACTGAACACGGACACCGACCACCATAGAAAAGAACGGAAATCACCCCTCAAACTCCCACTCGCACAGGAGCGCCCGAATGGAGATCCTAAACAGCTCTGAATCCTCCACCCCTCAAACTCCTGCTCGCAAAGAAGTGCCCGAATGAAGTTCCTGAACCAACCCACCCCTGTTCAACGCTCCCAACCTAAACCAAAGACCCACTGCTGAAGCTGAAAACCCATGGTTGAAGCACCACTACCACCGATCCTTTCCAAACGAGAAAGAAAAAACCCACCAAAATCACCCATCAAAGCTATCTTGGGCACCAAAGGAGGAGGCTACACAAAAACGAAATAACCAAAACAACAACCTAAGCAAATCTAGAGATTAGATCTGAAAAGGATAAAGAGAAAACTAAAGGGGCTCAAGTTTATTAGGAGAAAACCCAAGAACACAAGAAGAAGAAAGATAGGCCAGCCGACCGCCATGGCCAAAGGTGGCGGCCGGCCGGCCAGTGGTGAGGCCCCGAGGTGGAGGTGTTTAGAGAGAGAGTTTTTTGAGAGAGTTTCTGAGTGGATAGTGATGTTTTTTGAAAAATATCATTAGATTTTTTTTGTAGTTGAATATGATATTTATGAGAGAAAAAGTGAAATGATTATGGATTTAATGTGATATTTTATCTTATTAATTATTTTAACATATTTTATCTTTTTATAAATTTTACAAAAACCTAAAAATCCACTTCCCAAACAGGGCCTTATCTTATATGACATGGTTTTATTAATTTTGTTTGCTATGCTTGACATGGGTTTTACTAATTTGTTTGCTGTGCTTGAAAAGAAAGAAAAGAAAAAGGAAATTATTTCTATTTAAGCTTCTTCTTTTTTTTTTTGGGGGGGGGGGGGGGGGGGGGGGTTCAATTACACCCCGTGTAATTGTAAATTTTCAAAAACAATTACGTCTAGGTGAAAATTTTATAATTATAATTATAATTATTAATATTTATAAATTATAAATTTATCATTTATTTATAATTATTTTTTAAAATGCCACTAATATGATATTTCCCTTTTTTTTCCCTAGCTGGCTTGGCTGGGATTTCTAATTCCAACTTTTGACTTTTGAATGGAAATTTGTTTTTTTGTATGAAAATTTTGCAGTAAAACACTGTGTTGGAGCCATTTGAAATAATTTAAACCGAAACAAAGATTGAAGTAACTTCAGGGAAATTCTGTTGGATTGTTAGATAAAAACTCACAAGACAAGCAAATACGTATACGCAACATTATTGATTGCTGGAAATAAGTAAAATAATAAGAAATAATTCTAAATTATATAATTCCAAAGAAATGATGATCTATTAAGGTCTTATTTGTCATAACCTAAAAAAGTCAAAAAGGCACTATCCTATTTAAATCACATCATCTTATTTAAGTCACATCACCTCTTCATCACATCACTTTAAACCCAACTTATATTCAACCCATATTTTATAAAAAGTTAAAAAGTACACTTATTTAGATCATTCCAAATAACTCCTAAGTATTGGGACCGTTTCAGCTAGACATATTGGAGCAATTTGGCTTTTTACCAAGTTCTTCTAAAAAAGTTACAAAAAAAGTCATAAAAAAAATCAACTTTTTAACCATAAAAGTCACCAAAACAGTCAAAAAATCAAAACGTTAACTTTTTATCAACTTCTCGAGACACTCCATTATTTACAAAATAAAGAACTATAGTAGAATAAATATGAAAATCGTGCCAATGATTAGTTCAGGTGAGGTTGACAATTAAACCTAAAAATAATATATCCAACGGGATTGTTGATCACTGCACATATATATATATATAGAGAGAGAGTTGGTTTGTAACGAATAACATAATCAAGTCATTTCTATTTCAGTTGATTTGTTTTCATCATTTTTAAAGTACTATAATCAACATTTTTAAAAGAGCCGATCTATCTACAATTGTTAAAAATCAAGATTGATATGATATCAAAAAAAAAAAACAAAAAAAAACTTATATAACTAATGGGAATCACTTGGCATTCAATGTAACCATCTCCTTTCTCGTTAGTTACTTTAAATTTTTCAATTTTAATCCAGCCACCTAAAAAGTAGTTTGTATTAACCATATGAGCAGGTATATATTAAACATTTTTACATGTTAAAACGTGAGCAACACCATAACAGCTAGTCCTTCAGTTGCTACTGATCCATCATTAATTTACACGAAATTTCAAGTGCTATATATATACACTAGTAGTAAGTGCACACATGATTATAAATAAAATAAGATGAATATAAACTGTTTATGACAATTTAAAATATTTGAATCAGTTCAATTTTTTATATAACTATTTTCAAACTCAAAAAAAAAAGTAATAAAAATTTTGAAAAGTATTCGTCCCAAATTAGGGTCGCAAACAGGCCGAGCTGAGCTAAGCTCGACTCGTTTATTGAGGTTGAGCTCGGCTCTGCTCAGTTCATTAATATTAATTAAACTTGAACTAGGTTCGGCTTAGTTCGATAAGATTTTTTTAATATTATTTATATTATTTAAATAAACAATTATTATTAATATTATTTAATATATAAATAATGTATTTTTACTATTATTTATATATATTTATATATTATTTAATATATAAATAATATATTTATTATATAATTTAAATAAAAATAAACGAGCAGAGTTCGACAAGCTAAGTTTATTTGAACTCGAGTTCGGCTCATTTACTAAACGAGCTGAGCCGAACTTGTTTATGAACAGTTTGGTTCATTTGCACCCCTATTCCAAATGACTTGTACACTTTGGCCTAGTTTGGCAAATTGGATTTTAGCTTTTTTTTTTTTTGCTATATCCACAAAAAGACAAAATATGCTAAAATAGCTAATAAGACAAAATGTCACATCAAATCCATAATCATTTCACTTTTTCTCTCACAAATATCACATCCAATTACAAAAAATCTAATTATTTTCTCAAATATAAAATTTTAACCTACTAAAATAATTAAAAATTAAAAAAACCTATTAGAATAATTAACTTCCCAAACGTGGCCTTTATATAATGGTACAGACGGTTTGTTCTCTCCTCTGCAACAAATTGAAAGCACGTGTTTGAGCTACAAGAGGAGATCACACATTCCTGTTCTTCTGCTCAAGCTTTTATAATTTGCACCACAAAATTCGATTTATAAACCTCAAATGTCCATTAATTAGTCATAAAATGGTTTAATAAGAGGGGAACAGTGTAACAACCTCCACCCGTGATTAATACTAATTCATGCTTAATTATGCTTAATAATAATTAAAGTAAATTTTTGCATCATCTGTTGCCTTATTTGAGTTTATATCTGTTTAACGTAGAATGATCTGTTCATGTTTTTGTTTTGTTCTGCAAATTGAAGGTCTTATCGGCATCCGATCATGAAATTGACTCAAGTTATGTGTTATTTGGAATTTTTAGAATATTATGGTGGATTTAATTAAAATTCGATTCGGAACGAATTAATTAGAATTAAATAATGCCAAATTGATTTAATTAGAGCTCCTTAATCAAGCCTATATAAGGCATATGAGACCTCTAAGCTTTATATTACACACACTCACTTCCTCATCTTTGGAGCCTTCAAACGTGTGAGAAAGGGAGAGCAAAGGAAAGACTTGAGATCAACTAGAGAAAGGAGTAATTACAAGAAAATTTTGGAGAAATTAGAGGAACCAAGATAGGCTTGCTAAAATTCAAAGGAATTGCCCATTTTAGGTAAGAATTTAGCTCTAGACTTGTGACATTGAGTTAGTAACATGTGAATTCCATAGAATTGTAGGATTACATACAAGAATTAAACCCAAATAATGGAATTGGGCATGATTCATGCATGCATATGCATTTCATTACATTTGGATTATGTCTTCCTAAGAAATTCTCTCATGCATATACTAACTTAAGCTTAATTGTGGGAATTCATCATGTTTTACATCCTCTTATCTCATTTGATCATGTTTTGAAGGGTTTGAATCCAAGTTAATACATGCATGGTATTTATTGTTATGTTTTCAAAATTCCAAAGTCGAATTTCAACCAAATGACAATGCTTTTGGACTTAATTTTGTGAAATGATTTAGAATTCTCAATGTTTTCCAAGTTCAAAGATGATTCCTCAGGTTTTTAGCCCAAATGGATGAGTTTGGTAGTTTTGAAGTTGAGTTTTGGTCTTGAGAGTGCAATCTGAAAATTCCAAAAATTTCACTCTCCGCTCGAGCGACAAAACCTGCGCTCGAGCGACCATTCTGTGTTTTGCACCTTCGCTCAAGCGACCAAAGGACCGCTCAAGTGTAAAATGTATGCTCTCAGAAGTTTGCGTGTTTTGCAGACCGCTCGAGCGACAATAGTTGCGCTCGAGCGAGGGCATGAGTCTTACACTCTAGCTAGTGCCAAGCGAGCATCGTGCAGAGAAATTTAACAACCAATACTTTTGCAGATCACTTGAGCGACGAAAGTCACGCTTGAGCGACCACTTACATTTTGCATGTCTGCTCGAGCGAATGAAGTTACGTTCGAGCGAGACCCCTGTTTTCAGCATTTTGACTAAATGTTTTCAAATGTATTTTTGGCATCCTCATTCCATCCTAGGCATTCCTAGGCCAAGATTGAGACACCATAAAGAGGATAAAAAGTAGAAACATGCCAAGATAAGAAAGAATTAAGTTAATGTTTCTGGATGTGTAATTCAGTATATGTTCTGTGACGGCCTGGTTCCTTTCCTTTCTTCTTCTTTCTTTCTTCGCTTCGTTCTCCATGTGCCTTCGTTGGGTTTGAGATGTCCGGGATGGTTCCCTAAATTGGAGTTCTAGTGTCCTTTTGTTCAGTGTTAAATTTTGTTTGTTCCGGAGGGTGCACGGGTGAGTTTGGGGTGCCGGGGACGAAGTTGAAACTTTGGGCTGCTGGGCCAGGACTGCACGAGCGGAGCCCTAGGCCACACATGCGGTATTGTACCGCACGAGCGGTGGGAGTGGCCGAACGAGCGGCCAAGCTTGACACCCAGAAATTGGCTACTGTCTAAGAGCGCACGAGCGGAGAAAATGGCCGCACGAGCGGCCAACTGGGCAGTCCGAAACTCTGTTTTTTGTATCATTTTGATCCAAATATATCTCTCATTATACTCATCTCTCTCTCACTCTAAAACATATATTTCTCCCCCTTCTCTCTAGAAAACCTCCTAAAACATCTATACACTTTGATTTTGCAAATTTGTGGGTCAAGATCTTCATCATCTTTCTCTCAATCTTGAAAATCCAAAGCTAGGGCTTCACTTGGGTGTTGGAGATCCAAAGTTTTTCTCATCTTTGAGGCTAGGGTTTCAACTCATCTTTCTTCATCAACTTTAAGGTAGGGATTTCTTGAGTTATATATATAGTTTTGCTATTTTGGTGTTGACAAAAAAAATATTCTTGAAGTTTTGTGCTAGATTTTAGATTTTGGTTGAAAATATTGAGAATCTTGAATATGGGTTTGAAATCTCTAACCTTTACTACATCTTGAGGGTTTCTCTCTATTAAACACATGATGAATGATTGTGATGGAGTTTCTTTTAGAAAATGATGAAGTTTTTGCTTTCAATGAAAACCCTAGAAATTGGGGCTTTTGAAAAATAATGAAGATGCCTTTAAATTATTTACTTTCTTGTGTTAAGAGGATGTATGAGAGTAAGATCCACCAAATGTTTATCATAATAATAACGTACTTGACACATGGGATATGAGATGGTATTTTAACATTGTTGCTAACACTTGAACTTGTAATGAGGTAAGATGATAATTGTTGAGCACCATGGGTAATAAAAATTGAAATCTTGAAGGATGATGTTTGAAAATTTCATATAATCTTGTAATGTTGTAAGACGGTAAGTTGTTGAGTGTCATTAATGATGTGAAAGGCTTAATTATAATGTAATGGGGAAATGAAATGAGAGATGATATGTTGGCCATGTTAAAAGGTTTGGTCATGATGGGTTGGCGTTGAGAACTTGTGGTGATGTGTTGAAGACACATGATTATTTGCGCAATGAGAAACGTATTTGTGAAAGTGGAAAGGTATTTGTTTATTATTGTTGTTGAGACATTTTGGAAATAGAGAAATGTTATGAGATATTAATTATTGCATCTCATTTCCATTTGAGTTTATATCATCAATGTGCATGAAGTGAATTATTACCATTGCTGCATTCTCATCATGTTTACTTGAGAAAGATTATATTACCATGAGAACTAATGGAAATGTGTATGGGGTAAATACGTTGGTAAGTCCGGATAGGGGGTGTAGATGAATTTGATAAGTTGGCCTGAGTGTCCAGGGTAAAAGACCCGAAAGCCGCGCGGATAGGTGTCGAGCCTTCTGGTTAATACCGGTAAAAATGACGGTTTGGTAGTACTCGTAGAGTCTACTTGCAGACACCAGCCTAGGGATTACCAGTGTCGTATTTACCACCCTTGTTGATTTAAATATTGAAAGTTTGAAATTGATGAGATTGCATTGAATATCATTGAGAACATGGTGGTTTCAAAATAATGCATTGAATATTGTTGAGAACATAGTGATTTTGAAATAGTGCATTGAGATAAAATTTTCCTTCAACATCGACACTTGCATGGCATTACATATGTATTTTTAACGTTGATGGTACTAGCATAACTGTATATACTTTGTGAGGAATCTCTACTAGGCTTTATGCTCACCCCTATGGGAATTGGTGCAGGTAAAGATGTAGTGACCCCGCCAAGCTAAGGGCGTGGAGATGTTTGAAGAAGAGTAGTTTGGCTCTTATTTTGTTGTGATATTTGTTGTAGGCCAAGGGCTAATGTGTTTGGGTCCGAGAGACCATTATGTGTAACCGGGCTATGGCCTTGGAACTTGTAAGCCCTTGAGGGCCTTATTCGTTGTAATTTACTGATTTCCTTTATATGCTATAGATTGATGTACTAGTTGGTAAATAAACGTATAATGGCATGTGAGAATACTTGGTAAACATTTGGAACTATGTTAATAAATTTGGTTAATATCTCATCTTTGGAAGTGGGTTGGTGTAATAGTTATGTGGGATTATTTTCGGGGCGTGACATGTTCGTTCTGTAACTGTTTAGGCTACGCGCCACAAAACGTCTGATTTGCCGTACTATCTGTAACCTTGGAGCCATCTGTTAATTGTGAGTGATAATTTTGTAAAGCTATGTTCAGTTTATAAGTATTTTCTGAATGATATAAAATGATCTGTTTCCTGAAATATTACTTTCTATATGAATGAATGGTTGTCCAATGTTTCTGAAATGTATTCGTGGCATTTTTAGCTTCAGATGATATCTGTTATCTGTTATGTTACGTCCCAATTATGGGTCAATTGCACGTCTCATGAGCCAACTATTATGGATCCTTCTGAATACGTCCCTTTATGGGCCAACTGTACGTCTCATGAGCCAACTGTACCGTCTCCATGCACGTGAGTCAATTGTATGCCTTTATGGCCGTCCCTTTATGGGTCAACTATTTCTATTAGGGCTAATAAATGTACCACGTATGATTAACTGCAATTTCCGTTATTGAGTATGAAACTGAATCTGTTTATGTTATGAACTCTGATTTCTGAACATGATCACGAACCTATTTCTGTTAACTACAAATTTCTATTTTCTGTAACTGTTTTGGACAACATTCATTAAAACCCACTTAGTTATTATTCACTAGGCTCTCGCTCACCATTTATATTATGTATGTAGGTGATCAGGCACGCGACCAGGCCCAGGGTTGATGGCCTAGAATTCCGTTTTGCCAGCCACCTTTTACGTCTCTCAAGGAGGTTTCCGATGAAGTTAAGCCTTGTGGCAATGTTTCATGAACATGTAAAACTTTGTTTACTTTTGAGTTGTGAATATTTTTTTTTTTATTTGGTGAACTGTACATGAAGTGGCATATAATTACTGTATCTATGTAACGTCACATATACGTTTGTAAAAGCTTACAAAAAAAATTATTTTTGTCCCATGTATGTCTGCACGGCTCGATAGACGTTGTATTTTGTATATTTGCTTCCGCAGCTTCTAATTATATGTTATGTTATCTAGAGGCCTTTGGTAATCCAAGAATTACTGGCCGGTTACGACGCTAAACCCATAAGGACGGGTTTGGATCGTGACAAATAGAGAAGGAGAAGTTGCATAGTACAATAGTAAGACTCGAATCCAAACATGACGTCCCATAAAAGAGTGTCTTTTCCTCCAAACCAAGCCCTTAGTCTTTAATTGGTTTTTTTTTTTTTTTTTTCCCCTCAAGTAGTGCAAACACATAGCTAATAGTAAAGTTAATCTATTCACATGACTGAATTTAGAAAAATATTTTTTAAAATTTACACGCATAAGTTGAAGAACATAAAATAAGAAATAAGTAATACTGTAATTATGATTAGCACTAGGGAGACCCATGCAGAGTCCTTGTGAAATAAAGAAAATAAATAAATAAAAGTACTTAAAGAGCTTTTACAAGGGCCACTAATTAAAATAATTAAGGGTAGACATTAAGCTTGACAAACAAAGCCCCGCATGAACATGAGCTCCACCAAATGTATATATTATTAATTATATAAATTAATAAAGCTGTTGCAAGTTGCAAATGCCCCCATGTGGTCGACACTAACACCCACTTGTCACTTTCCAAACCAATTTTTATTTATTTAATTTTTTTTTGGAGAGTTACCATCGGCTAGACAAGATCCCTTAATTATGAATTCTGATAACCTTTATTTATTATTATTGTTTTGGTTGAACCCAATCTTAAAATCCATTTCATTAGTTTTTTTTTTTTTTAAAAAAAAAAAAAAAGTATTATAATATATATGTGGATGACATCGGGCACAAATGATTGATCTATTGGATTATTGTGTGCAAAAAATATATATTTGTATTTCGTGCTCATCCATCCCTTCCACATCTTCTAACATTCTAGTCCAAATTTGTCTCCTACACAAATTTTACATACGTTAAATGACAAGTACAAGTACTTGCTTGCATATTATTTTTATTATTGTATTTCATCTTCTATGTACCATTGGGCAATATACTAAGCCCCGGTTTGACATTTATTGTGGGGCTAAATAATTATATATGAACAAAAAAAAATTACAAAATCATAAAATGCCAAAACAAAATTACTGAACTGATACATATTCAAACAAAAAGTCAAAAAACATAATTTCCAAGTGAAGGGCAATTTTGTCATTTCACTTCGGAAACATCATTTTCAATGCAAAAAAGCCAAATAAGAAAACCAAACAAACAAAAAAATCACAGGCTAAAAATCAAAAAGTCAAATAAAAAAATCATCGTCAAACGAATCCTAACAGGTGTAAAGTTACCTATTCTGAAATTTTGTTTAAAATTTTACTCATAATAAAAAGATATGACTGAAAGTTAACAAATATATTGTGAGATTTATATCTTAAATGAACATAATGTTTATAAAAATTTCTCTACCAATATTTCCGAAACGTAATTGAAAAGAACAAATGTGAGCCCAAACTTGATGACTAATTTAGTGGTACCACTCATACTTTATTTTTAATACAATAATTATAATTAATATTAAATGATATAAAAATATGATTACTTTGGAAAAAAGCTATGACCAGCTTCCCAGTGAAGGAAGGTCGAGATGGAGACTAAAAGAGAGAGTTGTGGAGAAGCTGATTAGGATTTGTTCACGTGGTCATCTTCCATGTAGACGGTTAATTTGGATTTGTTCACGTGGTCATCTTCCACGTAGACGAGTTAAGTGGCTTCCTTATCAAATTACACTTTTTTTATAAATTGGACATAGTTTTTGAAATATTTATTGATTAATGTGGTAGCTCGTGTCGTGAGGGAGACGGTTGGTTCTTCACCTGTAATTGTAATATCATTTTCCAATCTTTTAATCCCCTTTTACCAACTATTTACAAGGAAAAAAAGATATTTTTAAAACATTTCTATCAAATTAATTGAAATTATTATATTTATTTTAGCTATAAATATAATAATTAATAGCTTAAAACATTTCTATCAACGAACTCTATATTAATTAAATATTATTTTTATTCATTTTAATTTTAAGCTATTTTTTATAAACTCAACACAATTAAATTTATAATATCAAAAGTAATAAATTTTTTTAATATTTGACTAGTCAAGACTGCTAACTATATTTGTTGAGTCAAAATCATCAAAATTAGTGATTTACACATTATTCTAGGTAAAAAATAGGGGGGGGGGGGGGGAGTTTGATGATTATGCTCTTAGTATTAAGCAAACACACAATCATTATAGGGAAAATCACAATCCAGTGTAATTTTTCAAAAAATAAAATAAAATAAACTCAATGGTAAATCTTATACACTTTAATAATTAAATTTATAAATATTTTCAATAATCTGAAAAAAAAAAAAAAAAAAATTGAACATATAACTGAAGTGTATTTTTCCCATTATTATATAGGAGAATTTTTTTTAAACTTCCTGATATTAAAGATTTTATAATATAAAGAACATATAATATTTTCATAATAATTAAGATCTCTCAACATTTTCACAGAGTAAATTCGACTCAGAGAAATTCGGCTCTGACTTCGGAAAATTTCAATTTTCACAGAGAAATTTCTCTAATTTTGCCGAGTATTTTCAAAATTTCTCTGTAAAAATTAAAATTTCTTTGAGTTGGAATCAAAATTTATCTGAGTCGGACAAAATTTCTCTTAGTCAAATTTTCTTTGTGAAAATGTTAAGGGATCTTGGCTAATAAAAAAAATATCTTAGACCTCTCCTACTACAAAATTACTGAACTGATACATATACAAACAAAAAGTCAAAAAACATCATTTTCAAGTGGAGGGCAATTTTGTCATTTCACTTCGGAAACATCATTTTCAATGCAAACAAGCCAAATAAGAAAACCAAACAAACAAAAAAGTCACAGGCTAAAAAATCAAAAAAATCAAAAAACTAATTAAAAAAATCATCGTCAAATGAATCCTAATAGGTGAAATTTTGTTTAAAATTTTACTCATAATAAAAAGATATGACTAAAATTTAACAAATATATTGTGAGATTTATATCTTAAATGAACATAATGTTTATAAAAATTTCTCTACCAATATTTCCGAAACGTAATTGAAAAGAACAAATGTGAGCCCAAACTTGATGAGTACCACTCATACTTTATTTTTAATACAATAATTATAATTAATATTAAATGATATAAAAATATGATTACTTTGGAAAAAAGCTATGACCAGCTTCCCAGCGAAGGAAGGTCGAGATGGAGACGAAAAGAGAGAGTTGTGGAGAAGCTGATTAGGATTTGTTCACGTGGTCATCTTCCATGTAGACGGTTAATTTGGATTTGTTCACGTGGTCATCTTCCACGTAGACGAGTTAAGTGGCTTCCTTATCAAATTACACTTTTTTATAAATTGGACATAGTTTTTGAAATATTTATTGATTAATGTGGTAGCTCGTGTCGTGAGGGAGACGGTTGGTTCTTCACCTGTAATTGTAATATCATTTTCCAATCTTTCAATCCCCTTTTACCAACTATTTACAAGGAAAAAAAGATATTTTTAAAACATTTCTATCAAATTAATTGAAATTATTATATTTATTTTAGCTATACATTTTTTTAAGACCCTCCCCCAACGAACTCTATATTAATTAAATATTACTTTTATTCATTTTAATTTTAAGTTATTTTTTATAAACTCAACTCAACACAATTAAATTTATAATATCAAAAGTAATATTTTTTTTAATATTTGACTAGTCAAGATTGCTAACTATATTTGTTGAGTCAAAATCATCAAAATTAGTGATTTACACATTATTCTAGGTAAAAAATAGGGAAACAAAAAAAAAAAAAACTAGTTTAATGATGATGCTCTTAGTATTAAGCAAACACACAATTATTATAGGGAAAATCAAAATCCAGTGTAATTTTTCAAAAAATAAAATAAAATAAACTCAATGGTAAATCTTATACACTTTAATAATTAAATTTATAAACATTTTCAATAATCTGTTAAAAAAAAAAAAAAAAAAAAATTCAACATATAACTGAAGTGTATTTTTCCCATTATTATATAGGAGAATTTTTTTAAAACTTCCTGATATTAAAGATTTTATAATATAAATGACATATAATATTTTCATAATAATTAAGATCTCTCAACAATTTCACAGAGAAAATTCGACTCAGAGAAATTCGGCTCTGACTTCGGAAAATTTCAATTTTCACAGAGAAATTTCTCTAATTTTGCCGAGTATTTTCAAAATTTCTCTGTAAAAATTAAAATTTCTTTGAGTCGGAATCAAAATTTATCTGAGTCGGACAAAATTTCTCTTAGTCAAATTTTCTTTGTGAAAATGTTAAGGGATCTTGGCTAATAAAAAAAATATCTTAGGCCTCTCCTACTACAAAAAGTTAGAAATGTTTCACTAATTTTCTCTATTATATATAACAACTTTGCTTAATAATCAAAACACACGAACCACTTTGTTGAATTTGGGATTTAGACCTGAGAAAACGTGGTTCCATGGAGTCAAAGGTTGGGCCGGAGGAGGTGGGTGTTTGTGTGGGTGGGTGTCCACAACACGTGACCATGTCCATCTCATCTCATACATAACATAGCCCATGAATCCATGATCTATGGAGCCTAGCCTACTACGATACATGTCACTCTAACCCCACCATCAACTCCCAAAATAATATTGGAGGAAAATGTATATGTATATACTTAAAAAACAAATAAAATTTATAAACTGACTGATTAATAATTAGTTTTTAAACGCTTTCTTTATAAAAACACTAAGTACTACATCACATTATAAGAAAATTTTGAAAAAATTAATTAATAAATAACTATAGCATTTTCCTTTGGGGAAAAAAAAGGGGCTTGAATCAATTACGAAATGCTAATAAAGTTATTCGGCCACCACATCATGAATCTAATCTCATCATCAACCAAATAAAGTATTTTTTCATGATCAAAGCATTCATGAGCTAAATAACATCTGCAAGGCAAGAGATGAATTGGTGTTCTCTAGGCTGAAAATGGATCAATTAAGCTGCTTGTGAGCTCAGCTCGGCTTCGTTCGGTACGGGCTTTCCTTCGCGCTTCTTTAGGTATATAAACGAGCTCTACTCAAATTTTTAAGCTAGTTCAATGAACAAACTGAGCTTAAGCCAAAATAAGTTCAGCTCATATATTATTTATATAAAATGTGTTATATTATGCATGCTTAATATAAAATAATATTTAACGAACCTACCAAGCTTGGTTATCGAGCCAACTTTTTTCTTCACTATCGAGCTTGAAATGGGGCTCAAGCATGATTAGTATAAACAAGCCAGCAGAGCTCAAGTTGGATAAATTTTCAAGCTGAGCTCAAGCTTGATTAGCATAAATAAGATGAGCTCGAGCTTGATTTTTGAGCTCCATAAACAGATGAGACAAGCTTGAGCCCTGTAAAGCTCAGCCCAACTCGGCTCGTTTGAAGCCATCTCACAGATGCAGTGGAAAAAGAAGCTGATAATCTTGCAGGGGCAAGAACAAGACCAATCTGTCATCAGTTCACTAATGCCAAAGACCAATTGAATGTTAGAGAAACAAAGCCAACAAAACCATTCAACGACCCATTCATGGGCTCAACTACTCTGTTATCATTGGTGAATTCACAACTGAATGATTTTTTTGGTTGCATGACACTGCATTTTCTATTGTGAAAGCTGGTATATCATTTGCGATGATGCAGATGGCGGAGGGAAAATGGGAATTCATCAAGGGAAAGTGGTTCTTGGCTTCTTTCCCAACTGGTGAAGCAAAGGCCAGGGCACTAGCTATTTGAGAAGCAATCAAGCATAAAAGAAAACTTTTTCTCAGATCAGTGATGCTAATGGGGTAAAAAGAATCTAAAGAGGAGAAAATTAAGCCAGAAGTGGGCTAAATTTGATTTTAAATGATCATGATGCAGGACCAATTAAGTTTCTCTAAATATGTATATATACCTAGTAACGAAATTCTGTTGGCTCATACGGCAGCAATAACACTGTATATTGTTTTCAGGCATCTATATTCTATTCCAGGGTCCTCTCTTCACCAAATTGTGGAATTAATTCAACACTATGTATCGGAAGGGTAATTTGGGGATTTCCTGGTAGAAGAATTTGTTGTATTGTTCTGCTTTCCTTAAAACAACTTTCCAACTAAATAATACCCAAACCCAGAAAAGGAAAATCCCATCCTAAATCAAATCCAGTTTTAATGACAAGCTCCACCGATTCATGATTCTTCAGAAATAAAAAGCAACTAAATTCTATTCCTTGTAGACAACACTCCAAGCCGAATCAGCATGAGTTACGAATTCAACTCAAAGTTTTGAAGAGTAAACAAAACATTTTCAAGCAACAGAGATCATAGCACATGTCTACACGAAGAAGGGCACAAGTTTCAAGAAGACACTTTTTTTCTTTTTTTTTGATTTACGTATAAGTTCTAATAAGTAGATTTATTATCAAGTAGATCTTATGATAATTAATGACAATTTTTTTTATCAAACACCATTAAAAAAAATCAATGACTGTTCACAAAAAAATCACTAATTATAAATTTTAGCGTAAAAAAATCGTCACTAATTTTTAACGTTCAACGACAGTTTAAAAAATTCGTCATAAAAAAACATTATTAATTGTAAATTTTAACGATAATTTATAAAAACCATAACTAAAAAAAATCACTAATTGTTAATTTTTAACGACATATGCAATAAACATCACAAAAAATTATTTTTAGTGACGATTTTACTAGAATTTATTTTCAATAGGATTTGATGAGAATTAAATCTAACTATTAGGACTTATTGGTAGTTTAGCTCTAACTCCCAAGAAAATAACAACTATAAAGAAGCTTACTCCAAATACAAAAGAATTGAACTTTTCAGCATCTCATCAGTCACCTTGTGGCATAAATTTATGATTACTGTGATTATATGATTAGAGACCAGTTTGGAATTACTCAGAGTTCAACAGGTTGACATAGGCTCAATAATTGTTAAAAGCAAGCACTGGATTTTTTATTTTATTTTATTTTTTTTGTTTGGTTCTTTTTGAAGTACATTACAGCAAGATATATATGCTTTTTGTGACTCAGAAAGAATGTCAAAAGGACTTTCTCTATCATCCTACTCAATGTATCACATAACACTGAAGTGCATGCCAAGTACAAACTGAGGAAGAACATAATTGCATAACACACATTTTTCTAGATTGCAAGAGGATGAGGCCTTATTGCAGATATAGTTTATTGCACAAGAAGATGGTGTATTAAATCTAATCAAGGAATGAAATAGTTATTATTGGACAAAATTTATGGATACCATCTGTAATGGTAACAGAGCCCCAAAGGTAGAATAATCTCTTTCATAACAAATGTGCAACAGGTATACCGACCATGCTATACTATGTCTAATCAAGGAATGAAATAGCTATTATAGGACACAATTTATGGGCACCATGTGTAACGGTAACATAGGCCCAAAGGTGGAATAATCTCTTTCATAACAAATGTGTGACAGGTATCGACAATCCTGTACTATGGTTTGAGATTTATTTTTATTCATGATGTTTTGAGTTTAGAGTAAATAGTAATGATGCATACTTAAGCTTATCTAGTTTATTTATTTATTTATTTTTTGAAATCTAGTTTGCTGTTTCAGATTTTCACAGTTGCTCTTCTTTTCTTTTTTCATTTTTTGGCAAGGGTTGAAAGTAAGTGATCTCATTCAATTTTTCTATTGTTTTAAACTGAATATGCTTGTGGTTGATTAAGCATACATGGGTAGTTCCTAAAAGTTTAAAAGTTGAAGGTGTTTGATACCACAAGAAAAATTAAATGTCAAGTGATTTTACTAATTATACACATCTTTAGGTAATTATGATCCCCGTCACTTCAATACGACAAGTCCCTTCTAGACTTGATCCATGGCGAGGCCAATTAGCCAAGTCACTCTATTGCCAAACCATTATTTTGGGGGGGGGGGGGGGGGGGGGGCGGCGCTATTAGGTCTGCACAATGTTCAGTATTTAATTATACCAGAGTTGAGTTTTGTCTCACTAGGGGAAACGCATACTACCTTACCATCACACTTGTATGTTCAGTATTTAATTATACCAGAGTTGAGTTTTGTCTCACTAGGGGAAATGCATACTACCATCACACTTGTATCCTCATCTCAGTTTATAATCATTTTAAGCAACAGAAAGATTGTTACAGAGACAGAAAAAAGAGAGCACACATGGAGTTTCTATCAGTAAACTGTATTTAGGTAGAATTCATTATTACAATTTGGAGATGGCAGAGATACTACTACTACTACTACTACTACTACATCATCATCAACAAAACAGCATTAATTTTATACAAAATCTTTATCAGCAGAAATTAATAACTAAGACTCTCTGTTGTTTATTAAAATTTTGATGAATGAAAGCCACTTAAAATTCCACTCCAGTAAACCATATAATAATAAAAATAACAAAATGACTCTGAACAACATGTATAGCCACAACTGAAGCCAACTTACAGATTGGATTGCGCAAATTCCAATCCCATCGATTATTATTAGTCTTCAGGTGGTTTATTAGTTCTGTTCTTGTTTCCATATATCAGACCAGTTTCCTGGAAATAATCGAACCAAATAATGATTACAAATCTACACACACAATATATGTATGTATGTATATATATATATATAAATCAGATATCTATTGAAAGGGGGGGAGAGCGTGATACCTGCGGATCAGGAATGGGTTTTCGTTTCTCGACGTAACGATAAGGATCTGAAGCTGCAGCGAGAGCTGCCCTTTCCTGGAAAGTAAGAAATTTAGCATGAAAAGAGCACTCAAGATTACAATTGAGAAAAGAAAAGAAAAGAAAAGAAATATAGGTGAATTGAGGAACATGAAAATAGATAGGGGACCTGTTGTTCTCGCTTGAGGTCTTGGGAGGGCTTGACCCAGAGGAAGTAGGCTAGGGTTCCGGCGACGACCCACGAGGCCAAGTTGGGAGCTCCCCTCAAACCTCCCATGGAATTCCCCACAAACGACCTCACATTCCCCATCCTTCTTCTCCAACTGCTGCTGCTCCCCATTCAATTCAATTCACCACCCAAAAACGACCAATTCTATATTCCTCCAACAAATACAAAATCCAAAAACCAAAAAACAACAAGATTCGTCTTTTGTTTGGTCTCCAACTCCAGCAGGTGAGTGAGTGCTAGCTAGAGTCCTTAACTATACACACAGACAGGTAGGTATATATATAGATTAGGGTTTTTTTTTTTTTTTTTTTTTTTTGTTTCTTCTCTGTGGAACTGGAATCAATTTTTTTGGATTGATTTTAGTTAGTACTTATCGATGCAGACAAGTCGCTTCAATTCGGACCAACAAGGAAAACAGATTGGGCTTCAAACCTGTGACCCAATATAACTTTTGGCGCTGGGTAGTGGGTACACATACATACGGCTCACGAGTGTATTGCTTACTGGGCTGGCCTCACAACACTTGGACTCCTCGTATTTATGTAGGTCCAACTATTCGAATGCTGAAGTACATACAAAGTCCAAATTTACTTCACTATTTTGTTTCACTTTTTACCCCATGTTTTGGATCTTATACTATACTTGAATATAGATTTGGAGAGGACATGGAGAATAGAAGGAAAATGTAAAATTAACTTGCATTTTATTTAAAATTTTATTTTATTTTTTTAATTCCTTCATAAGGAATAGAAAATGAAAGAGAAATGTGATGTTAAATTCACAAGAAACGACAGAAGGAAAATTTCTTGTTACGGATAGTAAAGGAAAATGCTTAATATCTCTAAATTATCAATCTTAAATTTACCTCAATGATGTGAATTATTACATATTAGTTGTTGATTTGTTTAAAAATTAGAATAAATTATTAATAGGTCCTACTTTTGGAACTTATTATCTATTAAGTCCTATTAATAAATTTATCAAGTGATAAATTTATCAATCTCTCTTGTTTTTATAAATAAATTTACAATGATAAATTTATCAGTCAAGGCCTATAAGTAATAAGTCTAGTTAATAAGACTGATTGGTAAGTGTTCTTAAAAATTAATCATTTAAAATTCAATTATAAATTATATTTTAAGAGCCACTACATTAAAATTACCAATGCCCTCCCTCATTAGCCTCACTAAACATCTACTTTTTTAACTTGCACGTTGTGCGTTGATTTGAAAATTTGATTTGAAAATTTGATTAAAAGTTGTTTTTAAAATTTTTTTTTTTATAAAAAATATGTTAAAAAGTAGAGTATAATATGATTTAACATAGGTTAAAAGTCAAAAGTAACTTTTTTACCATCTTGCCAAAAGAGGCTAATCATTAGTACTTTTTTTTCTTCTTAATTACAATATGTCACAATACATTTATAAAAGAGCATTAAATACAACACAAATCAAGGGTGACATAAACTTTTAAAATGAGAAAGATTTCAAATAATACAAGAGAATATGATTTACACATAAATAAAATAAAATAAACTTTTGACATTTTAATAAAATGCAAGAATTCTAACTAATAAACCCAACTATAAAATACTTTCTTTTTTTTTTTTTTTGAACACAAAAGAAATGATATTTTGAGACGTCATCACTACATTCGTAGTCCCAGTCACAGTCAAGTTTTGATTGGAGTACAGCGCGAGGTCTCCGAAAAGAGTCACTGAAAAATCTAAGATTTTTTGTACCCCCAAGAATCGAACTTGACTCATGACAGTGGGAATGTAATGCCTTCACAACTGGACCACCACCTTCGGTGGTAACTATAAAATACCTTTCAAAATTAACTATATAAACATTAAATTTCCGGTACCGGAGCCATAGTGTTTTAAAAATGCTCAAAATGGCATGTCGGTGTCTCTGTCAACCTTTAAATTTGGAAAGTCCAATCACGTGGATGGGTGGGAGGGGACCGCGAGGGGTCCCATTGCACATGAATGAATGAGTGGTTTGAGTCGGAGGGAGACGACAAAAAAGGAGCAGAAAACAATTGGAAGGCTGCAACATTTCAAGGCTACTTCCATTCTCTTTGTTTCTTTTCTTTCCTATATTTTTCTGTCCGCTCTTCTTTTTCTTCCAAATATTGATCGATTGATTGTGACAAGATATTAATATTTCTCATGTTTATTATCCTTAATTGTGATTGTGAAATGGATCTATAACATTATTTACGCGAGATTTGAGGTTAAATCCGTTTGAAATATTGCCCATGCTAGGCCATTAAACTTGGGCTGAATTTTAACAAAGTTGATGGGGGTATTCTATTTATGAGCGCAACACAACCACGCCACACTTCGCACACTATTTTTCTTTTTCTTTTTATTTTAAAAAATGAATAAATAAATAGTATAAGCCATTAAACTTGGCTGAATTTTAACAAAGTTGATGGGGTATTCTGTTTGTTTGTGAACGCAACACAACCACGCCACACTTCACACACCATTTTTCTTTTTCTTTTTCTTTTTATTTTATTTTTTTTTAAATAAATAAATAAATAGTATAAGCCATTAAACTTGGCTGGATTTAACAAAGTTATGAACGCAACACAACCACGCCACACTTCACACACTATTTTTCTTTTCTTTTTTTCTTTTTCTTTTTCTTTTATTTAAAAAAATAAAAATAAATAGGAACTAATTATCACACCATCAATGCACCACCACCACCAACAATTGAAGATCTCCAAGAGGCTTAAAAATTTAATAATGATATATTATTTTTATTACAAAAGATTAATATCAATATATTAACCATATATGTCGTACACATGTCAAAAGATATCATTCCAAGAGTCGACTCAATTGAATTTCTCGTAGTCAATTCATTGTTATATTGTTAAATAACAAAGACTGATATGGGCAACCATTAATGTACTAATTAGCCGTGTGTCCTATACGCGTGAATGATTTCAATAAATATTATTCCAAGACTCTTTTTTTCTAGTATTCTCAACATGCAATACTATGCTGATGAACATCGTGCATAAAAAGAAAAAAAAAAATCAATAAAAGTATCTCAATGATACCACCACATAAACAATGTCACAGGTATTCATGAAATATCTAATAATTTTTCTTATTGTACAACATGTGATTTGTGACTCGTAAAAATTCGAGTTTTACTTTAAGATAGTATTTGATTCACTAGAATGAAATGAAATAGAACGATCATTCCATCAAAATGTTCATTCTCATATTTGGTAGATTAAAAAAATAATAACAAAATACATTATAAATAAAAATAAAAAGGTTGTGACCCCCTTTTTGAGAAACCTCCACCACCCCCAATGCATTGTGATTGGTCAATTTTTTATTTTTTTTGTTCTTTTGTCCTCTTATATCTGGCTGACATGTGTGTGTAGGGGTTGTGGAGATAAAATAAAAAAATAATAAAAAAAGGTCCGTATTATTTCTGTAAATAAAATCATCATTGACCATTTCAAGAGATGACCATTCCATATAAGAGCTTAAAAAATTATCGTATTATTTCATTCCAGTGAACCAAATAAATAAGGATGATTTTAAGTATCCGGCAAGATTAGCGGGAAAATAACAGAATGACACGAGGAAAAGGAAGAGGAACAGGAAGAGGAAGAGATGCGTATGAGAAGGAACACATACATCATGCTTCCACCATGTACTAATTTAATATAACCATATAGACTTTCAACAACCCTACTCTTTTGTAAATCTCGAACTGAGCTGCAACAGTCGAGAACAATTACGAGGCAAAGCAGAACACGGCATAAGCACTTGAAAAAATTATTCAGGATTTCACCTATAACTGATATGCCCGGATAAAGTTCATTACCTACAACACACTAACTTTAAATATACATCATAAATATTTCATTTTCAATGTTGAAATTCTGGTTAAAGTTTTCATGCTATCTTCTATCTAGAATTATTGCTTGAGGCAGATAACAAAACTAACACCAGTTACAACCCACACAAAATTGAAATAGTTTGATACTAATACCAAACAAAAAATATATATCCATCATCAAATTCAAGTTCTGAGAATGTACAAAGTAATACGGGAAGAAACAACAATTGATCCAGCTCTGAAACAATGTGGCCCCCCAAGGACAAATAATATGACAGAAACAACTAGAAAACAGGACAAGGTTCAAATTCACAATTGGAAAGCAATACAAACCAGATATGTGGGGCCTCCAATGGTCACAAGTCACTAGGGAATGTATGTCATGCTTAGAGATATAGATAAAGAGTAAAGTACAACCAGGCAAGTTAGCACCATCGCATGATTGCCACCTTTACAGCTACATCAAGAAGCGATCTCACATGGGTATCGTTCCTCTTCCCCAATTTTGCCTTCTCAGCCTCTTTGAATGTTTAACTTTCTTCTTTCCTCTTAAGAGGCAATTTTTGAGACATCTTTGCTTGATCTGTTGTATTTCATGTGGCTCTTGACAAGCTGCCCAGCTGCAATGGCGGACATCAAGGAGAGCTCCCCTGCCAAAACTGAACCAGCTACTATGGTTGCTAAAAGCCTTGAGTTCGATCCTGGGGACTCCTTGCTTGCACCTTTCACACCAAGAAGGTTCAGGCAAGCCGATTGAGATGCAAGTTGAGTCCCACCTCCAACTGTGCCCACCTAGAACAAACAAAAAACCAAATAAGTTACAGTTACAGATAATGGTTTAAGAAACTCATACAGAAATACAGTTCAATATTCTGAATACATTCTGGTTCCCTAGAAGTAAAAAATATAAGTAGCAATGCTTCACAATTAGTTGCAAAATGAAGTGATAATGTAACAGAAAAGCACTCTGCCTTAAAGGTCCACAGATGAGGCTACACTATGCTTGCAGCACAACAGTACAGAACCAAACAAACAAAAAAACACCGATATTTGGTCAAGATGGCAATATAAGCAGTGCATTGGATTTCCCTAGAATCCAATTTAACAGAACTTGTAGCAAGATAAAATCAGAATCATCAAGAAATGGGAAGATCATATGAAATATCGAATTACCTCGATGGAAGGCATGGTCACTGAAATGTGAAGATCCTTCCCGTCATTGACAGCTTCCATCATAGTTATACAGTGGGAACTCTCGATATTCTGTGCTGGATCCTGTCCAGTGGCTATGAAAATTGCAGAGACTATATTGGCAGCATGGGCATTGAAACCACCAAGAGCACCAGCAACAGCAGATCCAGCAAGATTCTTAAGCATGTTAAGCTCTACGAGTGAAGGTACGGTGGTTTTCAATACCTTCCTAACTACCTCTTCAGTGATGATTGCCTCACAAACAACTGACTTTCCACGCCCTTCGATCCAATTAACTGCAGCTGGCTTCTTGTCTGAACAAAAGTTCCCTGGACAAACAATCAAGTGATGCATGACACGTTACAATAGCACTAAAAGAGCTTATCGAGTAAAGCCAGTAAAATGGAATGGGCATAATGGATGAATGACATAACTTGGAAAGTGAAATAAATAACCACATAGAAAAAGTCAAAAACAAGGGCCGCATGTGTCCACAAATTCAGAAAAACAGAAAGCTAAACGTTGACAAGTTCACCTTACCAATAACGGACACCAGTGATATAACCATACATATATGATCAGACTTCGAAAGCGCCAAAATTAGAATACTGTAAACCATTAACAAAATTATTGCAGACCCAAACAGATTTGTCACTAGTCTCAAATTTTGAGCAACAATCCACGTTGAGAAGGGAGAGGCGGAGGGAGGGGGAGGAATTACCAGAGATGCCGATTACATCCATGTCTGGAAAATCATTTTGAAGGAAATCTAAAACATTCTGAACACCTTTGGATACCATGTTCATCCCCATCGCATCCCCTGTGCTGCAGCTAAATCTTATGTAAAGGTTTTTCCCCGCAATAGAACAGTGAATGCCTTGGAGCCTTGCAAATCTGCTCGATCTGCTATCAGAGAACACGTTACCGTGAACCGAAAGACCAGAAACTGTTGGAAAATGCTAAAAATACAATATCCTAATTACAAAAGCATAGAAGATTGTACAAAGTAACCCCATCAACATCAGAATACGTCAAATTCCAAAACAGAAACAAGTGAAACACAAGAGCCACAAATATAAGCAATTCCCCATACATGTAGATATATACAAATCAAAAGCATCAATAAAAATCTTGCAATTCAACATAAAACTAGATGAAAACAAAACTTGAAACACTGCCACAGCATTCACCATCAGGGAAGTATTTACGTCATTTGGTGTAATTGATTGGAATGTATTGACAAATCTATGTAGAACCATGAAAAAATAGTGCCAACTTTATTCTCGGGCACTTTTTTTTTTTGTTAAATGTTCTCCGCTTTTTATAGGAAATCCTCAAAGTTAATTTTTCTTGCATTTAACATAAATCAGATTCACCATTTATCAGGAAAAAATGTAAAAATTATTGAGCGTCAACCTCTAAAAGATGCGAAAATGCCTATCAACATCAGTACCTTTTCAAATTAAAAAAAAACAACCAAAACAGCAAACACAAAGGCAAAGGAAACGCTAACCATTTTAGCATTTGATTGATACCAATAACTCAGAAAAGGAATTAACAAAGGAAAATACTATAGCCCTAAACTTTTTACCAAATAAATGATCGGGGTAAAAAATTTGATCATTTATTTGATAAAAAAAATTGGTATCCTAGCATTACCCATTAACAATTTAACCTGTGACACTGTGTTTGGTTCGGAGATTTAGAAAGAGAATGAGAAAGTGTGAAACTATATATTTATATGATATATTTTATTCACATTTCATTTCTCATTCCATTTCCATTTCCCTTTCCCTTTCCCTTTCCCTTTCCAAATATCTCGTCAAAAGCCCCAACCCAACGAAACACAACGTGAATGTGATTATGAGTGAAATTGAAATTACTGGTATAATTGAATTCGAAAGGAATCTTACTTGTTAAAAAACAAGGACAATGTATCGAAATTAAGAGGATCTTCCAAGAAGAACTTCAAATCCGTAGCTCTCTTCGCCGTGGAAAACCTGACAACAGGAGCTCTTGTCATTCCATCTCTCAAAAGAATGCCTGTAGCACCACCACAAGCATATATCGCCTTGCAACCTCGGTTCGTACTCGCCACCAAACAACCCTCGGTTGTCGCCATTGGCACCGAGTATTCGCAACCGTTGAGCAACAAAGGCCCCGCAATCCCCACCGGAATTTGCACAAAACCGACTGGCATTTCACAACACTGCCCCAAAATGGAATCGTAATCGAATCCATCCAACGGCAACCCAACTAGAGACCTCCCTGTGAGCCTCTGCACCGCCTCGCGTCGAATCGACGCCGCACGGTAACAATCGCCGAGTTTTGATTCGAGCGAATAGGAAGGAATCGAACCAGAAACCACGGATTTGACGATTTCTTCGTCCGAAAGCACAGGCGGCGGATCCATCAGTTTGGGCACAGGGAGGGGAGCGGCGCAATCAATAACGGAAGAGGAGGAACAAGGAAGGAGGCGGCTATCTTCTTCGAGGATGAAGCGGTCGTCGTCGACGTCCCAGGCGTCGTGAGAAGCACGGGTGATGAAGGATTGGACGAAACCAATGCCGAAGAAACCAAGGAGGTAGATGAAGGAAGCGATGAGGGAGGCGATGGCGGCGAGTTCGGAGAGAGTGACGACGTGGAGAGGGGTGGAGGACCGGATCTTATCGCGCCAACGGTGGAGGAGGTAGTAGGCCACAGAGAAGAAGAGCGTGAAGAAAATGCCGTTGGTCAGGTATAGAGGGAGAGGTAAGGCATCAGAGGCTTTTGGGGATGAGGAGGACGACGACGACGACGACGACGATTTCTTTCGGTGGAGACGGCGGTGGTGTTGGTGTTGGTGTTGGTGGTTTTCGGGGAGGGAAGGTTTAGGAGGTATCCGGCGGACGTCCATCCGGATATTCCGGCGGAGAGAAAATGGGAGAGAGTGAGAGAGAGGGAGAGAGAAAGAGAAATGATTTGTTAGTGGTAGGAGAGTAGGGAAGGGAGGAGGGGAGTGTTATGCATTTTTTTTATTTCAAAAGGGACGGATGAGCAAAGATTACGGAACTTGGGGAGAGGTTGGTTTAAATACAATTACAAATGGTGGCGGAGTGGAGGAGGGAGGGTGATGGAAACAAAAGTGTGTACAGTAAGGTCAAGTTTGGCTAACTTAAAAAAGTGTACTTATTTTAATTTTTTATTTTTTTTGGATCACATCAATCAACATCTCCTCTCTATTTTTTCTACACATAATATAATAAAAGTCAAAAAATATACTTATTTAGTCTTCCCAAACTTGACCTGATGTGCTGGCACCGCGTTGGTAGTGACAGTCTCAATTTCTTTTTTCCAAATTTTAATTTTGAAATTTAAAACATAATAATAATAATGTGATAAGAAAACACATTATATATGAGTTTCATTTCTTACTGCACCATTGGAATTTCCTTTAAAATTTTTAATTTAAAATTAAAATTTTCAATTTTTATTTTTTCTCACACTCTCTTCTTCACCCACACGTGGTACTTGCACGTGCTACACGGGCTGTCACATGGCAGCGACCCATTCACCATGTTTTTTTACCGACGTTTTTAAATGGATGTTTTGAGAGGATTATGATTTAAAATTAGTTTAATTTTTTAGTGTATTGATTTGGTACTGAGCCGGCACATTATTTAGTTGGTTTTTTGTTTAAATTTTGTCAGCCCTGATTTAGAGCATTAAATTAGAAGTTTTAAAAGCATCACCAACGAGGTGGCAAGTACAAGAAAAAAACAAAATAAAGATGAAACTATCAGATTAATAATATAATCCACATGATATCATGTCATTAGTGATACATTAGTAATGTTAAATTAGTGGTACGAAGCATTTTTCAAATTTTGCCTAACTTAAGTACTAAACCTATTTATGTACACACATATATATATATATAAACATAATTTTATTTATATTAACATATATTCGCCTTATTACTCTATTACATATTATGATCTATAATTTTATTTTTTCAAATTACCAACACCCCTTCTAGGTTTGACCAAAATACAGATTTTTCTTGGGATTTGGGAAATTACAAATTGCCCTCCTGAGATTTATATTTGCATAACAAATGATGGGGCAATTTGTTATGCAAATATAAATCTCATGGGACAATTTGTTATGCAAATATAAATTTCAGGAGGTTGGATGTAATTTTTCAAACCTCAGAGGGAATCTGTGTTTTAGTCAAACCTCGAGGGGGTATTGGTAATTTGCCCTTAATTTATTTGCTTATTTTTAATATAATAGAATAATGGTTCCAACCTGAATCAACCGGAGTTACATTGAGATTGAATTAGGTTGATTTTAGTGCATGATTGGTTTAATTGTGGGTTCAAAAATTTGGAACCAATCATGATTGGATTAGTTCCAAATTTAATGTCAAATTGAATCAAACAGATCCATGAACACCCCCTAATTTGGGTTACACTATCTCTCTATTTCTACACGTCTTTTCGTAATAAATAAAAAAATTAACTTATAAGTCATACCCAAAAATCCTAATGCTCCTAGAATACAAGAAATATATTATGCGGTTAACATATATCTCATCAATTATCTAATATATTTTTTTGTATTTTAATTATGTATATTTAATATTATTAAAATAAAAAAATGAAAGAATTTACTTTGACTTCAAATAATTAAAAAAAAACACACACACACAATATAAGGGAATGAAAATGTCAACAACAAAAAAAAAAACAAAAACAAAAAAAAAACAAAACAAAAACAAAACAAAACAAAACAAATCTCAAAAGTAATTTTTACACATTTTGTAACAATCTTATATAGATTTGTATGCTTTTCACACATTTTTTATTTTGTATTTTTATAAATATAAATAATAGCCTTTGAATAGACATTATCTATTCTTCTTACAAAACACTTTGATATCTTATTTTTTTGATATTAAGCAGTGTTCAATTTATTTTTAAAACTCATGTTGTTTTATGAAGTTGTATTTTAAATTTAATTAAAGTTGTTTTTTTTTATTATACAATAGAATATTAGAGAATTAATAAGTCACTTGTATTTTTGTTAAAGTAGTATTTTACTTAGTTATGAGAAATAAATTAAAAACAGACTATATTTGATAAATAAAATTTCAAACAACTCAAATTTGGTGCATGTGAAATGCATCACTTCTAGTCTTCTTTTTCTCACACATGCATCACTTCTAGTCTTCTTTTTCTCAATGGTGACTTTTTTGGTCCAGCTGATCTCCTTCCTTGTCACATGTGCATGTACCTTTCCCCTATTGAAAATGACTCAATCGATTCTCTAATACATGTATTATTTATTGTGAGGATAAATTATCAATAGAACAAACTTTTTAAATTTATTATTCATTAAGTTTTATTGATAAATTTATTAATTTTTTTTTATTTTTATAAATAAATTTATAGTGATAAATCTATCAGTCAAAATCTATAAGTAAATAAATTAAATTAATAGAATTAATTAATAAATATCTCTTGTTTTTAAGCTCATAATAGCCGTCAATTTAAAAAGCTTAAACAATTTATTGTGAGTCGGAGGCCAATAATAATAATAAATAAGACAAAATCATTTATTTATTAACTTTTAGAATTTTTTTTTTCAATTTAGTAAAGTTATTTGGACATTCGGTTCATAAATTCAAATTTAAATTTTATTTGTCCAAAAATTCATACTTCAAAATATTTTATCAATAAGGACAAGTTACTACAAAATGACCAAACTACCTTATATATAAATATATATGTTATATGGTAGAAATTAAACCAAACCAAATCAAACCATATCTCTCTTCTCTGTTCTCTCTCTCTTCATTCCAACACCACCACCACTGTCATTTCCCCAAAACCGTCATCACCATCCTCCATTCCAAGAATGAGTCGGAGCTTCAAGGCTTCGTTCATGGTGGTTTCGGCCTATTACAAACGCAAATCGACACACCGCTGTTGAACCTGACCACAAATCACTGACCACCACTCATCAACATCGGAGCATGACTCTAATAGTGGTGTTGTAGATAACATATTAGTAAGAATGTTATGATAAAATGCAATAAGGGTTTTGAGATGAAAGAGAAATGGGATAAGTTCATACATAGTTTGAGTGTTTTGGTATTAGCTAAAACAAAAATAGAATTCAATCAATAATTTTCAAATCTAAAGACCGAATTTAGTACGTATCCCGAAGTTGTTAAATATGTTACTATCAATTGGTTAGAGCCATACAATAAAAAATTGGTTGCAGCTTGGATAGACAGTACTACGTACTTCAGAAATAGCACTACAAACAGATAAATTATGCTTATTACATTTATGAATTGTATAATTTTTTTTATTTGTATATTAAATACCAAAATATACGTACTTGTAAATGGAAAGTTCTCACGCTAAATTGAAGAGGCAACTTGCTTCTAGTTGCAAGAAGTCTGGCACCACCATCAAACTCACTGCCAAGGCCACCGACTAGAGCAAATTTGTCAAGAGAGAAGAAAAAGAACATCTAACCAAAGCTTCATCTAGATCCGTAGCTGGTCCTTTAGATTTGTCGTTCTCTCTCTCCTCTCTGTTCTCTCGCTATATGTATGTATATATCACTCATTCTTATAGATTGCACTATTGAGAGGGTAATTTTTCTAAACCACAATTCGGATAATTAAGGGATAATTAAGAGGGTAATTTGTGTATACCACAATTGGGCCGAGCTAGGTGAAATGGATTGTGCACGTTGGGCTGTGTATTGGGTCGAGATAACCCTAATAAGTGGCCCGATTTTGGGTCGACCCTATTGCAGACCAATTGAAGGTGATTGCTGGATCTTGAACTACGTTACCTAGAGAGTCCACAGCAGAGCCGTGGTGTTTTATTGCTAGAAGGTCGAGCTATGCGCAGCCCGGTAAAACACGGTGTGTATGTTGGTACGGTTCAGAGCAGGATATCCCGGTTGGGCATTAGCAGCCAAACAGAGTGTGGCCATCTCACTTGGTTTGCAGTGATGAGTGTGTTTTAAGGATAAGCATTATCCTTGGGCATGAGACTCCTAGGAGGACTCTGCTAAGGAGAGTAAAGTCCTACTAGGATTGTGCAAACCATCTCATTAGGTTGATAGCGAGTAGGGTGTTATCAAAATAGACACTTTTCACTAGGAGTGTGATTCCTAGGAAGACTCTTATAAGGAGAGTTAAAGTCTTACTAGGATGGAATTAAGGTGAAATCTATAAAAGCTCATGACAGGACCTATGTACATGTATCACAATTCTTATTCTCAAATACACAGAGCTTATTGTCTATTGTCTACTTGCTGACTTAGGCATCGGAGAGGTTTCTGGCACATACTCACTGGCTAGCTCACGTTTGTGTTTTCAAGTAGTAAAGCGACAACGTTTGGAGAAGTGCAAACTTGGTTAACAGGATTATACGAGAAGAGTATTTCGTGCTCGTACAATTGGCGCCGTCTGTGGGAAAGATCACAGAGAACAAACCTTTTGTTTGAGTTTTGCTTCAATTAATGTCAATGGCACATAACGAAGACTTGCCATATTTTGCTATTGATGGGCAGACCCCAGAAGAGGGTGGGAGACGCGAAGTTCTGCCTTTTGTTCCGCCCATGGCAGAATTGGATCCCCAACGACGGAATCAACGGAGAGACGCGTGAGAGAGACGAGGCTTAAGTCCTCAAAGCCCTGACAGACAGAGAAGGAGGATGGATCCTTGGGTTCTTGAAGATCGTGTAAGGGAGCAAGACGAATTGATAAAGAGAATGGCAGCTGACATAGAGACGATAAAATGCCAGATAAAAGGCAAAAGGGTGGAAGAAGAGACTGACAAAATCAGAACGCACTCTCGCCACTCTGGAGATGGTGACAGTCAAGTCACACCATCACAGACTGAAAGCAGAAGCCTCAGGACAGGCGACACACAGTCAAGGACTTCCAAGACTCGTTACTCCAAATCTGAGAGAGCGATGACTGAAAGGTCTTGTATGAAGGGAAGTAGTTATAGGCCCTCTCATGCACACTAGACGACATCAAGGCACACGGAGTTGCCTAGGTTGGCGGACTTGCAGATAGTGCTAGAAGAGAAGGCTCGAAGAAGAGAAGACACTCAAGCGGGTGACCCCCGAAGGGTCTCTGCTCTACAACGGTTGGCTCCTAGGACACCTGGGAGTGTCAAGGTTGGAATGCCAGTACCATGTCTTACCTATGAACCAGCAGACAAAGCGTTAGCAAGGTTGCAGAGCTCGTTGTTCGTTCCAGCAATAGAGAACACACCATTACCTTTAGGCTTCTACCAACCTAAGTTCACAACTTATGAGGGGAAGTCAAACCCCTACACGCACTTAAGCCACTTCCGCCAGGTTATGGCCGTGTATCGACAAAACGAGGCTCTAATGTGTATCCTATTTCTTTCTAGCCTAGGCAACTTGGGTTTGACATGGTTTAAGAGATTACCAGAAGGCAGCATAGCTTCATGGGCACAACTTGCGGAGGCATTTGTTACCAGGTTTAGAACAAACACCAAGACGCTAGTGGAGATTGACCAGCTACTCTCCATTGATATGGGCGAGAAGGAAACATTGAAGTCTTACAACAACCGGCATTGGGAGACTTTTAATCAGATCGGAGATTGCCCCACAAACCTAGCTATCGCACAATACAAACGTGGTTTACCAACAGACAATAAATTAAGGGATTCAATGACAATGACGCCAACCCTCACAATGGAGGCCCTGATGGAGAGAGTACATCAGCACATCCGGGTAGACGAAAATGGCACTCGTGCCAAAGCAAAATCGGGCATAACAGCGATGTCAGACAAAAAAACCTGCGGCAAAAGGTAACACGATCGGTCGGGAAGAGAGACCTAACAAAAATGGTCGGGGCAGACGAGCAAATGGTAAGGACTCCCAAGAAAGGAAGTTAAGAGTCTACACCGCCATCACCACGGTGTTCAATAAACCCATCTATCGGATTCTTAGCAAGATAAGCGATGAACCCTTCGTTCAGCAGCCAGCCAAGTTGGGAGAAGCGCAGAGGGGCTACGATGATAGGTACCGTTGCACCTTCCATGATGAAAATGGGCACCAAACTGAAAACTATACGCCATTAAGGCAACATCTGGAGGAGTTAGTGGCCACGGGCCACTTGGACCAGTATATTGAAGGGGGAGTGTAGCCAGCCCCCTAAGATTGCAACGGGCCAGACAAGATAGCCAATGGTCCGCCCCAAGACATAATTAATGTCATACATGGGATCATCGAGCCCGAACGAGTATGTGAACTTAAAGGGATGATCAAGAAGGCTGAGCACATGAGAGAAGTATTGAGTGCACAGTCTATCCTGAAAAAGGGAAAAAATAGAGGCGACCAACGTCATCACCTTCTCTGACAAGGACTTAGCAAGGTTATAAAGCCCTCATAATGACGCACTAGTGGTGACTGAATTTCGACATCAAACGGATTTTGATAGACCAAGGGAACTCATGCGAGATAATGTACTACAAGACCTTCAAGCAACTCAAGTTTGAAGACAAAGATGTAGCACTTGCTACATCCTCCATAGTCGGCTTCAACTCAATGCTAGAATGGCCGGTTGGCAAGATAATTCTGTAGGTCAAAACTGGAACAATGACAAAGCAAATGGAATTTTGGGTATTAAAAGTCCCTTCTACTTACAACATAATCTTGGGAAGAACATGGTTGCACATCATGCGAGCAGTAGCATCAACCTACCACCAGGTGATACAATTTTCCAACAAAGCCGGAATAATTGAAGAAGTCTTAGGAGACCAAATTATGCCCAAGCAATGCTTCATGTCAGTGAACAGCAGTCGAGCAACTAAAGGGTTTGTATAAATGGTAGAGGAGCCAGAAAGCAACGAGTTGTTTGCAGACGTCGGCAAGGCAGCCGAACAAAAAGCAGTATAAGATCTGGTGGAGGTCAAAATAGACGAGAAGATCCCGGAGAAGTTCTTTCTACTCAGCTTATCTTTGTCCAGCACTGAGAAAATAGAGATCATGAAATTTTTGATCTTTAACATCGAAGTGTTTGCCTGGACGCCGTACGATATGCCTGGCATTGACCCAAACTTCATTTGTCATCAACTCAATGTCCACCTAACTACCAGACTGATTATACAGTGAACTTGCCGATCGACACTTCATCATATCGAGGTAATAGTTGAGAAAGTGGGAAATCTACTAGAAGTAGGGGCAATTAGGGAGGTTCATTATCCCAAGTGAATCTCCAACATCGTGGTGGTGCCAAAAAAGAACGGCAAGTGGTGCGTTTGCGTGGACTACAAGACAGTCAACAAAGCATGCCCAAAAGATAGTTTTTCCCTACCACGAATAGACCAACTGGTGGACTTAATGCAGGTCACAACCGACTTAGCTTTTTCGATACGTATCGTGGTTATCATCAGGTTGCTATGTATGAACCAGACCAGGAGGTCATATCATTTACAATACCCAGAGGATTGTATTGCTACAAGGTCATGCCCTTTGGCTTGAAAAATGCAGAGGCGACATTCCAGTGAATGATCACCAAAATGTTCGAGCCATTGTTAGGCAGAACAATGGAGGCTTACATAAATGACATGGTGGTCAAGAGTAAGAATGAAGGAGACCATTTCAAAGACCTAGTTGAGATGTTTCAAATTTTAAAAACCCACAAATTACGGCTGAATGCATCCAACTACGCGTTTGGCGTGGGGTCAGGAAAATTTATGGGCTTTCTGGTGACCAACCAAGGTATAGAAGCCGATCCGTCTTAAATCAAAGCCATTCAAGATCTCGAGAGGCCCAACACAGTCAAAGAGGTACAACATCTCACTGGCCTAGCAGCCACACTAAACCGGTTCATAAGTTGGTCGTCAGACAAATGTCGACCGTTCTTTTAAGCACTAAAGGCCAAGTTTGAGTGGGATCAAGAGTACGATTGCGCTCTGAAAAGCTTGAAAGAATACATGATCTCTCCGCCATTGTTGGTAACCCTAATATTAGGAGAGGAACTTTTTCTATACTTGGCAGTTTCCCAGCATGCAGTTAGCACAGTATTGGTACGAGCTGAAGAAGTACAGCATCTGCCTATCTTTTATGTTAGCAAGACGTTACTGGATACGGAAATGACATATTTGCCGTCGGAGAAGTTGGCCTTAGCTTTAATAATGGCTTCAAGAAAATTGTCTCATTACTTCCATGCCCACACCGTGATCGTCTTAACGACCTTCCCCTTAAAAGCCTTGTTTGAAAGGGTAGACTTTTTTGGGAGAATTTTGCAGTGGGCCGTGGAGTTAGGGCAGTTCGACATTAAGTTTCAACCAAGAATCGTGATAGAGGCCTAAGCTTTAGCAGACTTCGTGGCCGAGTTTGCGCCAGGCAGTCATCATGTTTGCCCGATCGACTTGACCGAGGCAACCAAGCAAAGGGGGAAAGTGCCGCAGGGATAGCGCAACCCCCGTAGTAGGACACTCAACTGTGTAGAAAACCATTCAACCTTGCAGAAAAGGAAGAAGGAACATACCACACTACTACTAGTAAGGACTCGCCCAAAAGTAAAGTCCTAAGACTGTCAGACAGTAAGGATTAAATCCTAATGACGAACAACAACTTAGAAGAAGGCATCATCAACGCTCCTAATACTAAGGCGTCATCAGGTCCCTCCACTTGCTGGAAGTTGTTCGTGGGTGAGATGTGGAAACTCTTCATAGACGGAGCATCCAATAGGCACGGCGTAGGACTTGGTATAGTTTTCATCTCGCCAAATGGTTTGACCATTGAACAGGTAATCAACATTGGATTTCCAGCATCCAATAATGAAACTGAGTATAAAGCATTGTTAGCCGGTTTGAAGTCAGCATTCCACGTGAAAGCTACCGAGCTATGGTGTACAATGACTCCCAACTGGTAATCAACCAAATATCAAGTGATTATGAACCAAAAGAAAATAGAATGGCCAAGTATCAAGAGTTGGTTAGAAAGGAGATTATGAAATTTGAAGTTGTGCGAATAGAGCAGATTGGCCAAGAAGAAAATAATAAGGCAGATAAATTGGCCGATTTTATGTTGATGGCCGATACATTCGTCCCACACCCATTCCTGGTGGACTTCCTGTCGAGACTAAGCATTGAGGAACCCGAAACAGCTGAGGTCTTCTGCACCGAACTAGGCCCATCCTGGATGGACCCCATCGTAGTGTTCTTAAAAGATGGCATTTTGCTAGAGGAGAAGAAGGAAGCCAACAAAATTAGGGCAAAGTCCCAGCATTTTGGCTCTCCCCATCACTAGTATTGTACAAAAAATCCTTCACAGGACCATACTTAAAGTGCGTCCATCCTAACAAAGTCGATGCATTCTAGTTCGACATTCACGAAGGCATTTGCGAAAGCCACCAAGGGGGAAGATCGTTGGCCTACCGAACTACATAACAAGGGTATTGGTAGCCGTACATGCAAGTAGACTCTGAAAAGTACGTCAAAACATGTGAGAAATGTCAGAAGTTCACACATCAAATCTATCAACCAGCAAGAGAACTCCAATATTTGACCAGCTCTTGGCCTTTTGCAATGTGGGGCCCAGACATTGTGGGACCACTCCCAACCACACCGGGTAACAGAAAGTTTTTCATCACAGCAACAGACTACTTTACCAAGTGGGTAGATGCAGAAGCGCTTGTATCCATCAAAGAAAAGGACATAAAAAAGTTCATCTAGCAAAACATCATAACCCGATTTGGAATTATCAAGGCCTTGATAGCTAACAACGACACTCAATTTGATAGACGAATCTTTAAGGGTTTTTGCAAAGAGCATAAAATCAAATTCTACAACTCTACGCCGGCATACCCCCAAGCTAATGGCTAGGCCGAGGCCTCCAACAAAGCAGTCTTAGACGGTATGAAAAAGTGGCTGGAAAAAGCGAAAGGGAAATGGGCTAAAGAGCTTCCTCACGTCTTATGGGCATATCGAACTACACCTAAGCGGTCGACGAGTGAAACGCCTTTTTCCTTGGCTTATGGCATAGAGGCAGTGATCTTTTTAGAAATTGGCCTCTCCATTATTAGAAGCGAAAATTTTGATCATGATATGAATGGAGAGGCCATAGCCTTGGAGTTAGATCTGGCTGACGAACGAAGAGAAAGGGCATTGATCCACATCGCCTCGTATTAACAAGAATTGTCTAGAAAATACAACAAAGCAGTGCATCCAAGGCAATTCAAGATTGGAGATTGGGTGCTACGCAAAGTAATTGGAAACACTTTGGTCCTTGGAAAGGGTAAATTAGGACCCAATTGGGAAAGACCGTACAGAGTGACTGGTCTGGTAGGAAAATGGGCATACCACCTCGAAGACATGGAGGGCCGAGCTATCCCACGGCCTTGGAACACTGCAAATCTCAAAGCATTTTATTTTAGACACTTGTAATTTTTCTTTTTGGCATTTAATAAAACAAGTAGGCATTTTTTCTGTAAAAATTTCTTTCCTCTATTTGTAAACATTGTTCGTATTCATTACCTAACTGGGGTGCGAAAAAGGTTAGCAAGTTTGACCAACCATTTTTTATTCTTTAGCCGAGATAATGATCTAGGCTAAAGAAGGTTGGTAGGTTTGACCAACACAAATTTTTTGCACTTTTTCGCCAAGATAAGGATCTAGGTAGAAGACGGTTGGTAGGTTTAACCAACATACACTTTTTACACTTTTCCGTTGAGATAAGGATCTAAGCAGAAGACGGTTGGCAGGTTTGACCAACACAACTTTTTGCACTCTTCAGCCGAGACAAGGATATAGGTTGAAGAAGGTTGGCAGGTTTGACCAACGATTTTTTATTCTCTAGCCAAGATAAAGATCTAGGCTAAAGAGGGTTGGCAGGTTTGACCAACAGTTTTTTTACTCTTTCACCGAGATTAGGATCCAGGCTAAAGAAGGTTGGTAGGTTTGACAACATACATTTTTGCACTCTTTCGTCGAGATAAGGATGTAAGCTAAAGAAGGTTGGCAAGTTTGACCAACATACGTTTTTTCATTCTTTAGCCGAGATAAGGATCTAGGCTAAAAGAGGTTGACAGGTTTGACCAACGATTTTTTATTCTCTAGCCGAAATAAGGATCTAGGTTAAAGAAGGTTGGTAGGTTTGTCCAACAGTTTTTTCACTCTTTTGCCGAGATAAGGATCTAGGCTAAAGAATGTTGGCAGGTTTGACCAACATACGTTTTTGCACTCTTTCGCCGAGATAAGGATCTAGGCTAAAGAAGGTTGGTAGGTTTGACCAACATATGTTTTTTCATTCTTTAGCCGAGATAAGGATCTAGGCTAAAAGAGGTTGACAGGTTTGACTAACACAAGTTTTTTCACTCTTTAGCCGAGTTAAGCATCTCAGCCAAGACAGGTCAGTAGGATTTGACCAAGATTATGGACTCTTTATCCAAGTTGACTTATCTCAACCGCAGACAACCAGCAGGTTTTAGCCGAGTTTTTTGGATTTTTGGCCGAGATAGATATCTCGCTCAAAGAAGGTTAACAGGATAGCATAAGACCGTGCCAATTAGTTCACCTAAGCATGCAGACAATATCATGCAAAATAGTGTAGAATAAGCACAGTAACCGAGCAAATAGACAAGATTTTTCATTGATTGGATGATGATTAGAAAAGACGGGGCCTACAGCCCGGTTACATAGCAAAGAGAAACACTAATAAAAAAGTAAAAAAAGAAAAGAAAAAAGAGGACAAAAAAGGCAGATCACGATCAAGCGAGCAGATCTTCCAACTCAGCGTCAACACCATCACCAGCTCCATTTCCAACCTGGTTGGTTTCAGCACCTCCTTCCAGAGTTAGGTTGGTGATGCCTTCTTCGATCACCAAACTTGGGTCAATCTAGTTAGGCCCCTCCAACCAAGCAGGAAGATCAGTCAGAGAGTCATTAGGCGCAGGGCTATCCTCCTCCTCCATCACTAAGAGTTTTTGTTGAATAGCATTGGCGTAGTCCACCATATAGCTCGGCATGAAGTACGAGGGGGGATTCAAAAAAATGTTCGAGTCCGGTGTATGGCCGAGCTTCTCTACCGGTACTTTTCGACCACTCTTTAAGAAAATGTCTTTTGCAGTCTCGCACTGTTTGACATACACTTCCTTACCTTCTTTGAAGTCGCGCTTCTCAGCATCCTCTATTTGCTTCCACAGTGCCTTTATCTCGGTATCTTTCTTCTTTTTCAGCTTAGCCAGCTCTCGAAGGTAACGGCCCTTTCTTTTAGCCAACGTTTTTTGTTTGTCTTCTTTAGCAACACTAAGCAGCTCGGCCAGATGATCGCGATCGGTGCTTAGATCGGCAAGCTTTGTCTGGAGCTCTTTAAGCTCGGCTTCTTTGGCCTTACTGTCTGTAATTGTCACGACCCGCTCCCCGTATCCAAGGGTTAAGTATTGTGATAGCCAATAACTGAAGTTACCTTCGGCCAATTCTTAAACAAATTACTAAATGCGAGCAAAAAAATATTTAAGTGAGGGTACTAAAATAATCATTGGAGCTTCTATTTAATTACATTGTTAGAGTTGAACTATGTCTACAAAGTGCTTTGTGCCTATCTCACGCACTGGCCCTGACATGTCACCTGAAATTGGTAAACAACTATAAGCACATGGCAGAGTGAGAAATATTATACTAAGAGTATAAGGGCATAAAATTCACCATGGATAATTATTGGCTAAACAAAGCTTGATATTAAAATACATAGTATATAATACAGAAATCATTTGACATATAATACATAAACAAAATAATCATAATCATGGTATAGAACGAAACAAAACAGATGTATGGACTTAAGAGGTTGCTCGTACGAACTCTAGAGGTGGCTCCCACCATAGTGTAGCACTTAGCTCCGTACAATACTTTGCTCCGCATCTAGAAATCATAACCACAATACAAAACAGAACAGATGTATGAACTCAAGAGGTGGCTCGTACGAACTCTAGATGTGGCTCTCACAATAGTGTAGCACTTAGCTTTGTATAGCACTTTGCTCCACACCAGAAAATAGAGTGTCAATGGATCCATGACAGACAAAGGTTCACAAAGTAACTGAACAGATGGCAATGGTTATTTCAGTCCCCCAAGGGATGGGACCTCTGTGGTGGTACTTATATAATTACTCAAAATACATTTTAATAAACAGTTATATCCATGGATTTTCTTTATCATATAAAATAAGGTTCATAAATTAAAAATGCTAATATAATTTATAAAACACAATTTACATAAAATAAATTATGATAACTCAAAACACACATAAAACATATAATGATAACTCAAGGTATAATATAACTCACCTTAATTTTAATACCTCACTATTTCTTTCGAGGAAAATGTTTGAGGGCCACAATTTTTGTAGCCACAATGGCTCAAAACTGCCAAAATAACGTCGTTTTGGGTGCAAAACATGCCAAAATAACGTCGTTTTGGTAGTTTTGAGCCATTGTGGCCACAAAAATTGTGGCCCTCTAGCATTGTTGTTCTTTCCACTACCAAAGACCCTTTCGACTTCCATTATTTTTTTTTTCCTTTTCTTAGTTTCTTTCCCTTCTCCCTCCTCTTAGCAATCCTGAGTCAAAACCTCCAATTTATGGAGAGGCAACCGTGGGTAGCAAGCCACAAGGCTGCCCATGTATCTAAGTCCCATTCATTTGCCATTAATTCATACTTATTTAATAATTCATATTTATCTAAAATACTTAACTTTAGGATCAATTCTACTATGGCCCAAATTTTAAACTAATTATATACCCTTTTTATTTTGATAATATATAATCCTTAATTTAATTACACTTTATCTCATACCCATAATATTCAATATTTTATTTTACTCTTATGGAATCTTTAATTAAACATTTAGGGTTTTTCTCATTTATAATTAAATAATACGAATATAAAATTTAAGGGACAACTTAAATTTTCGGTTTGTTATAGCAATGGCCGTCTTGGTCGTCCTCCTTAATTTGAGCACGCGCTGATGGGCGATCTGGTTCTTTTGCAGGGCTTGCAAAGCATGAACAGTAAGATAAACCGGGCAACAAGTCGATAGAAAAACCAAAAGGTGAGGAATTCAGGATTACCAAGATTAGGGATTTGTTGGCAGACCGTATTACCTTCAACTCGGTCAAGTGTGCATGGTGCTCCATATCCGTGGGCAGGCAGACACTCTTGGCCAAGTTGAAAGCCAGCAAATGGTATTTCTCCGCACAAACGGAGTCCACCGTAGTCATAGCTCGGCCTTTGAAAGACATAGATAGTGTCCACGCCGAGGTGGAAGACGGTATAACTCGGCAACCACCTGGTGATTGTTCAGGGAGCATGGCCTTAGACAACGCGGTCTGTTCCTCATTTATTAGTCGTTGCGTCTGACTGGCCGAGGTACGGGGACGCTTGCTGGGCCGAGATGACGAAGCTCTGGCGGATGAAAGGGCAATAACGGTGTCACGTGCTTGATCGATTGAGGGTAGCTCAGTTTGTACTTCAGTGGTGGAGGCAGACGCCTTCTTAGTGATCAGAGCACGGATTGCCTTCTTATTAGCCATCTCCTGTTCTTCAGTTAGGGGAACTAGGTTGATTTGGAGAAGGTTGGAGTCTAGCTCTGGAGAGGACTTCAAGAGGAAGTCGGTCACTTTGGTCTTCCTCCTACCGCTGCATCGGTAGGTCGGTTGGACGTCAAGCAGATAGGTCCAATCTCGTTGTCGATAGCGTAGCGTGGGTCGTAGCGCGACTTGATTGGCACAGGCGTAATTGATTTAAGCTGGTTCAAATCTGCGAAAAAGACAAAATCGCAAGGGTTAGCGCGACGGTTAATATGGCAAAGGAAAATTAAACTGAGCTAAATCGTACCAGCTGTTCTTTTGTTCCAGTTGATATTATAACCTGGTATCTAGGCTTCCCGGCTTTCAAAATTTCCTGATACCTAGAGAAAATCATCGTCGTTTAGGTCCTTATCTAGTGTATGCTTAATGATTTTCTTTCGGCCCTTTCTTATTCTGAGGTAATAGACCCAACCGTTATCATTTTGGCTAAGTGAGTATTAGTGGAAGAGCTCGGCCAATCCGAGGTTGAGACCGAGGCGATGATTTAGCTCGGCTATCTCGTTGATAATCCTATAAGTATTAGTGGATAGTTAAGTGGGGCATAGTCTGGTTTGTTTAAAGAACTTGCAAATTAGTGGTTGGGCTGGAAATCGAAGTCCTCCCTCTACGATGGACACCACGGTGAAAGGAACAAAGCCTAGCTTACCCCATGGTATGGTGTCTAGCTTGACTAAGGAAATGTGGACGTCATCTGGAATATGATAATCTCTTCGAAATTTGGCCATGGCTCTAGGGGAGTCCGCTAGAAATCAGTATTTGCCCATTATGTTAGGTTTACTATGTTAAATACTGAGTGCACAGCGGCCTAGCACGATGTTGACATGGACTTTGATTGGCTCGGTTGAGCAAAAGTTGCTCAGGGGCAAAATGGAAGGTGTGCCTGGCCAACCTAATCAAAGTCTGCAAAGTGGAAATAAAAAGGTGTTATGCCCAAGTGATAAACCGGGGTAAGTAAAAGACTAATCAAGCCTAGTTCGGCAATACAAGGACACATACTATGCTTATTTCAGCCATGGAACAATAAGAACTTTTTGGCTTCGTTCAAAATTGTAGACCGGTCCTAAGCTGAGGTGGCTACAGTTCGGGTTAGGAGAAGGGGCAGGGTGGTAGCTTAATTTATTAGGCACGTGAATCTTAGCACGGTCAAGAGTAAGCCTAAGGTAGCAAACAGGTTCTGAGTTCGATCGTAATACGATTTTGGATCGAAAACACTGTTCTTGGCTGGTTTAAAGTCCAGTCAATGTGTTTCCAGGTGTGAGCATGAAGTTTTGCAGAAAGTAGGTTACTAGTTCAGTTTTAAGTGTGTATAGCATGCATTTTTGGTGTTAAAATATTATTTGCAAGACATGAACGAAAACATGTTACTACCAGAATAACAATGGCATAGGGAACTTACAATTTTGGGTGTAGAATCAGAATCCAATTTGAAACAGGCAACATCAACAATGGAGAATGAGAACTGGTGATGAGTAGACCAAGGCTTGAGCATAGGAAGTTAGGGCTTCAAGCTCTCATTATGAGATCCCACAGTGGAGAAGACTCTTCACTGTACACAATATATATTTGTTGAAGATAAAAAGGTGGGACGTTTCAAATTATTGGGATCCATGCTTGACGGCTATGACAAAGATACGGAGCCAACATGGGTGTGTTACGTGCCTCAGGCCTAGGTAGTGTCAGACGTGTTGTACAGTTGAGAAGGCTGCTAAAGACCGTGCAATCTGGGGGGTTCGATTGGGCATTTATTAGCTTGGCTGAAGGTAAGTAATCACAATCATGCTTCGCAGATGGAATTAAGGGATAATTGAAAGGGTAATTTGTGTAAACCACAATTGGGCTGAACTAAGTGAAATGGATTACGCAATTTGGGCTATGTATTGGGCCAAGATAACCCTAATAAGTGGCCCGATTTTGGGTCGTGCTTGTTGCAGACCAGTCGGAGGTGATTGCTGGATCTTGAACTACGTTACCTAGAGAGTCCACTGCAGAACCGTGGTGTTTTATTGCTAAAAGGCCGAACTTTGCGCAGCCCGGTAAAACACAGTGTGTGTGTGTGTGTGTGTTAGCTTGGTTCAGAGCAGGATATCCCGGTTGGGCATCAGCAGCCGAACAAAGTGTGGCCATCTCATTTGGCTTGCAGTGATGAGGGTGTTTTAAAGATAAGCATTATCCTTGGGCATGAGACTTCTAGGAGGATTCTGCTAAGAAAAGTAGAGTCCTACTAGGATTGTGCAAACCATCTCACTAGGTTGGTAGTGAGTAGCGTGTTATCAGGATAGACACCCTTCACTGGGAGTGTGATTCCTAGGAGGACTCTTATAAAGAGAGTTAGAGTCCTACTAGAATGATGCCAGGTGAAATTTATAAAAGCTCATGACAAAACCTATGTATAGGTATCACAATTCTTATTCTTAAATACACAAAGCTTATTATGTATTGTCTACTTGTTGGCTTAGGCATCGGAGGGGTTTCTAGCACACACCTGTCGGCTAGCTCATGTTTGTGTTTTTAGATAGTAAAGCGACGACGTTTGGAAAAGTGCAAACTTGGTCAATAGGATTATACGAGAAGATTATTCCATACTCGTACAACTATATTAGTTAAGCAACTTCGAATGGGATTTGCAATAGAATGGTAGCTACAGCATATAATCATGGATATATGTAATATATGTAAGCATTTTGATTATGTGTGTATTTCTAAAGTGCCTTGGTCAATGGTTAAAACTGCTCATGATGCAGTTAAGGTGGTTTTTTTTTTTTCTTTTCTCTATAATCTTTGTAGATTTTCATCTTTATTTCTTGAAATTCGTTTTAGAAATGTGTCTAGTGTTAGACAGATTCTTTTAGATTTGTATCTTCAGATTTATGATCATCATTTATCAATTTGTTCTTTTTGGTTTTTTGTTTTGAATTGCACATTTTGGTGTGACTTTTTTTTTTCTTCTATTTATTGGATTGGTGAAGTTTAACTTTTCTGCTAGTCATATAACATATGGAAGATCTAGAGTTACAGTTTGCTAATATAGTTGTTGTCAATGCATATGATGATGATTTGTTGTTGTTCGTCATTCAATTAGAACAATTGAGGTTTAAAGTTTTGAAGTTTTAGACTTTTCTTCAAGAAAAACACATAAATGTCGTTACCTAAGTTTGATTATTAATAAATATGGAATTGAACTATCAAAATAGATTGACTAGAGTGGAATAGTTTTTTTTTTTTTTTTTTTTTTTTGAACATATATAAAATTGAACTGTTAAATAGAATTTAGGGAAAAAATTAAACAAATAGATAAAATTTAGAAGAAACATTGAACAGATAATCAAAAAAATTAAACATTTTGGTATAAATTTGAATAGATAGACAAAAAATTTAAATAAATAGATATAAATTTGAACAGATAATTAATGAAAAGTCAAATAATTTTTTTTTAAAAGTCAATGGGGTAAAATTAGAAACAAAATATCTTCTAGGATTTTTTACCAAATTATTTCACAAAGTGTGGACTCCTCACCAACAAAAAATATTCATTGAATTTAATGCCTTACACCCTCCATAAATTAGATTTGTCACCAATTTTCTCAAGTTATTTTTACTTAATAACCTATAAGTAAAAATTATATGAAATAACTTGACACTCACTCTCAAAATTAAAAATTAAATAAATTTTATAAATAAATATAAATTGCATCAAGTAGGCCTTGTATACTTGTAAACTTCGCCAATCCAATCTCATTGCACATAGGTGGACACCCCATCCTAAAGTAGTAGATACTAATATATATATATATATATGTTGGTTTATTTTGGGAAGTAGATTAAAAAAAGTGATTTTTTTTTGTACTTTTTGAAAAACGTGTAAAAAATAAAGAAATAATGTGATTTAAAAAAAATTAAAAAATTGACTTTTAACTAACTTTTGCCAAAATAGATCGTTATTATTTAGCCCTGGTTTGGCATTTCTTTTGGGACTAAATAATCACAAAAAGATAAAATTGAATACAAAAATCAATCAGACAAAATATTACTTTTTACTTATAATCATTATACTTTTTCTCTCACAAAAGTCAAAAGCGGCCCAAAATAAAAATCAAACGAGGATAAAAAAAATCAAGCTAAAAAAATCCTAATATAAAAATATTAATTATATTAACTGATGCCAAACCAACCCTTAGTTTTCCTTCTCTTGCAAAGAGAACTCTAAAATTTCAGAGTGGTCCAATTTGACAGTGATGCAATCTAGAGATGTGCTTAAGCAGACAGATTAATGGCATTAATTTAAATAACAATGATAGAGAGTTCTAAATTTTGAACTCTAAAAAAAGTTTTAATGATGTGATAAGGATAAAAAAAAATCAAAACATCATATCAATGGAGTGAGGCCCACCCCTAGAGCTCCTTTAGAGCTCATGTTTTAAAGCTCCAAAACATTTTTGTAATTTAAATTCGAATAGTCTTGTATCATTGTTTTATTATAGTGGTACTACATGCAATAATTAGTGTACTAATTAGCGTACCAACACTAGTTATGATATTATTATTGAGTCCACTCATTATAAAAATTATAAATACTAAAAATATCTTAAATTATGTAATATCATCAATTAGTACACTAATTAATGTATTAATTAGTATATGTAGCATTAATCGTTTTATTATTACTCTAGGGTTTTTGTTCTGCTGCTATGTACATTTATTATATTCATGTTAATGTTCTATAGTGTAATATGTGTTGGAGAAGAAAATAAAAAGAGTTATGTTAGGCATCCTAAATAAATTATTAATTTTTTTACCAAACCTTTCATACCCATAAACATGTGATTTGTGTGTGTCTCATACATAATGTGAGAGATTTAGTAAAACATTTGATAATTTATTTGAGATCCATAATATTTTCTAGATAAAAATATGTACAAAATGTTATGAACCATGAAAATATATATCAAATCTTAATGTGAAAGTGTGTGTGTGTGTGTGGTGTTGATTAAAGTTAGTAGGATGTAAGCCACACTCACAATAATTATAGATCATTGATTTACTTTTTTGAATAAGTTTTTAAGTAATTTTTTAAAATTGTAATATTAATGAAATATATATTAAAAAATATTAAATAAGCAAAGAAATAAAAAATATTAAAAAATATTGATTTACTTTATATAAATGGAACAACTCACTTTCTTTTCTTTCTTTTTTTTTCCGATGTTAGATTATTGAATAAATCATAAATTAATTAGAGTTTTACTTTTATATGGTTAAATGGAAGTTAGCCAATAAAGATTTTTTTAATTGTTTAAAATTAAGAAAATTAGTATGAGATTTTAAATCTCTCATAAGACTCCTCACTAAAAACTTCAGTTTGCTTATATAATGGATAGATAGATTTTTTCAAAAGGTCAATCAGGCTTATTTTTTGTTCAAAAAAACCATGTCATTAATGACTATTATTTTTTTTTTTATAATAAAAAAAATTATCACAAAAAAAGATAAACATGTAAATATCAAAAAACAATTTAGGTCTAGAGAAGACTCATGACAATTTCAAATGTGTATATGAAATAATGTCAATTTTAGGTAAAATAGAAATTTATATTGCGAAGTAAAATAGAAAAAAATAAAAAAACAACAACAACAAAGCAATGTGTGGGCCCAAATGCTAATCAAAGTAAAATGGTAACCAATTAAAAAATAATAATAATAAATAAATATTAAAAAAGGGATTTTTTATTGATAAATCCATTTTAGAGTTGTTATAACCCATTAGGTCCACAAAGGATTATTATAACCTGATTAGTCCCATATACTTTTCTTTTTCTTCCATGAGGTCCATTTTACTAATTTTATATTTTTAACTGGACTATTATTCCCTTATATTATATATATATATATATTGTGTTGATACACATACTGTGTTGATACATATACCACGTTGCCTCTTTTTTCGTTTATTCTGTTTTGGTAGTTTCTATCTTTACGCTTTTAATCATCATTCTAATTCAGATAGATACATTTCTATTTTGCATGCTCGTTTCAAGGCTTTGATGTGCTAGGGTTTCATTGTTGCTGTTGTAGTATGGTTTGGTGATTTTCGAGTGAAGATGACGGATTGGACGGTGTTCGGTTGTAACATTTTCTAGAGTATAACTAGTTGAAATCAGTTGTTTTCGAGTTACAAGATGGGTGTAGGATTGCATGATTAAGGTTAGTATCATTTTGGTTATGAATACATGTTCAGTTTATGTTTTGATTTGTATGATGGATGAGATGCTCTATTTTTTGATTGATATAGATCAGATGCTCTGTTTGTTTAATTATATGCATTTTACGTAGTCTTGTGGATGGGAGGTCATTCAGATTATGTGAAGAATGTGGATGTTCTTATTTTACTTTGATGTTTGCTTAATGAGGCTCTGTGTGGGCAAGATAATTCAGAGTATATGTAACAATGTGAATGTTCACATCTTGTTAATATGAAGTTATGGAGGATCGCTTGTGTACTGTCACCTTATTGTGGGGGTGTCATTTTGATATTGTAAAATGTTTTATGTTGTGTGAAGATGGTAGTGATAGTTTTCATTATGAATTTAGCAGTTGAACTGTACACATAGGTATTTAATTTTGCACAATATGAATTTTCATATCGTTTCGATTATTGTTGATTGTTGTATTGTTGTTTTTTTACAAGAGATGGATATCTTTATGATGTTGGTGTGCACATATGGTTGCAGTACAACTGTAATAAATGTTGCCCGTGCATTGTATTATTCACATTTGGTGGAGTGTTTGTGTGAAAAATGGGGTGAGTTGTCTGCTGGTTCTATTTCATTCTTATGTCAGTTACCTGAGATTTATAGGTGTAATTTGGACAACGAGGAAGAATTTCAGAACATGTTATTGCTTGCTAAATCAATGAGGGTACAACATGTAGAAGTTGTCGTTGAGTTGAAAAGTGATATTGGTCAGTCGAGTAGCTCCAGGTCGCTGCATGTGGGGGGTGAAGAAGAAATTGATGCACTACGGAGATTTTGCCACCATAAGGAGAAGGCGTTGTTGTCAGCCCCTTGGGCAAATGGTATTACGCATGTGGGACAACGGTTTGTTGGAGATGCACAAGAATTTCGTGATGTTTTATGTAAGTATGCCATCCAATGTGGGTTTCAATTTACGTATGTCAAGAACAAGACAACAAGGGTTACTGCGGTGTGTGCGATGCATGAGGAGAGAGGCTGCTTGTGGGCTATACATTGTAGAGTACAACAAGCAAATGGTTTTTTCTACATCAAGAGGTTTAGTGATATGCATAGTTGTGGTACGGATGTCCGAACACCAAAGAATCCGAGAGTTAGTTCTGATTTGGTGTCGAATACTATATCTGAAATTGTGAAGGACAAACCGTTGACTCAGCCGTGTAAGGTAGTGACTATTTTGAAGAGGGATTATGGGCTAGATGTGAGTTACCACGTGGTATGGTTGGGAGTAAAGAAAGCAAAGGCTATTATTCATGGAGATCACTCATTATCGTTTGACCAGCTGAGGTGGTATTCGGATGCTGTGATGCGTTACAATCCGGGGAGTTATGTCAATATTGACTGTGATGCGAGTAGCCAACAGTTTTGTCATTTCTTTGTATCATTCGTTGCGTGTATTTCTGGGTTCAATTCTTATCGGCCTTTATTATTCCTGGATGGAACATTCCTTAAAGGAAAGTACAAAAGTTAGCTACTTGCGGTGACGGCGAAAGATGGAAACAATGGTTAATATTTTTTTTAGCTGTCTATTCATGTAAATATTCACATTAAGTGGCATAGTGTGGACATATGACAGACGATTACACAATGTGTTCCATATTTACACTGGTGTCAATGTTTACATTAACACACATTGATGTGAACAACAACATAATATGACTGACTGAGAAATTAACAGTAATGTGAACATTCACATTATTATACACTGATGTGAATGTTTACACCAGTGTTTACTAATGTGAGTTTATCCATTAATGAACAGTAATGTGAATGTTCACATCATTGATGTTTACGAAATCAAATCCAAAAACAAAAATAGTAATAGGGCAATGTAAATATAAACATTCACATGACCTGTTTCCTTTATAGTGTTTTTGTAAACTATTTGTGTTACTATTCACATTGGAATATTGTAAACAGTTGTTTAATGGTGTTATATTGTAGGTCTATTTCCTATTGCATTTGTGATTGTTGATTCAGAGACCACGGCCAACTGGTCATGGTTCTTGCACGAACTTAGCAAGGTTGTTGATGGTAAGCATCAAATTACTTTTATTTCGAACCGCAATCTTGGTCTATTAGAAGCGATGCTGAAGGTGTTCCCATCTGCTCACCACGGTTATTGCTTACAACAGTTGAAGAACAACTTAAGAGACTGGATGAAGGGAATTGATAATGGATTTAGGGACCACCTTATTAGTAGTTTTGGTGACTGTGCTTACAAGCCAACTGTGGTAGGATTCCATGAAAAGCTTAAGAAATTAAAAGAGGAGGGTAAGCAATGAGCACATAGTTTTTTCAAGGAGTTGGCACCTGAGCACTGGGCGAATTCATACTTCAGGTAATAGTCGTTTCCTGATGTATTCCATTTGTTAAGTTTAGAATGGTAGCGATGTGAAATTTCAGTTATGTTTTGTGATGATGGGAAATTTCATATTCAGTTCCGAAGAAATTTAATTCAATATTGTACAATGTTTATGATGTTGTGTAGGGGCATGCGTTATGGGGAGATGACATCCAATGCAGCGAAGTCATTTAATAATTGGATTAAAGAAGCACGCAATCTTTCTATCACTCAGATGGTGGACAAAATTCGTACTCAGTTGACGCGGCAAATGTCTGCGCAGCATGACCAAGCAAACAAGTGGAATGAGCTTATTTGTCTTACATTCGAAACAATGCTTCTTGATTCATTCAATGACAGCAGGTCTTGGCACGTGAGCAAAGCCAATGGGGATGTGTTTGAGGTTCATTTTATACCATCTGTTACAGTTAATATTGCAAGACGTACGTGTTCTTACTTCAAATGGCAAATCAACAGATTTCCATATGACCATGTTGTTATTGCTATTTAGAAAAACTGTTACAATCTCAATGATTGTGTCATGTAGAGACGTATCGTGCAGCCTATTTGGGTGCCATATTCCCTATACTGTCGGTGGAAAAACCGTCTTTTGATCCCACGGACTTTACTGTATACCCACCAACTGTGAAAAGACAACCCAGCAGGCCAAAAAAGAATAGAATCCCATCAAGGGGTGAGAAACTGAAGCAAATAAGCTGCGGGTATGTGATAACTTGGGAACCCACAATCGAAAATCATGCAAGGAGCCGATATAGGGTGTACATTTTTTCATTTCAACATTGTGTTTTACGTGGAATTCTTATATTGATTTTTGAAATAAGATTGTATTATGTTTGCAAACATTGTGTTGTAATAAGATTATGTTATGTTGGCAAATATAATAATGCATTGGCAAACCTAATAATGCATTAGTATTTGATTTGTGTTTTTTTTTTTTTTTTTTAGGTAGCAAACTGACATTTTTGTTGGTGTGTTCAGGATGAATACATGATGTGAACATTCACACTTGTATAAGATAATCGCATTATGTGAATAATTACACATGGGTTAAACTTTTTAACATTATTGTGGTGTGAATATTCACATTTTTGTTACCATTGACAGCATCAAAGTAGATGACATGAACATTTACATCAATGTAACCATTCACATCATCAAATCAGAAAATGTGAATATTCAGATATGTATTACGAAATGTAATTGTGAGTATTTTTTGCTAGTAAAAATAAGATGTTGTGTATATTATGATGCATGCATGGGCGTGTTGTGAATATTGACATTACTACTATCATTCACATCATCAAAAGTTACGATGTGAATATTCACATAATCAAATTATTAGTTGTGAATATTGACTTGTGTGTTAAAAAATATCATATTCACACCTGTCATATTGTATTACAATAACACTTTAAGCAATATTCACATCCACGTAGTAGGGCTTTTAAACATAAGAATGTGTATGATCCTTCTGTGATGTGGAAATTTACATCATGTTGTGTGTCAAAAAAAAAAAAAAATACAATCTCAATGTGCATGATCAACACGAAATAGACCTCAAAATGCATATACATATATTGAATGAAAAATATCAGTACAAGTAGTGATATAGAATTGATTTACAATCAAACTAGTCTGCTCCAATATGTCAAATCTATTGACACTAAATTGTCTTAAATGTGGATAACAGTATCAGGTAACAATAATAGGTGGACACCCCTCACCTATAGGTTTTCACATTACACTATCTTTCTGTGATTCAGAAAAAGGTATACTAATGAGTCTCTTATTTGACATCATTCAAAGCGATCTAGGCTATCAACAATTTCCTCACGGTATACATGCGACCTCATGATGTAACACGCTGCGGGCCCGCAATCCACCCTGAAAATGCAAAGTTGTTGTTAGATTTTGAAATTTAGGTGTGTATAATGGTTATGGAAGATGTGTACAAATTGATTTTAGGCTTACAAATCTGATGTTTGTTGAGGACAGACGTCTACTAATATGATTGGTTGTGATGGATTTTGGCCTGATAATTTGGTCCATAGTGGTGATGATGGTTCGATGTTGTGCACCACAGCCTCGATGTAGTCCCCCTGCCATGGAGGGGAATAATGAAATTTCATATTAGGCACAAAGCAACATAGTGCATATGTCCAAGTTCAAATATTACACATCATGACAAGTATTATATGTGTCAGCCACTTACTAATATTTGTGTTTTGTCAATATATGGGTCATGTATGTTGAGTCTTGGTCGTAACGAGTTATAATGCCTCTATAGATTGTCTTTGACGTCGTACACAACAATCGTCCAGTGGAAGTTGTGGTGTATTGGGAAGATGAAGTATCTCTGGCCTTGATAGTCATTGATATGTATATCAATCAGTTTGTTTCTCTTGTGAGGGGGTACTCTTGCATGACTTTTTGCACACAATGGGCATACAATGATGTACCAAGTATTTATATCAATGTTTATTATGAATGATGTGAATGTTTACATCTGTTAATTTGTCAAACAGTCTTATAATGTATTACAGATGTGAATGTTCACACCTGTTAATTTCTCAAACTTCCCAATACATGAATGTTCACTGTGAATGATGTGAATGTTCACATCTGTTAATTTGAATGTTCACACCTGTCATATTATGTTGTTGTTAACATTAACATCTGTCTAACATTTAAGTTAACAATATAAGCATTTAATGTTGAGATGAACATTTACATCTATTGAATATGCAAATCAAATACTATTCATGTGAACATTCTCATTAACATCAAACATAAACAAACCAAAAGTGTAGTTGTTACCAAACAAGTGCTTGTAAAGATGAATGCCGAATCCTCCAAAGTTGGGTTGACCAACCCTTGTAGTTCGAATAGAATTTCACCATATGCATCTATCACCTGCACAAACAGAAGGGTGGCAGTACATTATTTCTAGTGTCTTTACAGTGTGTGTGTGTGTGTGTGTATGTTTTGTACACATTTACGAGTGCCATACATTGTTGTGTATTGATTCTTCCTTAATGATGTGTATGATGTCATCAAAATACACGTTTCTAGTCTTTGAGTCCCCTCGCCACACAAGCAACTTGTGTATTGTGATTACAGAAAATGTGAATGTTAACATTGCACAATTATAAAATGATCTAATCTATTAAGTACATACGTGAAGCTAAACATCATTATAAAAATAAATTCAATCTGAATATGTATGATCACTTACTCATCACCGTCGTTCTTGTGCAAATTTTGGACCTTCTGCTTGTTGAGTTTGCTCATATTGGCCCAAACCTTCAGTTTGTTGGTCAATGTTAACTTCTTGTACTTTGTTGGGTGCTTTTTTGTGGATATTTGTCTAAATCTTGTACAATGTGGACTGCATGGGATTGCTTTTCTGCTCCCTCTTTCCTTTTCTTTTGACTAGGCAAGTCGGGGTATTGAAACTCATCCAAACGATGGTCTTTCCTTACCTTCTACTTGATGCGCTTTACCCTAGATGGTGGGCTGAGAATGTCTTTCAGTGTTGCAATGGGATGCTTCTTAAGGCTGTCATGAACCTTTTGTGCTTTGACTTGCGTAATAATGTGGACGGACTGATCATCGTAAAGGTCTTGAAGAATTGTTTTTTCACATTCCAGGTTGATGACCAATTTTGTCAACCGCTGAATTTCTGTATCTTTCCACTCCATGCAATTCTTAATCTCTATGTCCATATTAGATGGTCCCGATTAGTCAAATAATTTGGCTTCAAGTGCAGCGATCACCCTTGCCCTTAACTCCCACGATTCTTCCAACTGTTTGTATTTTGCTTCCCATTGTCGTATGAGACCCCAAGCTTTTTGGTTATCTTTTATAAGTACATTCACAATGTTCGGTTCACTTGGTTGTGCTATGATGATACCTCTCTCAGCATTGGGGTTGTTAAAGCTGGTGTTGATGTTATCTTTAACAACATTTAGGTCCATTGCATCGCCAGAAATTCCATCGCTATTGTCACTGCCTTGATTGTCTTTGCTTTCATCTTGCTTTGCTGGTGCACTCGACAAAACCTCATGTTTGGGCTCCACATTCAATTGGTATGATGGTACGTCTTTGTTTCAGTTGGGGATGCCATCAGCTCGCCGCCATATACCTGGAGTTGGAAACATTATGTTAGTTACATAGTTCCTTGTCTCACTATGTAAATTGGCACAATATTTTTTGTTGTACTTTTACCTCATTTAAACCAAGCTTCACCCAAGATATGGACTTCATGTTGGTATGTAAGGCTGTGAGGTTCCACTTCACACACCGCGGAATGGCATTAGGTTTGCGGGGTTATAAGATGGTTGTGTTCTCACACAACTAGTACTGAAACAAATAACAAACATCAGTAATGTGAATGTTCACATTAAAAAACACTGATGTGAATGTTTACACCAGTGTCTACTAATGTGTGTTTATCCATTACTGAACAGTAATGTGAATGTTCACATCATTGATGTCAACTTCCACACCATTGCCTAGTAATGTGTGTTCCACATTTGTTTTGGTGCTAATATGAGCAAAACACTGGTGTCAATGTTTACATCAATACACATTGATGTGAACAACAACATAATATGACTGATTGAGAAATTAACAGTAATGTGAACATTCACATTATTATACACTGATGTGAATATTTACACCAGTGTCTACTAATGTGAGTTTATCTATTAATAAACAGTAATGTGAATGTTTACATCATTGATGTCAACTTCCACACCATTGCCTAATAATGTATGTCCACATTTATTTTGGTGCTAACATAAGCAAAACACTGGTGTCAATGTTTATATCAATACACATTGATGTGAATGTTCCTAACATTCCACACTGTTGTGAACATTCACATCAGTGTGTAATTATGCCAACCTTGCCACTAGTGTGTACCGATGTGTATGTCACATTTGTTTTGCTGACAACATGAGTGGACAAACCTCGTGAATGTTCATATTAAATATAGAATAAGATTGATGAGATTTACCGTTAACAACATAACACATTCGGTGACTTGTCCTGGTTTTTCCCAATTTTGGCCCACTGACCCCATCAGGGTTGCTCGGATGCTCACAGCCAATCATACTCGATCATGTTGTCTAATGGGTCCATGTATAAATAGAATGCCCATCCAATTGTTTCTCCAGACGTGGAACAGAACGGTTTGACGCATGCATACATGCAAACTAATTTTGTAACCTTTTCATTGTCGTGTTTCTTTGTGCCCTTTAATGCTTTGTTTAGAATTTCACGTATTTTTGCTGCACTTAACTGACTGACATCCTTGCACATTCGGCGTATGATGCCGGCCGTTGGTTTCGCACCATAAGAGAGGTCCATTGGCTTGATGCCGCAGTCCACCCTAAAAATAAGTGACATATCACTTCTAAAAATCTGAATGCTCTTGTCCCCAATGTAAAACCTCCCACTGGATGGCTTGAATGTCTACACTATATGTACAATGACATCATCGTATTTCATACAATGGTTGAGGTCGACTTCATTACTGATCAACAATCAAATAAGGGCCAAAATTGTGTTTTCCTTAAGCATTTCAATTGACCATTTGTAAATTTTGTAGCCTTCAATAGTTTCACCAATCCAGTGATATTTGTGACAATCACCTCCTTAATTAAGCAAATTAATTAAATTGATTATGTGTTTATTGCTAATCATGTAATTATATGTTATGAAGTGTTATTGTTATGTTATGCACTTATTTGAATAATGTTATTGTGAACAAGTAGGTTAGAATAAAATTAAACATGTCTGCTTCGCTAATTTAAACAAGTTGGAATTAAATAATAAGATAGGAGATTAAAGCCTAATTCATAATAGTGTAATTTAATTTAGTATAATTAAGATCATAGTATGATGAGAATTAATTTAATTTGAGTGAATTGAATTTAAATTAGTTTATATGATTTATTAGATTATTTAGTATAAGCTCTGTGTGTGTGATTAAAGAATTAAAGTGTGATTCATCAATTGACCAAGAGGTAAGAAATAAGAGAAGTGGACTTTGGTGAGCTCAAGTGCATACACGTAGAGAGAGAAGAGAGAGAGACGTTGAGAATTCAACAAGATTGAAAGAAATGAAGAAAAGAAAGAAACTAGGAAGAAATTGCCTTAGATTCTCATAAATCAACAAGTAAGGTAAGCATTTTTCTCTTTAAATTCTTGATATAGAGACTTGTAATCCATCATCTTTCAAGATTAAAGCTTAATTGAGGATGAATTGAAGTCCAAGTAAAAGATTTGTTCATGATATGAAGAGTTTGAGTCATGCATGTTTTGGTATGAAAGAATTTATCAAATTAACTTCATATAGTTGCATGCATGGCATGATTCATGGATAATTGGTTTCATTCATTTGAATTCTTGCATGGTTCTTCATTTATGAGGACATCTGTAGACGTGCCTGAATGTCCCGGCTCCGCGCGCGAAATGGCGCAAAAAGCCGGTTTGTTCATTAGCTCACTATAGTTCGGACTCAATGTCATGGTTCTGAATCTAATCTCGCAAAGTGCAATGCAAGACTGATAAATCACCAAAGAGTCCAAATCCGGCAAATCGTTTTAGAAAACTGATTTTTATAAAGAAGTGTCAAACATGGACTGCTTTGCCAGATACAAAGTCGCCACCTAAATGTTTTATTTTGAGAAATTTAGGAAACCCTGACTCGTGCCTAAGGCCACGTGTCCGTCATCACCAAAGTTGCCTCGGCTCGGGAACTTGGGTAAGAGAGGGGAAGGTCATGCAATGAGCATCCCCGCTCGCCCGATCAAAGATCAGCCCTTACTAACATGATATTTTGTTTTTGAAAACACATGCATTCTTATTCCGGTTATTAGCCTAGAATTACTATGTGATGCGCACAGCACATAAGTATAGACTAGATCGCCTAAGTTGGAACAAAACATCTCATGTTTGTTTGTTTGAAAATGGTTTGAAGGTGCTACTCGCAAGTAGGCTAAGACGTGGATTTTCCACCCTCGAGTGAGCTTAGAAAACATGATTATGCCACCCTCAAGTGGGCTTAAAACTCGTATTTTGATGAATTGTTCCAATTCAAGTAATCCAACCTTCACCCACAGGCATTCAGGCAGTTAAATCACTTAAGCAGTTAGCCTCATGGCAAGCATGCTGTCATGGCAATACTCACACTCATGCAAGATGCTAAAGCATAAACACTTACAGTGTACTCCGAGCCAAAACAGAGAACTAATTAGAAATCATGCATGATCCTAGTTCATGTTAAGATGGCTAATGCAACACATGCAAAAATGCAAACTAGAAATAGACTCGGCTATTCTAAGATGTCATATGAAATGCAACTTGATAATCATGTATTCAAATCGGTATTGAAATACAATGCAGTTAGTATGATGTGCCGAATCCGGTGCATGCAAGACAGGTGAATGGATGCAAACATGCAAGCATAAGGATGCTAATCAAAACATGACCTAGAACTAACCATCGTAAGCAGTTAAGTAAAAGGGAGAAAAACGCGGGGTTGGAAGACATTCACACACTCACGCACACTTATTACAAAAGTTGGCCCTCTCGAGGGAGGGTCCGAATGAATAATACAAGCCAACTAATTAATCAACTACCCTAGCTAATTAATTATTACAAAACTCTTAACTAATTAAGCAAATTAATTAAGTTACAAAATAGTTAAAGCGGCCTCAAGAGGAGGGACAAATGCATGCTCGATCGGCTTCGCTCGGAAATCCGTTGCCATGCCCTATGTTGCCTCTGTTTGCACACTTACGCTTCTCTAAAAACTGTGAAAATCTCTATGATGCTTCTGAACCACCCAATGGACATTTTGAGAGGCCATCGGCCAAAAGATATGGCCATCGGCCAAGGGAAAGGGGTCATCGACCAATTTTTAGTCTATCGGCCAAAAATTGTTAGCCGATCGGCACTCCAGATAGCTGACCGGCCATCTCTTCCTGCAAACTGCTCCTTTTGCTGCAGCAGAGGACAAACAAGGGCATGGCAATACATTTGCAAGGTAATGTTGTGCAACTACACCCCTTATCATGTTTGGAACTCAAAGGAGTGTAGTGTTCGACTCTCGAGCCATCAATCACGCATTTCGATGCATGATGGCCAAAGAGGCCGAATTGCACAAATCAATATGGAATGAATGCACAAAAACACATAAATGCCTTAACCTCTATCATGCATGATCAAGAGGGTCGGCGACCGAGAATTAAGGCACGTTTCATCACTTCAAGTATGAAACGTCCCTCGTTCCTCGTGCTTGGCTTAACACCCAAACCAGACACAATGCAATGCAAGGTATGCCAACTCAATGCAATGTAACCTAAACATGTAAACAACATGCAAGAATCATGCAATGCGCCAAGCATGTGACAATATGCAATGCGACAAGCATGCAACAATAACACAATGAACAAGCATGCAACAATATGCAAATGATAATATCATGCAATGCAACTAGTATGCAACAACATACAAAATGGACTTAAACCGAATATGGACGGACCTCAGTCATGCCAAAACAGTGGCCATAATGCTGAAATGATGGCTTGAAAAGCAAGGAAATGCATGCTCAATGCATTGGCCCATGACTTAAACATAATAGTACAACTCTCAAACATGATGAAGAGGTGACTAATGTGAGAATGTAGCAATGAAGTAAGCTTTGAAATTACATTCCAAAGGATGCTAAATCATGTATATATGACAAATAAAGCATGCTAGTGGGCTCAAAGCTTAAAGCTAGCCAAGGGACTCACACCATAGCCATAACAAGCAAGCCCCAAAGGGCCAAGGTGACTCAAAATAGTCCCAAAGCAGGCCAAAACAAGGCTAGAAACATGCTTGAATAGGGTTAACTCATGCTAGAATGGAAGGCACAAAACACGACGCATACAAGGCCAATAAGGATGATTGCATTACACTTACCAAAGCGAAGCATGGGATGACTTTACCAATAAAAATCAGAGTTATGGCATGTCAAAATAACACCAAAAATGGGCTAATACCAAGTCAACACATGCTAGAATAACAAGCTCACTCATTAGGTATGCAAGGCTAGCAAAGAAGATTTACACTACAAGTGTAAGAAGCAAATGAGGGATGCCCTAACCGACTAAAAACAGAGTTAGACCATGACAAAATAAGACCAAAAATCCATTGAGATGGAGCCAAAACATGCTAGAAAGACATGCTACTTCATAAGGCACACAAAGCTAGTTTGCAAGAATTACACTACAAGTGTATAAAGCATGCATAAGGTGATCAAACCAAGCCAAAATGGTAATATTCCAGGTCCAAGAAGTCACAAAAATGAGCCTAAACAAAGCCATAGAGAAGTAAAAACACATGCTCATTTGGTTGGCCATCAACACTAGCAAGCAAGACAAGAGGAGAGGGGACCACCCTCTCCTATTTGAGCCCTCAAAACAAGGTTTTTACCACTGAAAATCCTCTGGATTTCAGTGGTTAAAAGGCCACAAAAAGTTGTTTTGAAAGGCCTTAGAAGATGGCTCAAAAACTATACAAGCTAAGAAACAAAAGGGAGAGACAACCCCCTAACACAAAATAGGCCTAAACCACCATTTTTAGGACTGAAAAAAAGAGGTTTTTGTAGTTCAACACCAAGCCAAAAACAGTTTGCAAATGTGGTAAAACAAGCATGCAAAGCAAAGGTAAAAAGGGTGAGTGATTACCTTTGGAGCACAGCAGCAAAAACAGCCACTTTTCTTGAGCCAAAACCACCTTTTGGAGCTCAAACCAAGTTCCAAGGGACCTTAGCCCAATGGTGATCAAGTCTTCTTAAGGGTTGATAGGTTGAAGATGGTTGTATGCAAGCTTTCTAGCACAAATGCTCAAGAGAGGATTGTAGAGAGAGAGGTTCTAGTGTGAGAAGCTCCCAAACCTTTTGCCAAAAATGTTCTCTAAATGTTCTAACCCTTGAATATGAGATATAAGGCTTCATTATATAGCAAAATATCAAGCTTAGTCGAAAATATCTCAATTGGAAATATCTGATGCAGTGCACAACAGTTGGAAGAGAAATATCTACCAATTTTGGGCTTTCTGGACATTTTTTGCCTATCGGCCAACATTTGTGGCCGATAAGGTTCACTTTTGGCCGACTTATAGCTGCTGAGGTCAAATTGTGGCCGATGGACCTCCATAGATGCCGATGGAAAAAATTAGCCCTAGTCCCTGACTTGAAGAAAGCCTAATTCCTTCATCTGGACTCCTTTTCAAGTCATTCTTGAGCCTAAACTGTATCCCCGGAAGTCTTCTTTCCAATTATGCAAGCCTCGCATCAAAATTCCATGTGTGCTAAGAGATATCCCTCCTTTAGTGAAGGCTGCTCAGTTTCGGTCCAACTGGAATGATGCCCAACTTCAACCAATCATATCTCCCCCATCCAGACTCGGCTTTAGGAGATTCTTGAGTGTAAAATGAAGCCCCAGAAGTCTTCTTTCCAACGGTGGTGGCCTCATAGCTTAACTCCAAGTGCATAGATAGATAGGCCTGATTTAGCGAGGACCACTCGACTCTCTCTTAACGGTTCATGCCCATCTTCTTCCTCAACTAGGTTTCTTCCCTCTTCTCCTCTTTTCTTCAACTCCAAACCCCTAAAAAAGGTGATTTGAAAGATTTTTCAAAGATTTCATCTCTCTTTCATTCATTTCTACTTTGTCCTCGCTCGGTTTACCGAAAAGCGCAACATTTGACAAAATGCGAGTCTTGGAACATCGTAGAAATTTCTTTTCAAAAACGTTTTGAAAGAGAGGGTTTTAAGGTCTAAAAACCATTCAAAATAACTTTGGTCCAAAATGGGGTGTAAGGTTGGGATTTGACTCTCCTCTTACCGAAGAAATCGAACATTTGCCCTACACACCTTTCATCACCAAGTAAACCATTAGTAATGCCCAAGTCTTAAGGGCGGTCAAAAATGGGGTGTCTACAACATCCCATGGAAGTTTGAGTTTAAAAGTTTACATTTACATGTTTTATGCAACTATATACCTAAGTGAGGATTTGATTGCTTTCCTAGCAATTTGGTTATTGTTTCTAAGTTTTAGTTTGTGTTCCATGGACAAGGTTCAAGTCCAACATGTTTCTATGAATTTTGGTAATGAATTGTATGAAAATGAACTTAAGTTTTTGCAAGAAATACACTGCTCAAACAGAGCAGTTTTCGGGCTGTTGTTGAAACACAGCCACATGTATGGTTTGGGGCCTCGCACGTGCGGAAAACAGGGCAGTTTTGCGTTACACACTGAAATAAAGGCAGGTGCGAGGGGCACGTGCGGCATTGGTCCCGCACGTGCGGCTAAGTCCTCCACACGTGCGGCCCTTTTAGGCAGCCTCGGTTTTCTTTTCGCTCATCTTTTCTACCTTCCAGGCCTCCGTTTACATGGTTTTAAAGTGTTTTTAGGCAGCCCCAGTTTGCTTTTCGCTCCTCTTTTTCACCTTTCGGGGCTCCGTTTACATGGTTTTAAAGTGTTTTTCATGTGCATTGCATCTCATGAGTGAACGAATGAAAGTTAGAACTGAATAAGTGAACAATGAATAGAAATTGACTGAATAACAACGAAGCGAATAGAAATAGAAGTGATTGAATCCGGCATGGATGTAATTGAGTTATTGTGCTTGAATCTGTTTGTTTAGGTCGGACGTTGCGTCTTTAGTGCATTTTTAGCACGTGTTCCACAGAGCCCACTGTGAGTAACAATGTTGTAAAGCTATGGTCAATTATACTTATTTTCTGAATGATTAACTGTACTGCTTTCTGAAATGGTATTGTTTACTGAATAAATGTTTGTCCTATTATATGAACTATACTCGTGGCATCCATAGCAACTGACTCTTACTGCTACTACTACTTTTACTGTTACTGCTATTGTTACAGAGATTTCTGTCAGTTCCAATTTTTGGAACTACTGTTTACTGTATGATGGCCATCAATTGACTGTTCGATCTTTTAAAACCTACTGTACTATTCAGCTATTGGATGTACCACATATGACTGATATGATTCCTATGTGACAGATATGATATGGAATATGAGATATTGATTGAACAAATAATCTACTGATGCAATTGACTGTTTTAAACACTGAAAGGACATTCATTCTTAAGTCCTTTACATATTTGTTATTCACTAGGTTTTAACTCACTGTTTATATATATGTATGTAGGTGATCAGACACCTAAGCAGAGTTAGCAGCGTCGACCCGAATTCGTTTTGTCAAGCCAATCCGTTGCGTCTCACTACTAGACTTCAATCCGTAGTTGTCAAGGCTTTTTGGGTGATCTTTTTCTGCCCTTTTTGGAGAGTTGTTTAATGTCTAAGTAAATGTTTTACATTTTGTTTTTGGCTTGGGGTTTTACTCCCTAACATGTCTTGGATGTTTTGGACTTAAGCTTTTATATATGTGTTGGACATAGACTTGGACTTATGTGTGCATTGGTATATGTGTATATGAAAGTTTATTTCCATTCAGGTCCTCACAGCTCATTGGACGATGTATGTTACTATTGATTGGCTTCCGCCTGCCCCTTTATATTGTATTATTGTCATTATTGTAAAACAGGCCTTTGGTAATCATGGATTACTGGCCGATTACGATGCTAAACCCTTAAGGGCGGGTTTGGGTCGTGACAATATTTGACCGGTAGTTGACCTTTTTCATGTTCACTTGTTAGGGACTAGCTATTTGATCGAGTTTGCCTTTGGCACGGGATTCCTCTCTCTTTCTTTTGCCATCAAATCTATAGGAAAGACCTGTTTGTTCAAATACAAACAAATTTAATATTACTGTTCACAAATGAATAGTGATAATAAGTGTAAATTATTATATGCCATATGAATAATGGGATGGTGATGGTGAAATAGTATGTGAATAGCTGGTGCAAATGTTCACGTGAAGAGATGATAGCACATGACAAACCAACATTCACATAAAGATGTGAGAATAGTCACACATTACAACTATTAAACTAACACGACGTATACACAATGTTAATCTTCACATCATTACACTTATATGTTTGACTGTGAATATTCAATGTGAATGTGACAATGTAAATATTAACATTATATTCACAACGCGAATATTAAAATTATGTTCAGAATATTACAATGTGAATATTAACATTATGTTCAGAATGTAATTATTGACATTATGTTTAGAATATGCATATTGACATTGATGTTAATCAATAACAAGTGAAACAATATGATGTTATTATTTATAACATGCCAACAAGAATTCACATGTAACCAAAACAGGATTGGCAACCATCAATAGTTTGGACTTTTATTATTTCATGACCATCAACAACCAACAACACTAAAAAGTCTGACATTGATGTCACAGTTTGAATATTTACTCACTAACTGATCTAATGTGTGTTTATTCATTACTGAACAGTAATGTGAATGTTCACATCATTGATGTTTACAAAATCAAATCCAAAAACAACAATAGTAATATGGCAATGTAAATATATACATCGGTGATCACATTATGACTGAAAAACAGAAGGTGGAATGATGTTGCTTACTTTTGTTCCTCATTGTGAGTGGGTATGGAAATCGATGGACCACACTCAGTCAATCGACGGGAAACACGGAACAACGAACCACCTTCACTCCGACATAAACCTTCACAGAGGTGAGATGAAGTGGAATAGTAGCAGCCAACGACGGTGGTGAGGCGATGTGAATCTAGGGTTACAGTTTGAGAGTTTTTTAGGGCCGACGATGAGATTTTCTTTGGGAAATCAGTATTTTGTGGATTGAATAGATGAAATAGGAATGGTTTGTTTTCAGAATGGAGTAGACGCGGGAGAAGTAGAGGGAGGGTAATTTCGTCCTATTACAATGAATGGACCTAATGGAATAATAAAAAATGATTTGGGTTTTATGGAATAAAACTGTTAGGAACAAGATTTATGAAAAAAGAACCCATTAAAAAATGATATAATTATATTTTAATTTTAAATTCGAGTCATTAAATTAACGCATCAAAATCATGATCATGACTTATTGGCTAGAGATATTGACAAGTGACTAGGTGCTGGGCTGGATGTGTCCCTGGGTTAATTTGAAGGTTTCGCTAATTTCATAGATGGTTGTGCTAATTCTCCAGCAACTTCTAGTGAGTACGAAATTTCGAATGAATTCCAGCATTTTTACTTTTATAATTTATTTATTATACTAACTTTTATCATCGGCAGTAGGGAATTTGTATCATCAGTAGTAAACTATAACACCAAAAAAGTAAAAGGAGGGGAAAGGGTGTGAACCGTGAAGATTCGAGTAATTATCCAATCCACTTTTAAAAAGGGATGAGTGAGGAGGGTCATTCTACTATTTTTTTTAAAAAAACAAAGGAAAAAAAAGAGGGGAATTCTTGAGGGAAAGTAGGGCTAATGGCAACATTATTGTCTTTTTAATTAAAGTAGTGCGGAACCAACAATTGATGTACATTAGGGACCAATTTTGCAATTTAGATTTGTGTAATTTTGACGGGTGCAGTTACGTAGGTTACCTTTGGCCATGTGGGTTAGGTTGGGATTAAATAGAATTTAATAAGAAAAATGTCATATTTCAATAATAATTATTTTAATTTTTTTATAAAAATTAAAAAAGTTAATTTAAACGAATTTTTTAATTCTAAGTTAAAAAAGTCTCAATTGCAAAGACCAACTAAAAATGTTTTTGCTAAACGTAATCTTTCTCTTGTTTTTCATTAGTTTTAGGTAGGAGTGAGTATGGTTTAGATTGATTCGATTTCAAAGTAAATGAAGATCAAATCATTATTTACAATTCTATAAAATTTGAAATCAAATTGAATCATGAAAATCTTATAACCAAATCAAACTAAACCACATAAACATGGTTCGGTTTGGAACTACGGTTTTTAAGAAACACTATCACCATTTACAAAAGGAAAAGACTATGATACATATCCCTCAAATGGCGTGTAACGTGTGCACTTTATAACTAAAAATAAAATAACATAATTTTATACTTTCTGGGTTATAACTATAAAAAAAAAAAATCATAACCAAACAACACATGAGGTATAATCAAAGATATCATGAGTCATAATTAAAACAAAGTTATAACTAAATAATAAAATGACGTAACTTAAAGGTACATATGACAGAGATGTGTATAGTAGAATTTCCCTTCACAAAATCACAAAATATTATTCAAAACCTAAAAATTATTTAAATGAATGTTTGAAATTAGTTCTACCATTACACAATAACATACTTGGAAAAATAAAGAGATGTAACTTATGTGTATATACTTAGGGGTTGTTTGGGTAGAACAACAAAGGTGCACTTTTTTATTTTTTTGGGCCATATCATCTTTTTATTTTTCTGTACACCTTTAAGTAAAAATTCAAAAATTACACTTATTCTTATCATTTTAAACAATCCCTAATAAGATATTTGAGTGTTTATAGTAGTTAACAAATTAAATATATGTATATCTATATATATCTCTAAATGGTCCAATTAGATTATAAAATGGATTTGTGACTATAAAATCACAAACCAAATCATGAATTACTCCTTGTTTATTATAAGTATTAAGATCGAACCGTGCAGTGAGAAAATCAAACCAAATGAGCGATTTGGTTTGAATCGGATCGATTAACAATTTTTTTTTTCATTTTTTTGCCGATCCCTAATTTTAATTATCATATATTTAAAAAAAATTACCCTTGACAATGTTACTCAAGTCTAAAATTAAAATAATAATAATAATAATAATAATAATAATAATAATAATAATAATGTCTCGTTTGAAAATGAACTATTTTAATGAAAAAATTACACCTAAGTGGTGTTAATAAAAAATATATAAAAAGATGATAAACGTTATAAAAATTAATAATTAAAATTATAAATTTTTTCAGTAAGGTGTGATAATTTTTCAAAATATATCATATAAAGTTATTTTAATTGATTTTTTTATAAAAAGATATACGAAAATAAAGAGAATAATGTAATAACATACAGTAACTTTTTAACTATGATAATGGGCAAATTTAGGAACTATCTAAAATAATCCCAAAAAAAAAAAATCACTATCAAAAAATCAATTAACTTTTATATTTTTTTGCATATTTTTTATAAAAAAATTAAAAATAAACTCAAATAATTAATTCAAAAAAACAAGTCTAACTCATATTTATAGGTTTTGTTTGGGAAAGACTAAAATAGTTTAATTGACACAAAAGGATAAAATAGATCAATTTAAACAAAATGTCACATTCAAATTATAATCATTTTATGTTTTTTTCACACAACTATCATATGAAAAAAAAAAAAAAAAAATCAATTGAAACTAATTTAACTAAGCTAAATTAAAAAAAAAATCAAAAAAATTAAGTTAAATTAGCTCTTCCCAATAATTTTTTTAAAAAAAAAATCAAAAAAATAAAACCTTGTTTGGTTTGTTTTTGAAAAACAAATTTTGGAGAAAATTTTATAAAATTTTGTTTAGTTTAGTGATTTTAGAAAAAAAATTTCTAAAATCATTTTCTATCTACTACACATCAATCAATCACTTTTTCTCTCTTCTCTCTCCTCTCTTCTCTCTTATTCTCAATCACTTTTTCTCTCACATACATCTACTCAAGTACAACAAAATATTAAATCATTCTAAACTTTCATACTCTAAAATTATTTTCAAAATATATAACCAAATAAATTAAAAAAATTCTAAATTCTTTACTCAAAATTTTTTTAAAAAATGTATCTCTCAAAACCAAATCAAACTCACCCTAAGTTAAAGCCTGGTTTGAGATCTCAAAAAAAAATTAAAAAGTTAAAAAATTATTTAAAAAGTTAAAAAGTTATTACTATTTACAAAAAAAAAATATTAAAAAAATAATTTTATACAAAATTAATTTTCAAACAACTCTAATACAACTTTGATGTAGGACAGGTGGAGCTGACTTTTTGGAAAATTGCATTTATTTAGGTGCACAAATAACTCAGTGCTGTTTGGTCCGTGGGAGCCCATCATGGGTCCCGTTTTAATAATCTGAACCGCAGAATGTGTAGAACTCATTGAGTACTATATGTCTGTAAAAAATCACGTCGATCAGATATCGGTAACTATATGATCAAATCAGGTAAAATTTATAAAATGGATGGTGTTGTAGTTAACGGTTGAAAACAAACTAATTCGATCAGATAGCAATCGAAATCCGATAAATATGATTTTTTACAAGAAGATAGTACTTGACAAGTTCTACACATTAAATGGTTTTGATTAGCAAAACGGGACCCCTAGTGGGCCCCCACGGGCCGAATAACACCTCCAATTCAATGCCCAAAAAGCAAGGAATCATCTCACAACCTCTACTCTGCGGACGCTGTCCTTGGATTCAGCCCACCATACCACCTATTCCGTCCAATCTTTTTTTATACACTGGCCTCGTTTGGGAAGTGGCTATTTTAGTAGGCTATTTGGCTTTTTGGTTATTTTAGTAGATATTTTAGTTTTTGTGTTTGGGAAGATGAGATGGATTTTATTTGAGTTGTTGTATTGAAAAATGTGTTGAAATGATGTTTGAAATTAAAATGACAAATTTATCCCTAACTTTTTATTTTTTAATTTGATATAAAGGGACAAAATGGTAATTTGGCCTTGATGTGGACAATGGCCGGCTGTGTGTGCCTACACTGTCCCCGGCAGCAGCCTAAATTTTTTTTTTTTTTTTTTTTTAACATGTGAATAGTGAGGCTTTTGGGATTTTTTGTGAAAATAGCCTAAACCCGGCTACTTTTTCCCTTCCCAAACAGCGCCACTAATTTATACAAATTTTTAATACATATTTTTTCATAAAAAGTCAAAAAATTATCTCAAATAACCATATATTTTTTCTCAACTTTTTAATTTAAAAAATTAAAAAATACACTTATTTAAGATACCCCAAACAACCTCTAAATTAACTCCTCCCAAGAATAATAGTAATTTTTGCGGTTTGAGTTGTTGGTTTTCGTAGGGTGTGCAGTCAAATCAAATAAACGTAACCGACTCGTAATTATCTTTTGAAAAATGCTTGGGAGCACTAATTAGTGCTCCCACTAATTAGGTGGCAGTGGGTCCCGCCAGTAATGATGTGATGTTTTGATCTTGAAATTGTATTTTTTTTTTTTTTTACTTTTTTAATGCATTAGTGCTATTAGTGGTGGTGTTTTTAGTGGGATGAATCATTGTTGTTATCTTTTTTATAAGACTTTTGTGTTTTTGATGAGGTGAGGGCAGTATGAGTGGGTTGTGGTGGCTGTAGGGCGTAGTAGTGGTTGACTCAGCGAGTGAATGGCGGAAGAGAAGGGCACAGTGTGCGTGACAGGGGCGGGAGGGTACGTAGCTTCTTGGTTGGTGAAGCTTCTTCTCTCTAATGGTTACTCCATCCATGGAACCGTCAGAGATCCTCGTAAGCCCCCCAATCCCATGCCTATCCCTATGCCTATCCCTCTCCCTCTCCCTCTCCCTCTCCTCAACTTTCCATCGCCTCTCTAACCACTGTTATATCTCTTACATACCAATCTCATCATCTGTTCAATATCTCTTACATACCAGTCTCATCATCTATTCAACTCGTTTGGTTATTGTAGCTCTCTCTCTCTCTCTCTCTAGTTGATGCTCTTTCTGTTTTAATTTAGAATAACATGTTTATGAACATATATTCCTTGATCTAAAAGATTTTCTTATGGCTCTGTAAATCCTATTCAATTTATCTTGCAGATGATGAGAAAAATTCTCATTTGAAAAAACTTGAAAAAGCATCCGAGAAGCTTAAACTCTTCAAGGTGGACCTGCTGGATTACAACTCTGTTTCTGCAGCCATCACGGGGTGTGTCGGAGTGTTCCACGTCGCCAGTCCAGTTCCCCCCGGCAGCTTGCTAGATCCGGAGGCAAGAATACCTTGTGATTGAACTTGTTTATTGAAATCATTTGCATCCTTCTTGCCAATTTTATATCTATATTGACTTCTGAACCTATGTGGAGTGTTGCATTTTTCCTCATCTTGATATTAGGATGACCACGTAACACTGCTTCATAGTCCATACATTCAGCCCGCATCACCCCATATGGCTTCAATTCTACTGTAACTTGGATAATTATGGCGGCGAGAATTTCTGGATATTGCATCTCTTTATCTAATGTGTTTAGATATTTCATTTTGCTACTTTTTTGGACTGAGCCAACTTACGAGAATAAGAGCCGTGAAAATATGATACCGGTCCGACCATGCTTGTGTTTTGTTCAATTCTTAATTCATCTCAACAAAACTTTTGTCCCAATTAATTGGGGTTGGCTACATGCGTTCATTTTTTGAGCAAGTAATCCTATGGTGACTTTTGGGTACCAAATTTTGAATACCAGATGTTGTGTCACCAACCCTTTGGTTTAATGAGTCAGACCATTCATGTCCTATATTAATGAGTTGGTGACATATTAGATAATCTCCAAATTGTTACCTAAACTTGGTCTCCGTCTTTTCTTTCTCTTCATCTTATATATCTTGTTCTCCATCCTTAGAACTTAAGATAGAGAGAATTGTAAGCCTTCAATTTAATTTTAACCTCCCTAACTGCTTTAGATCTCTTTTGTCATTTCCCTAGATTTTCCTTTACCCATTTGTTTCTTGTTAAAAAAAAAAAAATTAGTATTCATTCTCTTTCCAATCATTGTTAATGTTCTTATGTTCCAAGTTCCTAATTGTATTTTACACCCTTGGACTAGTTTCTTTATGTGCATTTGTCTATTAAAGTGTTAGCACCTTTCCCTACTTCTCACCATTTGGGGATCAATGTGGCATGTCACTTAGGGGAGTTGCTGGCATTTTGTACAGTTACTCTCATAAATTGGGTCCATGAAGTTATTGAATGCATGACTGTGGGCTTCTTGATTGCTGTAAACCCCTGGTTGCATCTGTCATAGTAAAAGTTAATCCACAGGTAAAGAAGTGCATCACAGGATTGAAATGTGATGACATGTGTAATCATTGAATGTTTAACTTCAATGGGACTTTAATGTGTCATGAGTTGGTTGAGTTATTTTATTTCCATTGTATCTAATAGCTTTAGTGCAGGTGCAACTAATTGAGCCTGCTGTGAAGGGTACTCTTAATGTACTCAAGGCATGTTCTGAAGCAAATGTCAAACGGGTGGTGGTTGTATCTGCCGGAGCTGCTGTTTTCTTGAACCCTGAATGGCCCAAGGGTCAAGTGAAGGACGAGTCTTGTTGGTCTGATGCGGAATACTGCATAAGAACTAATGTAATCAATTAAACAAGCCAACTTTAAACTTGGAATGATTATGTTGCGATTGTAGTGCATTTCTTGTTGATATTATTCAAAGCTATTTAAAACTGTAGGTTCCATGCTCATGTTTTCTATATTTATATTGATTTTCTGGTTCTTTGTCCTAGAATTGGTATTGTCTTTCCAAAACAAAAGCAGAAAGTGAGGCTTTTGAGTTTGCAAAAAGAAGTGGGCTTGATGTTGTAAGAGTGTGTCCAACCCATGTTTTGGGACCAATGCTCCAGTCCACAGCAAATGCTAGTAGTTTGGTTCTCATTAAGCTTTCAAAAGGTACCTACTTGAACAAAACCTATATCATTTTATTTTCTCAGGTAGAAGTAGCATTTTTTATCCATGTAAATCTTATTTTCTTTTATTCTAAATGATGTGCTCACATGTGTTCCTATGCATGTTTATATGCTGCGGTGGAATGTTAACTTTTGAAGTTTAATGCTTGAGAAGTTACTTTGGTGTTACACTCCATATAGGAAGCATTTTTGCTCTGCTTTATCCTTCTTGTCATGCTTTAAGCCTACAATCTAGGAATCCAATTTGTATTAAAAGGATAAATGTATGTATATAATGCTCGAGTTTTGGTGATGTTAAGCCTCGAGGAATGGTGATGCTTGTTTTTCCAATCATTCTCATTATGGTTGAACTTCTAGAAGGTGAGGCCAATTGAGCTCCAAATTCAGTCTTGCAATGCCTTGATTGAACCCTTTCAAAAGCACTGAAGTCACCCTACAGAATTTAATTACGCTTTCCTATTAAAGTCATTACATAAGGATGAAATGGCCATATATGGAAGTATATGTGTTGTAGGACGAGTATGGATTACTTTCCTATGAGTAGTGAGCTCAGGTTAAGTATACTGGTAACCGCAACAATAGACTTATAGGGCTGGATTAGTTAGGAGTTTGTGGCTGCAAAAGTATCTAAAAAAATAGGAGTTTGGGTTTGTAAAAAAGTAGGGTTTTGGGAATGAAAATACAAGTGTTTAGGGATTGTTGGATGGCTGTTCAACAGTGATGTGAACAGTAATCTTGTTGGATAGAAGGGAAGAGAGAGAGAGGTGCCTCACCTTCACAAGGGATAAGCCAATCACATAATCACAATCCCAAATTTTCATAATATTAACTCTTTTTTCTCAATCATTAAGATTACACATATATTTATAGGCTAAAGACTCTCCTAATTCTATAAGGACTATAACTCAAATTTAGAAATCAAAAATATTTAGTAACTATTAATATTCTAGACCAACTATGACTTCCAATTCTACTTCAATCATAATAGGAAACTTTAATGACTTCTAATTCTACTTCAATATCAAAATAGGAAATTTGGACTTTTGACCATTAGAATTATTTTAAACATAATAAAACTAGGGGTGAGCAGCAGATATACTGATCCGCCCAAACCGACCAAACCAAATCGATCCGTTGAAGTTTGGACGGATGGTGATGACGAGCGGATGGTTGCGGATTAATTTTTTCAATCCGCCTAATTCTGTACAGATGGGAGATTTGAGGTTCCTTTGGCCGCAATCAAACCGCCAAACCACAAGCACCCCTACTAATTTGTGAGATTTTATTTTTTCAATTTGTTTAGATATTTTGTTTGTGTTTTCAATTGAAAAAGAGTTTAAATATTATGTTGAATATAGTCTGTTGAAAAAGAGTTTTCAACTTGAATATATTTTTTGAATTGAAAAAAATAAATGTATTACTTATCTATATTATTTGGTTTTTAAATCTAACTTTGAAAATAATAAATAAAAAAGATGATATATGCTGGTTGATTTTTGTTTTCAAAAACAGATATAGATGTAACAATACAGAGGCCCTATTCATGGTTTTGGTGGTTTGAATTGTTTTTATATTTGAAAAATCACATATTGTAATTTATTTATGTGAATGAGGTATATTGTGATTGTAATATGTGAATGAGGCATGCAGTGATTGTAATACTTTTTTAAGTCATTGATTGTAATACTCTCTTCTTTTTTTTTAATTGTAGGAAGTGCACAAGTTGAATTTTGTTGAAAATTTATAAAATTTTAAACCACCAAACCGATTCGCATCCATCCGCCAATCCGCTCAATCCACATCCGCCGGATTAGCGAACGGATGCAGATTGATTTTCTCCAATCGGCCAATCTAACGAACAGATGGCGAATTAAAAGTTCTATGGCCGCAACCGACCTGCGCCCACCCGTAAATAAAACCCATATATAATAACGCATTTAATAACTTGATCCAAAATAAAACTCATGGGCGACCCTTACAACCTATGTCCAATAATTATTAGAATTACTATTATATCCTTAATTTCTAAAACCTATTATAATGACATGAAAATTTGAAATTATTTCAAATCTTTAATTTTCGATGCCCTAAATGTGCTTCATGTGAAATTCCAAATTTGCTCTTCTTTTTTTTTTTCCATGATTTTCGTCATTCTCCCTTGCATTCGAAAAAACTCGACCTCGAGTTTTATAATGTTGAAGTATGAGGATTATGGAATCTTGCACTTGCAACCATTTAAATTGATTGTTTTGAATGAACGATGAAAAAATCAAAAAGTTCAATGTTGTCATCACTCCATTGACCACATCAAATTTATTAGGAATAACATACTCAATGTGAACTTCATTTATCTTGTGAAAACCAGAAAGTACAGTGGCATTCTCATTATTTTCTTTGGCTTCCTTGGCTTTAGATTCTTGATCAAGATGATCTTTCATGCTTTTTTTAGTAATATATTAATTTTTGCCTTTATTTCTTTAAGATCTTCAATATTAGCGACATGTTCATCTTGCTCTTTTATAGTTTCAAAATTTTCGACACTATCATCCTTTTGCTCTTAGATATTAATTTTCTCCAAAACAGCAACCACTAATATTTTCAGAAAGCTTTCAATCCATTCAAAGTTGTCTGGATAGTATGCACATCACTTTTTATTGTTGCAACATCCTCCTTAATTATCCCAAAATCCTCCTTTAACATCACAACATCTTTCTTAGTAGCTCTATAATTTGTTGACGAGGCTTTAAATTTCAAATTTAATTCAATGCTTGTCAACATTGTAATAAAGAAAGAAATTTCATCAAAAGATTGGTAACGAACAAGATAGGATCTTGAAACTTTGATACCAAACTAATGTAGGACAAGTATGGATTACTTTTCTTCAAGTAATGAGCCCGGGGTTAACTATACTGGCAGCAACAATAATAGACTTATAGAATTAGATTTGGTGGGAGTTTGTGGCTGCAAAAGTATTTAAAAATATAGTAGTTTAAGGGTTTGTAAAAAGGTAGGGTTTTGGGAATGAAAACACAAGTGTTTAGAGGCTGTTGGGTGGTTGTTCTAAGCACTGTGAACGGTGATGTGAACAGTAATCTTACTGGATAGAAGAAGAAGAAAAGAGAGAGAGAGAGAGAGAGAGAGAGAGAGGTGCTTCACCCTCACAACGGATATGTCAATCACACAAACACAATCTCAAATTTTCATAATATTAACTCTTTTTCCTCAATCATTAGGATTACATATATATTTATAGGCTAAAGACTCTCTTAATTCTATAAGGACTATAAATCAAATTTAGAAACTAAAAATATTTAACAACTACTAATATTATAGATCTAGACCAACTATGACTTCCAATTCTACTTCAATCATAATAGGAAACTTTAATGACTTCTAATTCTACTTCAATATCAAAATAGAAAATTTAAACTTTTGACCACTAAAATTATTTTAGATATAATAAAACCCATATATAATGACCCATTTAATAATTTGACTCAAAATAAGACCCATGGGCGACCCCTACAACCTATGTCCAACAATTGTTGGAATTACCATTGCACCCTGAATTACTAAAACCTACTATAATGATATGAAGACTTGAAATTATTCCAAATCTTTAATTTTTGATATCCTAAATGTGTTTCATGTAAAATTCTAGATTTGCTATTTTTCTTCTTTCCATGATCTTCATAAATATGCATATGAAATTACTTTTGATAACAGCATGTGTTCATATAATGTACAATTAGGTATGGATACATTTAAAAATCAATATAGTAAAACATGTGTAGCATATATGTATGCATAGAAGTACTTACGATGCATCTCTATGTAGAAAAATATGCATATATAAATGTATAAATTTGTATATAGGCATAAAGTTATGTATAATACTTATGTAAGAACTTATAGGCATATAAGTGGTCATAAAAGCATGTATAAATAATAAATGTGCATGTATACGTACATATAATCATTCTCATTCATGTGTACAATTTGATGTGTACGGCTGCACAAATAAATGTTGTGCAAACAAATGTTGCGTTTTTGCTTTCTTCGAAAAACCAGAAATGTATTTCAATAAAGCGTTGGATGTGGGTTGATGTTGAAACAGCATGTCAACTTTGGTTGTACTTAAATGGAACACTTGAAGCTGGATATCAATCTTGTGGAACCAATCCCCCCGCCCTTGAAAATACACACACACAAGAAAAAAGTAAAAGAAAGATGCAATAAAAAAATAAAATGGAAAGAGAAGGCACGTGCAAATACTTAGCATTCCAACCTAGTGAGCTCCACAGCCAAATAAATTGAGGTAACTAAAATTTTGTAGAAATTTTTATAGATGATTTGGATTTCCACAGATTCCATGACAGTATTCAAGATGACATCCTGCAAATGAATTGCCAGCAGATAGAGATCATGTCTCCCTTTATTCTCGAGTATTTTGTAAAGTGATTTAATGCCTTGCGAATTTCCATAGACAAAATGTGTGTTAGTGAGAATAGGTTAGTGTCTCCAACTGATCAAGATTAAAGATCTTTAGAGATAATGCAAATTGTGCTTCGATCCTATTTACATATGATATCTTGTATTAGTCTAGGACACATGCTTTTCATGTCGTAGTTTGACTAGAATAACTTATGGTCATTATGATTGGAAACTGTTCAAAACAAGATTAATTGGGCAAGTCCCAAGGGCACCGATTGAAGAGCGCTCGAGCGAGGTGCCCCCTGGGAGCTCTGCATAAGTCTAGAGCCCTAGGTTTAAAGAAATGTGGTGACATTTCTATTTCACAGAAGTCCATAGAGCTGCTGTTGATGCCCACTTGAAAGTGTGCTTGAGCAGGGTGCTGGGATTTCTGCATAATGGGAGCCCACAGAGGCTTGCTCAGAGCGCACTTGAAAGGCACTCAAGCAGTGCATAATTTTTCGTAAGTTGTGCCATGACTTCATCAATACGTTGCTTATTACTAGTCATCTGGTATATAGTTTTTTTTTCTTGAAAATGGTTTGTCAGTGAAAAGTGTAGCACTTGAGGTCCTGACTTCTCGCAATCCTGTTATTTACAGAGGGATATGATGAATTCGAAAACAATTGGAGGATGATAGTAGATGTACGAGATGTAGCTGAAGCACTGCTATTGGCATATGAGAAGCCTGAAGCTGAAGGAAGGTATATATGCACAGCTTACATGATCAAGTCACAAGATCTGGTGGAAATACTCAGGAAAAACTACCCGAACTACAATTATCCTAAGAAGTAAGTTTCTGTCTCTCCATAATATATTCATCTAAAAGGATTTTCCTGCTGTACGAATTTCTTTTTCATTTTTTTAATTTTATATTATATGATAGATTAGGTATTAGCAGTTGAATTATAGTTATGGTCTATCACCAATAAATGTAGCTGAATTATTACTATGGGTTACCTTTGTTGTGTTAAAATTTGCTCTTTCATTCAATTACGCATTGCCAGATTTATTGAGGGAAAGGAAGAAGAAAAGCTCAGTTCAGAGAAATTGCAGAAGCTGGGTTGGAGTTACAGACTGATAGAAGAAACTCTGATTGATTCCATTGAAAGCTACAGACAAGCCAGACTTCTGGACTAAATGATCTTGGCATTCTGTTGTAGTATTTACAAGTTATATCATCAAGCATTCTCATATCCAAAACCTTTTTGTTCTATAGATGTTATATTGGGTATTGTTGTAAACGATTGTTGTTCATTTCGCAATAGCATTGTGACTCATGACTCTTAGGTAATTTGAAATATTGTATTTGAACACTGCAATAATGTTACAATTACATGGAACTTTGGTTTTTGTGGAAATTGATACTGTGGATAGGATATGACGATGTATGTTGTTTGTTGGTCACTTATCTTGTTTTGTCTTGTGGCTCTATTTGGATCATAGATTTAGATAGTAATTTTGACAGAAAAGTGAGAATTATGAATTTGGACAGGCATTATCCATAATCTAAACACAATTTTTGGGGCCATAGTTTCTTTAGCTGCTTCTCTTGATTGGTTTTACACTTACCTAGTTTAATCCAATCCATTTAAAGCTGTTTGTTAAATGGACGAGTTTAAATTAGATTGTTTTAATACATAATCCGTTTTGACCAACAGCAAGCCCGCCCATTTTTTACCTCTGTCACATCGTAATAAATGATTGGACAAGTCATGGCAGCAGCAAATATTACCTGGTGGGCTTTCCAGATCAGGGTTCATCCGCAACCACGAAAAGGTAAAGATTCACTATTATATGTGTGTGTGTGTGTGTGTATTGTGGTCCCATGAAATGCATATGCAGGGCTTAGCAGCAGCAGCAGCAGCACCAGTAGTGTCAGCGTGGCACAGAACATGTTGTATTGTATTTGGGACCCCCTTGCCCTAAGCGACCTTAAACCCTAGCCATTGGCTTCAAAATGGCTCAACTATTGTATATCCCACCAACACTCTGACTATGACTCTTCCATTATATATGGCGATCTAATTTGAATATCATTTACTATGTTATTGATGTATTACATTTCATTCCAAATTTAGTCACTGTAATGATATGAAGACTTGAAATTATTCCAAATATTTAATTCTTGATGTCCTAAATGTGTTTCATGTAAAATTTCAGATTTGCTATTTTTTTTCTTTCCATGATCTTCATTAATATGCATATGCAATTACTTTTGATAACAGCATGTGGTCATATAATGTACAATTAGGTATGGATACATTTAAAAATCAATTTAGTAAGACATGTGTAGCATATATGTATGGATAAAATTACTTACGATGCATCTCTATGTAGAAAAATATGCATACATAAATGTATAAATTTGTATATAGGCATAAAGGTATGTATAATACTTATGTGAGAACTTATAGGCATATAAGTGGTCATAAAAGCATGTATAAATAATAAATGTACATGTATACGTATAGATAATCATATTCATTCATGTGTATAATTTGATGTGTACGGATGCACAAATAAATGTTGTGCAAACAAATGCTGCGTTTTTGCTTTCTTCAAAAAAGCAAAAATGTTAAAGCGTTGGATGTGGGTTGATGTTGAAACAGCATGTCAACTTTGGTTGCACTTAAATGGAACCCTTGAAGCTGGATATCAATCTTGTGGAACCAATCCCCCCACCCCTGAAAATACAAGCACAGGAAAAAAGTAAAAGAAAGATGCAATAAAAAAATAAAATGGGAAGAGAAGGCACGTGCAAATACTTAACATTCCAACCTAGTGAGCTCCACATCCAAATAAATTGAGGTAACTAACATTTTGTAGAAATTTTTATAGATGATTTGGATTTCCACAGATTCCATGACAGCATTCAAGATGACATCATGCAAATGAATTGCCAGCAGATAGAGATCATGTCTCCCTTTATTCCCGAGTATTTTGTAAAATGATTTAATACCTTGCTAATTTCCATAGACAAAATGCGTGTTAGTGAGAATAGGTTAGTGTCTCCAACTGATCAAGATTAAAGATCTTTAGAGATAATGCAAAGTGTGCTTCGATCCTATTTACATATGATATCTTGTATTAGTCTAGGACACATGATTTTCATGTCATAGTTTGACTAGAATAACTTATGCTTAGCCTTGTGGTCTTTATGATCGGAAACTATTCAAAACAAGATTAATTGGGCAAGTCCCAAGGGCACCGATCGAAGAGCGCTCAAGCAAGGTGCCTCCTGGGAGCTCTGCATAAGTCTAGAGCCCTAGGTTTAAAGAAATGTGGTGACATTTCAACTTCACAGAAGTCCATAGAGCTGCTCTTGATGCCCACTTGAAAGTGTGCTTGAGCAGGGTGCTGGGATTTCTGCATAATGGGAGCCCACAGAGGCTTGCTCAGAGCGCACTTAAAAGGCACTCAAGTAGTGCATAATTTTTCATAAGTTGTGCCATGACTTCATCAATACGTTGCTTATTGCTAGTCATCTGGTATATAGTTTTTTCTTCTTGAAAATGGTTTGTCAGTGAAAAGTGTAGCACTTGATGTCCTGACTTCTCGCAATCCTGTTATTTACAGAGGGATATGATGAATTTGAAAACAATTTGAGGATGATAGTAGATGTACGAGATGTAGCTGAAGCACTGCTATTGGCATATGAGAAGCCCGAAGCTGAAGGAAGGTATATATGCACAGCTTACATGATCAAGTCACAAGATCTGGTGGAAATACTCAGGAAAAACTACCTGAACTACAATTATCCTAAGAAGTAAGTTTCTGTCTCTCCAAAGGAAAAACTACCTTTCGTAAGTCCTTTCATAGGACAGGCTCAGAAGGGTCATCCATACCCTCAACAGTAGCCAGCACCACAGGGACAACCGGTCCCAAATATACTGCCCTATGGACTAAGAGGACCTCAGGCACAAGGTTGTCCACCAAATCCTGTGTTTGTTCCTCCAGTAGTGGTTCAACAAGCACAAAATATGGTTCCTAGGGACCAAATTACTGATATTGTTAGAGAGATGTGTGGACCAATGGCTCGGGGGGTTCAAGCTTTTGTGTACAGAAAGCCATATCCAGAATGGGTAGATAGGGTGCATGAATACCCAAGAGGATTTAGGATACCAGACTTTGCTTTTTTTTACGGGAATGGAAACCAGTCAATGGTTGAACATATTGCTAGATTCGCTGCTCAATGTGGTGAATTTACCAATAATGATTACATAAAGTTAACATTATTCCCAAATTCTCTAATTGGGGCAGCCTTTGTATAGTATATTAATCTTACACCTGGCTCTATCCAAACTTAGCAACAAATGGAAGAGGCGTTTCATGCCCATTTCTTCCAAAGAAAGCCAGAAGTTTCCATGGCAGACTTGGCAAGGTTGAGCCAAAGGCCTGATGAAAAGGCTGCTCAATTCATTGCCAGATTCGAAAGAGCGCGAAACAAATGTAGGATCATCGTACCAGAGCCAAAATTCGTGAGATTGGCTCAAAATGGTTTAGAGTTTAGGCTTCGAAAGAAGTTTGACTCAACTGAGTTTAGAGACTTAGTGGAACTAACCTATAAGGTGTCTAGGTATGAAGCATTACTAGAGGAAAAACAAGATCGAAGTAATGCATCATACAAGACGTATTATAGAGATCCTAATTATGAGATTGATGCAGCAGAGATTGTAGGAAAAGAACCTGTGATCTGTGAGACATTAATTCATAAAGACACAACAATTGACCAGCGGTTTAAAAAGAAAGACCTTCATAGGAAATACTCTTTCAATTTAACAAAGGCAGATGACATTTTTGATCATTTGCTTACTGCTAACTTTCTAAAGTTACCAAAAGGAGTCAAAATTCCGTCTCCAGAGGAACTTAAAGGAAAAATATATTGTAAATGGCATAAATCTTGGTCTCACTCGACTAAAAACTGTATTATTTTTTGGGACAGGATCCAAGAACAGATTCAGAAAGGAAGTTTGAAATTCCCAGCTAAAGCAGAAAAGGCCATGGGGATCGACTATAATCCATTCCCAGAAATTGGAGAAGCTGCGGCCAATGTTATTGTGCCAGATTTTCAAAGTTTATCCTTGAAGGAATTGGAAGAGGTCAATGTGCAAATGCATGTTGTCAGCCAGACTACTGTCAGGAAAGATAATAGAAGCTCACCAGCTGTTGGATAGGGTTTTGCAGACCAGAGGGAAGACTCTGACGAGGAAACACTGGATGATGATTCTTTAGAGGCAGCTGTCATCCAAAGAATGTGTCCCAAGTGCAGGTTGAGCTACAAGTGGTTGAAGGGGCTTTCGGTTGATGGAAAGCAATATTACAAGGATGTCCAGAGATGTACTAAATCAACCATTGCCTATAACAAAAGGCCATATCCAACTGGCCCTAGGCAGCAGTCATTTATGGCTGGGTCAGTAGTTACTAAAATGCAATCCAAGGGTAAGAGACCTCTACATGAGTTCAGACCACCCAACCATTACAGAATGGAGGGCAATCGTCCTGAAAGAAGGCCTGAAGTGGGCTCAAGTTATGGGATTAAAGTCAGAGATTGGCCCCCTAGACCAACTTCACACAAGATGAAAAGTGGCCACCTTCATGGAAGGCCTGAATTAGGCCCAAAACAAGGAGTCAGAGCCAAACAGTGGCCTTCACGGGCAGCTTCGAAACTGGCTTCGAAGAAAGAAAAAGACTGTTTAACAACTGAGTTAGTGGGTTCATGGGTACCTGGAGTTCCAGATTGGTTTGTCATGCAGAACAAACCTGGAGTTCCAGAAATGCTGCTGGAGACCAGAGTAGGATGGTTAAACCTCCCTTGGTGACCCCAAATAATTGGGTGTTACTTAAGCATCCAAAAACAAAGGAACCAAACATGGTCCCAGTGATTTCCAGATCCCAAAGGAGGAAGATCCAGCGTAGGTACACTCAGTACCAGAAGGACTTGAAAGAAAGTGGGAAAAGCTCTTCATTGGTCTAGTCAAGGGGCCAGATAGGAGGAAAGAAAAATCCAAAGTCAAACCACAATCCAAAATCGACTCCTCAAGACAAAATAAGTTACAGCAGAGAACAGTTGGTCAAAGTTCACTCTGAACTAAAAGCCAAAGAAAGATCCAACTTGGCAGGATTGGAAAGGGCTTTGGTGGAAAGTGATAATGAGACAGAGGGAGAGGTTGGCCTAGGCCAAAAGAAGGAGATAGTTGAGGAGGAAATATTTGAAGCCTTCATAGCTGAACAGACATTTTTGGTCGAAGAACTAGCAAAGACAGACCATTTAAAAAAGTTACTAGTACTGAAGTGCCAGAATGTAGCATGGAAGATGCTTCTGAAGTAATTGAACAAGTTGGCCAGGAAGATAAGCGGGTGCCGCCAGTCGTCCAATTTGGCTTGTTCCCTCCAGTATCAGTGAATATGGTACATATACTACCACAGCAATTCCAAGCTAAAGATGAAAACCAAGAAGGTCAAGAGATTGACCCAATTCCAGTTTCTAGTGAAGACTCACAAGTGAGTATGGTGCAAGACGAATTCGAAATGGCTACACCAATGGAAACTGGAGACGAAAGTGAGGAAGAGGTGAGTATTAACCTTTCATACCCTTTTGAGTATCCCACGACATCCATGACATAGCATGTCAAGCCCTTGTATATCAAGGCCTTCTTCGATAGAATATAGTTAAACCGGGTATTAGTGGATAATGGGGCAGCGGTAAACCTGCTTTCGAAATCATCTTTGAGGAAACTAGGAAAAATGAACCCTAGGTTAATCCCAACCAGCACAACTATTGCTGGTTTCGCTGGAGACAAACAGATGGCTCAGGGTATTTTGTCCATCAACCTGAGTGTGGGAACCAGGGACTGTATAAGGACATTCTTCGTTATCGACAGCAATGCTAAGTATAATGCCCTACTTGGTAGAGATTGGATTCACACCAACAAGTGTGTGCCTTCCTCTCTACATCAGAAAATAATGATGGCCTTGAGCAATAGAGAGACAAAAGAGATCAATGCAGATCATCAACCCTTCATAACTTGTGCAGATTTTGCAGAGGCCAAATTGTATACTGAAGGAGTGGAACCACTCAGTGTACTGAAGAAACCTGATGGATCAGCCGAAGTGACAGCTGATGAGGAATTAGCACACCTAAAGCACTTAGTTCAGGAGAGTGCTGATGAAGAATTTGTCGCCAATGATGACAATGATGCCTGGTTATAGGTAAAAGGATGAAACTCAAGAGGCCAGATTTTTGGCTTTAATTAAATTCTCAGTTTTGGATGTAAAATCAATAGTCCAGAAGGTGCAAGAGAAAGAAGCCATGGTAATTGGCTGTAAGCAAAAGCAACAGCAGGTCAGGGTTTTGGCTTTTGATAAACACTGTACATTGGACATTGAAACAAAAGTCCAGGAGATACAGGAAGAAGAGGCCTTATGGACAGACTTTGTCTATGAGGAAGAAGGCAAGGATGTTGAATCAATGGAATTGGGAGCAGAACAAAGTAAGGAGATTGCTTCGAAGACAGGAGAAATAAAAAAAGAAGCATCGGTGAGTTCTCAGATACAAGACTCCTTGGAAGAAGTGAACTTAGGGGAAGATTCTACACAACAACCCACATACATTAATGCTTTGTTGAGTGCTTTTGACAGAGACCAGTTGTTAGTGGTCTTAAAGAAATATAAAGATTGTTTTGCATAGTCTTATAATGAACTACCAGAGTTGGATAGGTCATTAGTAGGACATAGGCTCCCCATAAAGCCTAATTTCAAGCCATACAAACAAAACCAAGAAGGATGGGTCCTGAAATGATTCAAAAGGTCAAGGAGGACATTCTTAGGCTCCTTAAGGCAGGCTTTATTAGGACATCCAGGTACGTTGAATGGTTATCCAATATTGTGCATGTGGTTAAGAAGAATGGTAAAATGAGGGTATGCATCGATTTCAAAAACCTGAATTTAGCAACTCCAAAATATGAGTACCCCATGCCCATAGTAGATTTATTGGTGGATAGTTCAGAAGGGCATAGGATTTCATCAATGATGGATGGGCACTCTGGTTATAACCAAATTTGCATTGCAGACGAGGATATCCACAAGACAGTATTCAGATGTCTTGGAAACATTGGCACCTTCAAATGGGTTAAAATGCCATTTGGCCTGAAAAATGCTGGGGCTACATATCAAAGGGCTATGAACACTATCTTTCATGATCTCATTGGAGGATATTTAGAATGTTACATTGATGATATTGTAGTAAAGTTCCAATCCATTGAGGAACATTTGTTTCACTTGGAAGCAGCTTTTGAAAGAATGAGAAAGTTTAAGTTGAAACTCAATCATCTCAAGTGTGCTTTTGGTGTATCAGCTGGAAACTTCTTAGGCTATGTAGTACACAAGAAGAGAATACAGATTGATCAGAATAAAGCCAAAGCTATCATTGAAGCCAAACCTCCATCAAGTAAGAAAGAATTACAAAAATTCCTTGGACAGGTTAATTTCCTTCGAAGATTTATTTCTAACACTGCAGGAAAAACTAAAGTATTTTCTTCCTTATTAAGGCTGAAAGATGAAAAGGAGTTTGCGTGGACAACAGAGTATCAAGCTGCTTTCGAAGGGATCAAAGCCTACTTGGCCAAACCTCCAGTGCTGATGCCACAAGAGGGTCACAAGCCCTTGAAGTTGTATATAGCTGCAGCAGAAGATTCACTGGGAGTTTTTTTAGCCCAAGACAATGAAGAAAGCAAAAAGCAAACAGTTTATTACCTTAATAGGTTTCTAAATTCTTGTAAATGTAAATATTCAGCTATCAAAAAGCTATGCCTTGCATTGTATTTTGCTGCAATGAAACTAAGATATTATCTTTTGCTTACAATTGTCTTGGTAATTGCAACCACAGATTTGGTTAAATATATGTTATCTAGACCTATGTTGAGAGGAAGAATTGGCAAGTAGATATTAGCTTTATCAGAATTTCATCTAGAATATATTCCCTAAAAGGCAGTAAAAGAACAAGTTTTAGGCAATTTCTTGGCAGATCATCCATGTCAAACAGAAACCCAAGAAATAATAGAACTTGGTATGGTTAGTGTTGAACCATGGCAAATGTGGTTCGATGGATAAAAGGCCAATAGTTTAACTGGAATTGGTGTGGTGATTAAGTCACCACAAGGGGTAGAAACCACACATGGTTTCAGAGTGGATGAAATTACTTGTTCCAATAATCAAGCTGAATATGAAGCTTTAATAATGGGACTGAAAATACTTATTAGATTACAAGCTCATGCAGTTGATATATTTGGAGATTCTCAATTGGTGGTTAACCAGGTAAAAGGAATTTTCCAGTGTCAAAGTGTAAGCATGTTGTCGTACTATGTTGTTGTATTACATCTACTTTTTCAATTTCAGAGAGCAAATGTAACCTATGTTCTAAGATTCTTGAATAATAAAGCCAATGATGTGGCTCAGAAAGTTTCGAATTTCAAGAGAAGAGATAACACTCAAATGAACATAAGCTAAACAACATATCAAAAGGTAATACCACCCTGAAATAAAAAGAATGTGATCTTAGAAGTCAATCATAATGACTTACAAAAACAGGATTGGAGGCATCCAATAATGCAGTATCTAGCTGGCCCATTTTTGAAAGCCAGCAGAAAAATCAAATTTCAATTTATACAATACATAATGTATGGTAATGCTCTCTACAAAAGGGGGGCAAACGGGTTATTATTGGAATGCTTAGGCCCAAAAGAAGCACTAACAGCCATGGCTGAAGTACATGAAGGCATCTGTGGTGCTTATCAGCCTGGTGTGAAGATGAGATGGTTACTTCGAAGGCATTCCTACTATTGGCCAACCATCCTTAAAGATTGCATAGAATATGCTAGGGGTTGCCAGGCATGCCAAAAGCATGGCACAATAAGACATGTACCCATAACTGATCTGCATGCAGTTGTAAAGCCTTGGCTGTTTAGAGGATGGGCTATGAACATGATAAGGAAAATACACCCACCATCTTCGAAGCATCATTGTTTCATCTTAGTGGCCACAGATTACTTCACCAAGTGGGTCGAAGCTAAGCCGTATAAGGCTGTAGATCAAACAGAAGTTATTGGATTCATTAAAGATCTGATTCACAGATTTGGCATCCCACAGACCATAACTGTTGATAATGGGACTGTATTTGATGGGAAAATGGTAAAGTCTTTTGTGGCAGAGTTTGGAATTAGCCTTGTTAATTCTACCCCTTATTATGCACAAGCCAATGGTCAGGCAAAATCATCCAATAAATCCTTGAAGAAAGGAATACAGAAAGTTGTAGAAGACAATCCAAGGGATTGGCATAACTTACTGTTGGATGTGTTATTGGCTTACAGGACTTATCCAAGATCAAGTACAGGAGTTACTCCTTATGCCTTAGTATATGGGCATGATGTAGTGTTACCTGTAGAAATTAACATCAAGTCCTTAAGAGTGAGATGCCACGATCAGTTAATTCCTGAGCAGTACCATCAGAGTATGTGCTTGGAATTAGAAAGTGTGGATGAAGCTAGAATTCTGGCCTTAAATAGCATTCTTTTCCAAAAGAAGAAAGCAGCAAAAAATTATAATAAGAAGGTCAAGCATATTAGCTTTAATGAAGGTGATTTAGTGTGGAAGACAATACTCCTAATAGGGATTAAAAGCCATAAGTTTGACAAATGATCACCTAACTAAGAAGGACCATATCAAATCCATAGAGTCTTGCCTTCGGGAGCATATCATTTGAAAATTTTAAATAGATATGTACATCCCAAGAAAATTACTGGCCGATATTTGAAACCTTATAATCCAACCATATGGGAAACACAAGGAATAAAATAAATGCTAAATAAAGAAGCATGAAAACACTCAAAGAATAAAATAAGGATTTTTATTTCATAATGAGTTGAATACATGTAGCCATAGATTGGCCCAAAAGTCAGTACAGTGTTTCAGCTGTTCCTCTACAATTGACCTTCTATTCTTGAGAGACGGGAACAACTGAATGGCTCTAGCCATCTCCTGCTTCCGATCAGCCAGTCATTGGTTACTGATCTGCAGCTTAGTAGCAGTTCGATCCAAAGCCTGGTTAACTGTTGATAACTCTTCCTCAAGTTGAGCTTTCTTTTCCAGTAGTTGAGCTCGAAATTGGGAGACAGAGGAATGTTGCTCTTTCAATTCTGCTACTTCAGCATGAACTTAGGAAACAAAACTCTGGTCTCTCAGCAATCTCTCCTCTGCAGCCTTGGCAACATGGCAGATGTTGATGTAAAAATCAATAGTGGCTGCCGTCTGGGATAAATGACTTGAGACATTCATGTTGGATTGCTCAATAATCTTGCAGCGCTGGTGAAAGCGATTCTTGATTATAGGCCTTTATAAAGCTTCGAAAGGAATCCTTGAGAAGGATGTCAGCAACTTCAAACAGCTGTCCAAGTCCATTGAAGGCAAGGGAGTCCTACCACCGGAGAAAGAGCTCTCGAAAATTTCTAACAGAGAATCAGCTAAGACTAATGGCTCAGCTTCATTACTAGCTAGTGAAGTGGGGGAAGGCATGACAAAAAGACTAGCTAGCCTAGCTTCGAAGATGTCCACCTCATCTGTTGACATGGTGGATGCAGAAAGAACTTTGGTAGAAGGAGGAAATGGCTGCATAGAAATTGGAGAAGAATGTGAAGTATCCCTAACAGTCTCTATAGTTTTGGCTACCAGTAGCTCAAGAGAAGAGGGACTGGAGTTAGGCAAAGATAATGGACAAGGAATTGGAGAGCTACCAGTGTTTTCTCTATGGAAATCAGCTATCACTGGAGATGATGTATTAGCTGAAATTTCCTCAGGAGGAGAAGGAGCGGCAAGGCTTAAGGGAAGAGCAAATCAAGTAGAGTTGAAGGATAGGTGAGGAAAGTATGGAGTCAAGCCAAAGGATAGGGATGTAGGAATGTTTGGCCTCAAAAAGGGTATGGAAAATATAGGGCCAGAAAGTGAGAGTATTATCAGAATGGGCTTCACATTTTGAGGTTGTTCAACTTCAGTTGAGACTGAAGGAGTCCTTATTGGAAAAGTAGGCAAAGTCGTTGTCGCTGCAAAAGAAGAAATACAAAACAATGTTTAAGTCCCAGTATCTACAATTTGAGAAAAGAAAGTGGAGAGATGAAAGGGAATTATTGGTTTCAAAGGTGGTGGCAATGATGGGAGAACTACGAAGGGAATAATGCTTTGCAGTGTGTTACCTTCTCGCAGTTTCCCTTTGGGTTGTATCAGTATCAGCAGCAGCAGCTTCATTTCTTAGTAGTTGCTGTTGTCGCCTTTTTTCAGCTCTCTGGAAAACAATTATTTCTTTAGAGTGTTCATTCTCCACTGTTTTGGCAGCTGCCTCATGAGTAGGGTCTTCGACCAAATCAGAAGGAGAGACAGTTATCTTCTTTCTCTGCAGTGGTATTTCTTGCTCTTTCTCTGTCTCTTTCTTTTCAATTTGAGGCTCAGATTCCTCAGGGGTGAGTATTAGTTTTCTTTTCTTTTTCTGCTGGTGTTTGTCTTTGAGAATAGCCAGAGCTTCAGCTCTCTTGGAAGATTCTTCTTGTGGAGACCCTACACCAAGTAATATGAATATGAGGAAAACAAACAGAAAATTCTGAAAGAAAAGAAACCTAAAATGCATACCCTTTTTCGAAGCAGCTCTGATGACTCTGGAAGGAGGAAGTGAGACACCAGGAATAGTTTTGGTAGCTGTAGAAGGAGAGGAGATGGTCCTGGCTTCTTTTGATTTAGCCTTAGAAGGCATACCTAGCCCAATCAGTAAATCATGAGGATGTATTGCTAAATGCACTTCCATATTGGCTGTCCACCAATTTTGAAATCTTTTCAAAACTGAGCCAAAGGGGAGGAAGGGAACAAATTTAAACTCACTCAAATCTTTCAACAGTTTAAATGTTGCCTCCTCTAGTTTAGATTTGGGTACTCTCAGATCTCTGGCTGTAAGATGGACATTCGAGAGACTGTAGAGTGGAATGGGAATTCCTTGGGTAAACCCAAATTGCCTGGCAAACTGGGAAGGGCAGTATACCTCAGATATACACTTATAAGCTCGAGGGTTTAAAGTACCAATAAAAAGTTCCCTCGGCAGCAAAATAGAAGCCCACATGTCTTTGTGCGATGGGATGGAACACTGCCTATCAGCCAAGAATGTCTGTAATAACCCTCACCACTAATTACTGGTTAACCACTGATTACTGCTAAACCGAGACTGATTATGATAAGTAATTGAATCGACTGAAATACTGAACTGACTGATTGAATGTACTAGTTTAAATGCATTTCTATCTGTTTGACTGTTAAATTATCTATCCATGTTTTATGTTTCAAACTGCAAATTGAAGGCCTTATCGGCGGCCGAATCTGAAATTGATTAGTGATATGTGTTAATAATAATTTATGTGATTTTATGGCATACTTAATTGAAATGTGATTTGGTATGATTAAATTAGATCAAATGTTGATAAATTACAAGAGTTGGCCTTATTTGCAACTTTGCCACTTAGTGGCCCACTTCCTTACACATATTGAGGCTTGAATACACTTAGGCAAAACATTTCCTCAGCCATTTCCTTAGACCCAAACCGACCAAGAGTGTAGAGTGGGAGAAATTGAGTTCCATCTTGTAAATTGCTTGGTGAATTAAAGAACTTGAAGGTTGATTTCATAATTGAGCTTCCTACACTTGAATACAAGACTTAAGGTAGAGCCTTTACCTTCTTGATTGTGTATTTAAGATAGTTCTTGCATGGCTCATGTTACATTCATGTTATATTGAAGAGTTGAGTCTTAAATTGGACCTAGCATGTTGAATTGTAGCATATATCATGCATGCATGCCTATATTGATAAGTTTAAAGTTGTTTCCATGGAAATTTGTTACATGCATGTCCATATTATGGTTATAGTCCATGATTTCATCTTGTTTATGGAGAAATTGGCTCATTTGAGCTAGTAATTGAAGCTTTGAATTGGTTTAAATTCGTGCATGTCACATTGGAAGTATGTTCTTGAACTTTGGTTTGAAAATGGATTTAATTGACTCACCTTTGGGCTTTGATTTTACAAATTGAGCTTTAAATCATGTAATACTATGAGTTTACAAGTGTTTTCCAGAAAATTAGCCCAAGAGGATCGAATTTGATGCATTAAAACTTGGTTTTGAGCTTAAGGTTCAAATCTGGAATTTCCAGAATTTGGACTCACGCTCGAGCGGGGAAATTGGCACTCGAGCGTGGAATTCGTGCTCCCAGCACTTTGCATTGTTTTACAGTACGCTCGAGCGGGGGATTGCACGCTCGAGCGGGGACCTGAGTCACACGCTCGAGTGTGTGTAGAGCGCCCACCGAGCGTGATTTTCACACATCCAGTACTTTTGCCATGTTTTGCAGTCCGCTCGAGCGTGGGGAGTGACGCTCGAGCGTGGAACCTTTGTCTGCATGTCCGCTCGAGCGGGGAAAGCCACGCTCGAGCGGGACCCTGTTTTTCTGAAAATTCTAAAAATATTTTTAAAGTGCATCCTTGCATCCTCATTTCATTCTAGGCATCCTTAGGCCTAGTTTAAAGCATCTTAATGAGGATATAGATGTAGAACCGCACCGAGTCTAAGTAAGGACTAAGTCTTTGATTCCTGAATGTGAACTTAGTGTGTGTTCATCCTGTAAACTGTGTAGGGTTGGCATCTGAGGACGCGCTCTAGCTTAACAGTAGCCCTGAACTCTGTGAGTAACAACTGTGTAAAGATATGTTCAAATATGAATATCTTCTGAATAGTTAAACTGTACTGTTTCTGAATTGATACTGTTAACTAAATGAATGTATGTCCTCTATTCTGAACTGTATTGTGTCATCCATAGCAACTACTGTTACTGTTACTGCTACTGTTACAGAGATCTCTGTTAGTTCCTATCTTGGAGCTTCTATTTACTGTTATGATGGCCATCATTGACTGCTCGGTCTTTCAAGACCTACTGTTTACTGTACTGTTCTGCTAATGGATGTACCACATATGACTGTTATGACTGAATGATTGATATACTGAATCAATTGACTGTTTTCAATTCTGAAAGGACATTCATTCTTAACCTCTATACGCATTATGTTATTCACTGGGCTTTAGCTCACCGTTTATATATATGTAGGTGTTCAGGCACCAAACCGGAGCTAGGAGCGTAGGTTAGACTCTCTTTTGTCGAAGCCAACCACCGTGCCTCACTGCGAGGTCCCGAGCCTATCAAGCTAGGGCTTTTTGGGGTGTTTTAGTTTTCCCCTTTTTGTTTCCGATCTGTATAGACTGAATGTTTTTTTGTACTGTACTGTCTTAATAGGGATTGGGTCCCTGTCCTGGATGATTGTACATGTATGTATGGACTGTCCTGTTATGAATGTGCATATGAATGAAAAGTCTTTTTGCATACAGACTGTCACAGCTCATTGGACATATTTTAATTACTGTTTTGGCTTCCGCCAGCCCCTGTACTCTGTGTTACTGTTTTACTGTTAAGCAGGCCTTCGGTAATCTCAGATTACTAGCCGATTACGGTGCTAAACCCATAGGGGCGGGTTTGGGTCGTGACAATGTCCTTAGCCAAATCGGTCCTTTATTGGCATCGAAGAGGGAAAAGAAGGTGGCAGTTGGAGAAACAAGGAGTTGGTGGAAAAAGGTAAGATAGTAAGCAAAAGTAGCGGGGTAAAGAGCAATTCTAGCATACTTTTCTCCATAAGTGCTAGGATCTTGAACTAAGAATTTCAAGCACTTAGGATGCAAATCAGTAAAGTAAGCAAAGAGCCAGAGTTGAAGTACCCAGAGGGGACCTCCTTGGTTGACATCGAGAGGTTTCTCACAAAATTAGGAGCAGGCTCTATAAACATGGCCTAAAAGATAAGGGGCCAAGGCTATTCGCTTCTTCAAAACGAGGGCCTTTGCAAGTGGGGCAAACTCAGGCATGATTCGTTGAGATGATATACAAAAGAGGAATTTACACAACCAGTATAAAATAAAGGAAAAGAGTTCTTGATCACTCATAGAGCCCACCTTTTTATTCTTAGCCTTTACGAATTCACTGAAGGAAGAATTCAAAGGTGGAAAAGAAAATTTAACCGAAAGGTCTGGATAGCTGGGTGTAAAGGGGGAACCGAATGGTGAAAGCCCTAAGAGGTGGTAGCTATCAAGAACGGTGGGAGCCATCATACCACAACGAAGCTGAAAAAAGTTAAAGGCCATATTCCAAAAACAAAGAGCGGCAGGAATCAAAAAAGGGTCTTCAAGAATGATAAACCTAGAAAGACGAAGGGCATCGAGAATACAGAGTTCTTGTAGGTCCCATTCTCTTGTAGGCACAACTCTGTCATACCACTCCTCCCATTCAACCCTCAATGTCGGCGAGCAGCGATGAGGTCGGTTCATTCTCCAATTTCCTTAGTCAAGCCCCCCTTCATAGAGAAGAAAGTGGTCCTCCAAACGAGGGTACAAAACTGGAAGTTGGACGAGAGCTTCTCGAAAGATAGGACCTAGGACATATTCTTGTTTTTCGCTATGACGAGGAACAAAGAGGCGTCTGTCTATGGCACTCGATCTACCAGCTTTAAAGTTAGCAATTTCTTCCTCAATACATCGTTTCAAAGCCATGGTTGGGCTTATGCATTCGCCAGTTGGTACTTTCAAGGAAGAAGACTCCATTGGTGACGAGCAACAAGAAAAGGAAGTTCAGTAGAAGTGAAGGGTTTTTGTGTTAGGCAGGCGAGTGAGTTCAGAGTACGAAATAAAAAAGGTTTTTTTTAAAACCTTTGTGTCTGAAAAAATATACTCAATTGTTTTATATAGGCGGAATTCATAAAGGAGTATTCAAAGTACGGATGCGAAAAGTTTCCTTCAATATTGATAGTTATGGAGGGAAACGCATCTCAAATATTGATGTCTGCTTTGAAATAAAATATTTGGCTTCGAAGCCAAGTTTTGGCACCAAAATCAAATGACGAACGGCTTCGAAAACAGGAAGTCAACTTCGAAGCACATTCCACACCTCATAGTGAAAGAATGCTTAGGTATTAGTTTACTTCAAAAGGATTAAGAACCTGTTTTTTTAGGTTTCTTAATGAGAGTAAGATCCTTCAAAGCAAAACTTGAAATACCTTATGATTAGAAATTGTTTGTTCTAAGTTTTAAACCAATAGTTGGTTTGATAGTATATAGAGGAAATCACCTTTTTCGAATAAAACAGTGTAGTCCGTAAGAAAGGTTTCCATATTTTGGAAAATATAGGCTGTTTGTTTGAAACAAAAAATTAGTTGATTTGAAATTACTTGATTGTATTGACCATATGTTGGGGAATTGAATATGATCAAATCAAGTTTTGAAGGGTAAAATTGGTTAATTCGAAGGTGATGGCTGAAGAATTATGTTAGTCCTAGAGTTGGTATGAAAGGCAAAAATTGCTTTCTCAAAAGAAAAGGTTTCACACTTTAGAAGAGTTTGAGTTGGGGTAGAGTTATAGCACATTAGCCATACAGTTTACAATTAGAATGTTAAATCAGAATCTAACAAATGAAATTCGGAAAGCCCAGTTTTATTGATAAATGTTGTTTACACTAGAATTCATTTGATTACATTCTCGATTTTGTAGAAATAAGGAATGGACAGAGTTACAAGGCTAGTCCAACAAAATTCAATAAATGAAAACTCTTTTCCTACTCTATCCTCTATCTTGTCCAGGTTTGGTTTATCTAATTGATAAGCCCTTAATTGAGAAGTGAGTTGTTGGGTTTTCACTTCGAACTCTATTTGTTTTAGGGCTTTATCTGTTGTATCCATCTCCTCTTCTTCATGCACTTCGTTCATTGCAACATCCTCGCCATGCTCAGAATCTAGGCTCCTAAAGGCCTCATTGTCATCAAAGAGGTTCTGTAGCGCCCTCAAAATAATACATTAAACCCCACATTCTTGACATGCATGGACATAAGAGGATAAAGCATATTTTCATAAATCAGAGTATTCATTACAAAAGTATTACATGTTGACATCAACAGTAAATGCCCTATAGGCTTACAACTTTCCAAGTCAACACTTGGGTACAACAAAAGAAGAGTCCTAGCTCTTTGTACAAAATAAGCCCTTGGCTTGATTAACATGTAATACATAAAGAAAACAACAAAAAGATCTTCAAGCCTCCCAAGCTACGTCCTTGGAGGTGGCATATCACCTGGACCTGAAAATGATGTCCCATATAGGGTGAGCCAATGCCCAGTAGAGATATACTAAACCAAATATGAGCAATGACTAAAACATTAGCATATGATAAATGGCCAACACTTATAAAACAACTTGTAACACAATTCAGTTCCATGACAAATAGTCCATGTTTCATTTCACTTTCCTTTACTTTTCCAATTTTCAAGTTATATAAACATGGCTCAGAACCTGGCCGAACAATTTAAATGAGACAACCGCTCATATTAAAACATCTCCAATATCAACGACTCAAATGAGATTACTACTTATGTTAAAAACACTTCCATACTTCACAATTAATACACAGATTTGTTGTATTAATGAAGTTCATCCCCTATCTCCTCCCAAACAGGTTTGAGAGTCCATCCCCTATCTCCTCTCAAACCATGGAGTCCATCCCCTATCTCCTCCCAAACAATATATATATACAATGTAATTAAACACTTATCATATGCAATGATCAATCAATACACATATTCGCTGTATTGTTCTAACAATCATATTCAATGACATAACACGTTCGATTAGTTTCAGTTTTCCCTAATCAACATACAGTGTCTACGACAATCAAGACTATCCTCCACCGATAGCCCAAGGTAGTTATTTCTAAACAGAATATAAATGCATCAAACAGATATAATATCAACATTTTCATAGGTGAGTGATTAATTAATCCAACTACACCATTCAATCTTATAATTCCCTAATTTCATGAATTTCAACTCAATTTCATATTCCCACAAATTAATTATTCAACACAATTAGGGCGTTTTCCCTCCTTTTTTCAAATATTGATCCTAAGACCAAATTCCACCAATTTCACTCCCAAACTCATATTCCCAAGCCTTATATACAATGGAGCTTTTAAAACACAAAACCCCTCTTTACATAATTACACATCAAACCCTAATTTTTTCCAAAATTACCAAACAACACCATTTAATCAAAATGACTAAAATTTATGACAAAACTCATAAGATGGAGTAGGGTATCCCTACCTTAATTTTCGGAGCTCAAAGGAGGAGAGAGGTGAAACTCAAAGTGCTCCAAATCCACAAATTTTCAGATTAAAGTGAAGCCCTCACGACCCTCTATCTTTCTTACAAAGAGATTAGGGTAGTAACACTCTAGAAGTAAATGAAACCCTAGAGAGAAGGTGTGTGTAGAGAGAGAGAGAGAGAGCTGAATCTAGGGTTTGAGATGTAAAGAGATGAAAAAGTGAAGTGTAATCCCGCTGCTGCCAACTGATATATTCGAGGCTCGCTCGAGCAAAGGAGTGGTTGCTCTAGCGACCAGACACAAAGAAACCTCGCTCGAGCGTAGAAAACCTCGCTCGAGCCAACAATTCGAAGCTTCAGGTCTGCAATCCAAAAGCAGGCTCAAGCGAAGAAACCCAAAACATAGACCTCGCTCGCTCGAGCGAAGAAAAGCTCGCTCGAGTCAAGAAATGCAACCTTCAGGTCAAAAAGAGACGCAGACGCAAGCTCGAGCGCCAGACTTCTCGCTCGAGCCACCAGACACAAAACTCAACTCTCGCTCGAGCGAAGGAACCCTGGCTCGAGCGAAGGAACTAAAACACAGAGCTCGTTCGAGCGACAAAAGTCTCGCTCGAGCGAAGACACCAAAATCTGGGCAGCAACCATTTGCTCTCATTCATAACCAACATGTTACGAACCTGCCCAACACAACCTAAAACTCAAATAGATAGAATTAAAGGATGGAAACAAGTATACACAACAACCAATACCACAGAACCTAAGTCCAAAATACAACAACCAAAGGAGAGGAAACCGGGATCGCTATAACGTTCTCTGCCTCATATTGAACCTGAATTCGAGCGGAGAAGGCTTCATTCAGAACTTCTCTAGTAATGGAAGCCTGGAAGTGCCAGTTGAGCAGGAGAGGAAGTTAGTCTAAAAAGGTATAAAGTTCTATTTGGGCCACTAGGTTAAGGTGATGACTTCGAGACATAATGTCACAAGCCCATAGAAAGTTTTTGTGGGGAATGTCATCTCGAAGGACTTCAAAAGATAAATAGAAGAAAGCAGCAAGTAAGGTCTGAGCCCTAAACTACTGGTAAGGAGTTGGAGGCACTGGGGCTTGGTAAGGGGTGAAGTATTGGCCCTCAGAAAAAGTGAGTCTCAACTCATCAATCCAATTTGGATTGGAAGGCAGGGGAGGAGCAGTCGGATGTCCCCTGATTGAATCTAAGAATTCAGGTCTGACCACACATTCTAGCCAATCGGAGGTACAAAGTTTTGCTTTTGTGGCTAAAAGCGCAGGACTGATCCCTAAAGCTTCACCAGGACGTTGGTCCGCCCCAAGGCATAATTAATGTCATACATGAGATCATCAAGCCTGAACGAGTATGTGAACTCAGAGGGATGATCAAGAAGGCTGAGCACATTAGAGAAATATTGAGTGCACAGTCTACCCTGAAAAAGGAGAAAATAGAGACGACCAACGTCATCACCTTCTCTGACAAGGACTTAGCAAGGTTACAAAGCCCTCATAATGACGCACTAGTGGTGACTGAATTTCGACATCAAACGGATTTTGATAGACCAAGGGAACTCGTGCGAGATAATATACTACAAGACCTTCAAGCAACTCAAGTTTGAAGACAAAGATATAGCACCTGCTACATCCCTCATAGTCGGCTTCAACTCAATGCTAGAATAGCCAGTTGGCAAGATAATTCTACAGGTCAAAATTGGAACAATGACAGAGCAAATTGAATTTTGGGTATTAAAAGTCCCTTCTACTTATAACATAATCTTGGGAAGAACATGGTTGCACGTCATGCGAGCGGTAGCATCAACCCACCACCAGGTGATACGATTTTCCAACAAAGCCGGAATAATTGAAGAAGTCTTAGGAGACCAAATCATGTGCAAGCAATACTTCATGTCAGTGAACAGCAATCAAGCTACTAAAGGGTTTGTATAAATGGTAGATGAGCCAGAAAGCAACGAGTTGTTCGCAGCAAGGCAGCCGAACAAAAAGCAGTATAAAATCTGGTGGAGGTCAGAATAGATGAGAAGATCCCAGAGAAGTTCTTTCTACTCAGCTCATCTTTGTCCAGCACTGAGAAAATAGAGATCATGAAATTTTTGATCTCTAACATCAAGGTGTTTGCCTAGACGCCGTACAATATGCTTGGCATTGACCCAAATTTTATCTGTCATCAACTCAATGTTTACCCAACTACCAGACCGATTATACAGCGAACTCGCCGATTGGCACTTCATCATACCGAGGTGATGGCTGAGAAAGTGGGAAATCTAGTAGAAATAGGGGCAATTAGGGAAGTTCATTATCCCAAGTGGATCTCCAACACCGTGGTGGTGCCAAAAAAGAACGGCAAGTGGTGCGTTTGCGTGGACTACAAGACAGTCAACAAAGCATGCCCAAAAGACAGTTTTCCCCTACCACGAATAGACCAACTGGTGGACTTAATGCAGGTCACAACCGACTTAGCTTTTTCGATACGTATCGCGGTTATCATTAGGTTGCTATGCATGAACCAGACCAGAAGGTCATATCGTTTACAATACCCAGAGGATTGTATTGCTACAAGGTCATGCCCTTTGGCTTGAAAAATGCAGGGGCGACATTCCAGCGAATGATCACTAAAATGTTCGAGCCATTGTTAGGCAGAACAATGGAGGCTTACATAGATGACATGGTGGTTAAGAGTAAGAATGAAGGAGACCATCTTAAAGGCCTAGTTGAGATGTTTCAAATTTTAAAAATCCACAAATTACGGCTGAATGCATCCAACTGCGTGTTTGGCGTGGGGTCAGGAAAATTTATGGGCTTTTTGGTGACCAACCAAGGTATGGAAGCCGATCCGTCTCAAATCAAAGCCATTCAAGATCTCGAGAGGCCCAACATAGTTAAAGAGGTACAACATCTCACTGCCCTAGCAGCCGCACTAAACCGGTTCATAAGTTGGTCGTCAGACGAATGTCGACCATTCTTCTAAGCACTAAAGGCCAAGTTTGAGTGGGATCAAGAGTACGACCGCGCTCTAAAAAGCTTGAAAGAATACATGATCTCTCCACCGTTGTTGGTAACCCTAATATCAGGAGAGGAACTTTTTCTATACTTGGCAGTTTCCCAGCATGCAGTTAGCGCAGTATTGGTATGAGCTGAAGGAGTACAGTATCTGCCTATCTTTTATGTTAGCAAGATGTTATTGGACGCAGAAATGAGGTATTTGCCGTCGGAGAAGTTGGCCTTAGCTTTAATGATGGCTTTAAGAAAATTGTCTCACTGCTTCTATGCCCACACCGTGATCGTCTTAATGGCCTTCCCCTTAAAAGCCTTGTTTGAAAGGGTGGACTTTTTTGGGAGAATTTTGAAGTGGGCCGTGGAGTTAGGGCAGTTCTACATTAAGTTTCAACCAAGAACCGTGATAAAGGCCCAAGCTTTGGCAGACTTCGTGGCTGAGTGTGCGCCAGGCAGTCATCATGTTTGCCCGATCGACTTGACCGAGGCAACCAAGCAAAGGGGGAAAGTGCCGCAGGGATAGCGCAACCCCCACAGTAGGACGCTCAACTGTGTAGAAAACCATTCAGCCCTACAGAAAGGAAAGAAAGAACAGACCACACTACTACTAGCAAGGACTCGCCCAAAAGTAAAGTCCTAAGATTGTCAAACAGTAAGGATTAAATCCTAATGACGAACAACAACTTAGAAAAAGGCATCATCAACGCTCCTAATCTTAAGGCGTCATCAGATCCCTCCACTTGCTGGAAGTTGTTCGTGGATGAGATGTGGAAACTCTTCGTAGACGGAGCATCCAATAGGCATGGCGTAGGACTTGGTATAGTTTTCATCTCGCCAAATGGTTTGACCATTGAACAGGCAATCAACCTTGGATTTCCAGCATCCAATAATGAAACTGAGTATGAAGCATTGTTAGCCGGTTTGAAGTTAGCATTCTGCGTGAAAGCTACCGAGCTGATGGTGTACAATGACTCCCAACTGGTAATCAACCAAATATCAAGCGATTATGAAGCAAAAGAAGATAGAATGGCCAAGTATTAAGAGTTGGTCAGAAAGGAGATCATGAAATTTGAAGTTGTGCGAATAGAGCAGATTGGCCAAGAAGAAAATAATAAGGCAAATGAATTGGCCGGTTTTATGTTAATGGCCGATACATCCGTCCCACACCCATTCCTGGTGGACTTTCTGCCAAGACCAAGCATCGAGGAACCCGAAACAGTCGAGGTCTTCTGCACTGAACTAGGCCCGTCCTGGATAGACCCCATCGTAGTGTTCTTAAAAGATAGCATTTTGCTAGAAGAGAAGAAGGAAGCCAACAAAATTAGGGCAAAGTCCCAGCATTTTGGCTCTCCCCATCACTAACATTGTACAAAAAATCTTTCACAGGACTATACTTAAAGTGCGTCCATCCTAACAAAGTCGATGCATTCTAGTTCGACATTCACGAAGGCATTTACAAAAGCCACCAAGGGGGAAGATCGCTAGCCTACCGAGCTACATAACAAAGGTATTGGTGGCCGTACATACAAGTAGACTCTGAAAAGTACATTAAAACATGTGAGAAATGTCAAAAGTTCGCACGTCAAATCCATTAACCAACAAGAGAGATCCTACATTTGACCAGCTCTTGGCCTTTTGCAATGTGAGGTCTAGACATTGTGGGACCCCTCCCAACCGCACCGGGTAACAGAAAGTTTTTTATCACGGCAACAGACTACTTCACCAAATGGGTGGATGTAGAAGCGCTTGCATCCATCAAAGAAAAGGACATAAAAAAGTTCATCTAGTAGAACATCATAACCCGATTTGGAATTCTCAAGGCCTTGATATCTGACAACGACACTCAATTTGATGGATGAATCTTTAGGGGTTTTTGCAAAGAGCACAAGATTAAATTCTACAACTCTACGCCGGCATACCCCCAAGCTAATGGCCAGGCCGAGGCCTCCAACAAAATAGTCTTAGACGGTATGAAAAAGTGGCTGGAAAAAGCGAAAGGGAAATGGGCTGAAGAGTTTCCTCACGTCTTATGAGCATACCAAACTACACCTAAGCGGTCGATGGGTGAAACGCCTTTTTCCTTGGCTTATGGCATAGAGGCAGTGATCTCTTTAGAAATTGGCCTCCCTACTATTAAAAGCGAAAATTTTGATCCTGATATGAATGGAAAGGCCATAGCCTTGGAGTTAGATCTGGCTGACGAACAAAGAGAAAGGGCATTGATCCACATTGCCTCGTATTAACAAGAATTGTCTACAAAATACAACAAAGCAGTGCATCCAAGGTAATTCAAGATTGGAGATTGGGTGCTACGCAAAGTAATTGGAAACACTCTGGTCCTTGGAGAGGGTAAATTGGGACCCAATTGGGAAAGATCGTACAGAGTGACTGGTCTAGTAGGAAAAAGGGCATACCACCTCGAAGACATGGAGGGCCGAGCTATCCCAAGGCCTTGGAACACTGCAAATCTCAAAGTATTTTATTTTTAGCTCTTTAAACACTTGTAATTTTTTTTTTTTGGCATTTAATAAAACAAGTAGGCATTTTTTCTGTAAAAATTTCTTTCCTCTGTTTGTAAACATTGTTCGTATTTATTACCTAACTGGGGGACGAAAAAGATTGGCAGGTTTGACCAACCATTTTTATTCTTTAGCCGAGATAATGATCTAGGCTAAAGAAGGTTGGCAGGTTTGACCAACACAAACTTTTTGCACTCTTTCGCCGAGATAAAAATCTAGGGAGAAGACGGTTGGTAGGTTTGACCAACATACACTTTTTACACTTTTCCGTCGAGATAAGGATCTAGGCAGAAGACGGTTGGCAGGTTTGACCAACACAGCTTTTTGCACTCTTCAGCCGAGACAAGGATATAAGTTGAAGAAGGTTAGCAGGTTTGACCAACGATTTTTTATTCTCTAGCCGAGATAAAGATCTAGGCTAAAGAAGGTTGGCAGGTTTGACCAACAGTTTTTTCATTCTTTCACAGAGATTAGGATCCAAGCTAAAGAAGGTTGGCAAGTTTGACCAACATACGTTTTTGCACTCTTTCGCCGAGATAAGGATGTAAGCTAAAGAAGGTTGGCAGGTTTGACCAACATACGTTTTTTCATTCTTTAGCCGAGATAAGGATCTAGGCTAAAAGAGGTTGACAGGTTTGACCAATGGTTTTTTATTCTCTAGCCGAAATAAGGATCTAGGCTAAAGAAGGTTGGCAAGTTTGTCCAACAGTTTTTTCACTCTTTCGCCGAGATAAGGATCTAGGCTAAAGAAGGTTGGCAGGTTTGACCAACATACGTTTTTGCACTCTTTCGCCGAGATAAGGATCTAGGCTAAAGAAGGTTGGCAGGTTTGATCAACATATGTTTTTTCATTCTTTAGCCGAGATAAGGATTTAGGCTAAAAGAGGTTGACAGGTTTGACTAACACAAGTTTTTTCACTCTTTAGCCGAGTTAAGCATCTCGGCCAAGACAGGTCAGTAGGATTTGACCAAGATTATGGACTCTTTATCCAAGTTGACTTATCTCAACCGCAGACAACCAGCAGGTTTTAGCCGAGTTTTTTGGATTTTTGGCCGAGATAGGTATCTCGCTCAAAGAAGGTTAGCAGGATAGATCTTCCAGCTCAGCGTCAACACCATCACCAGCTCCATCTCTAATCTGGTTGGTTTCAACACCTCCTTCTAGAGTTAGGTCGGTGTTGCCTTCTTCGATCACCAAACTTGGGTCGATCTAGTTAGGCCCCTCCGACCAAGCAGGAAGATCAGTCAGAGAGTCATTAGGCGCAGGGCTATCCTCCTCCTCCACCACTACAAGTTTTTGTTGAACAACATTGGCGTAGTCCACCATATAGCTCGGTATGAAGTGCGAAGGGGGATTCAAAAAAATGTTCGAGTCCGATGCATGGCCGAGCTTCTCTACCGCGACTTTCCGACCACTCTTTAAGAAAATGTCTTTTGTGGTCTCGCACTGTTTGACGTACACTTCCTCACCTTCTTTGAAGTCGCGCTTCCCAGCATCCTCCATTTGCTTCCACAGTGCCTTTATCTCGGCATCTTTCTTCTTCTTCAGCTTAGCCAGCTCTCAAAGGTAACGGTCCTTTCTTTTAGCCAACGTTTTTTGTTTGTCTTCTTCAGCAACACTAAGTAGCTCGGCCAGATGATTGCGATCGGTGCTTAGATTGGCAAGCTTTGTCTAGAGCTCTTTAAGCTCGGCTTCTTTGGCCTTACTGTCTGCAATTGTCACGACCCGCTCCCCGTACCCAAGGGTTAAGCGTCGTGATGGCCAGTAACTGAAGTTACCTCCGGCCAATTCTTAAACAAATTACTAAATACGAGCAAAAAAATATTTAAGTGAGGGTACTAAAATAATCATTGGAGCTTCTATTTAATTACATACTATGTCTACAAAGTGCTTTGTGCCTACCCCACGCACTAGCCCTGACATGTCACCTGAAAGTGGTAAACAACTATAAGCACATGGCAGAGTGAGAAATATTATACTAAGAGCATAAGGGCATAAAATTCACCATGGATAATTATTGGCTAAACAAAGCTTGATATTAAAATACAGAGTATATAATACAGAAATCATTTGACATATAATACATAAACAAAATAATCATAACCATGGTATAGAACGGAACAAAACAGATGTATGGACTTAAGAGGTGACTCGTACAAACTCTAGAGGTGGCTCCCACCATAGTGTAGCACTTAATTCCGTACAACACCTTGCTCCGCATCTAGAAATCATAACCACAATACAAAATAGAACAGATGTATGGACTCAAGAGGTGGCTCGTACGAACTCTAGATGTGGCTCTCACAATAGTGTAGTACTTAGCTTTGTACAACACTTTGCTCCACACCAGAAAACAGAGTGTCAGTGGATCCATGACAGACAAAGGTTCACAAAGTAACTAAACAGAGGCCAATAGTTATTTCAGTCCCCCAAGGCATGGGACCTCCGTGGTGGTACTTATATAATTACTCAAAACACATTTTAATAAACAGTTATATCCATGGATTTTCTTTATCATATAAAATAAGGTTCATAAATTAAAAATGCTAATATAATTTATAAAACACAATTTACATAAAATAAATTATGATAACTCAAAACATACGTAAAACATATATTGATAACTCAAGATATAATATAACTCACCTTAATTTTAATACCTCACTCTTTCTTTCTACTACCAAAGACCCTCTCGACTTCCATTATTTTTTTTTTCCTTTTCTTAGTTTCTTTCCCTTCTCCTTCCTCTTAGCAATCCTGAGTCAAAACCTCCAATTTATGGAAAGGCAACCGTGGGTAGCAAGCCACAAAGCTGCCCATGTATCTAAGTCTCATTCACTTGCCATTAATTCATACTTATTTAATAATTCATATTTATCTAAAATACTTAACTTTAGGAACAATTCTACTATGGCCCAAATTTTAAACTAATTATATACCCTTTTTATTTTGATAATATATAATCCTTAATTTAATTACACTTTATCTCATACCCATAATATTCAATATTTTATTTTACTCTTACGGAATCTTTAATTAAACATTTAGGGTTTTTCTCATTTATAATTAAATAATACGAATATAAAATTTAAGGGACAACTTAAATTTTCGGTTTGTTACAACAATGGCCGTCTTGGTCATCCTCCTTAATTCGAGCACGCGTTGATGGGTGGTCTGGTTCTTTTGCATGGCCTGCAAAGCATGAACAGTAAGATAAACCGGGCAACAAGTCGATAGAAAAACCAAAAGGTGAGGAATTCAGGATTACCAAGATTACGGATTTGTTGGCAGACCATATTACCTTCAACTCGATCAAGTGTGCATGGTGCTCCATATCCGCGGGCAGGCGGACACTTTGGGCCAAGTTGAAAGCCAGCAAATGGTCTTTCTCCGCACAAATGGAGTCCGCCATAGTCATAGCTCGACCTTTGAAAGACACAGATGGTGTCCACGCCGAGATAGAAGACGGTGTAACTCGGCGACCACCTAGTGATTGTTCCGGGAGCATGGCCTTAGATAGCGCGGTCTGTTTCCCGTTTATTAGTCGTTGCGTCTGACTGGCCAAGGTACGGGGACGCTTGCTGGGCCGAGATGACGAAGCTCTAGTGGATGGAAGGGCAATGACGGTGTCACGTGCTTGACCGATTGAGGGTAGCTCAGTCTGTACTTCAGTGCTGGAGGCAGACGCCTTCTCAGTGATCAGAGCACGGACTACCCTCTTATTAGCCATCTTTTGTTCTTCAATTAGGGAAACTAGGTTGATTTGGAGAAGGTTGGGGTCTAGCTCTGGAGAGGACTCCAAGAGGAAGTCGGTCACTTTGGTCTTGCTCCTACCACTGCATCGGTAGGTCGGTTGGATGTCAAGCAGATCGGTCCAATCTCGTTGTCGATAGCATAGCGTGGGTCATAGTGCGGCTTAATTGGCATAGGCGTAATTGATTTAAGCTGGTTCAAATCTGCAAAAGAGACAAAATCGCAAGGGTTAGCGCGACAGTTAATATGGCAAAGGAAAATTAAACCGAGCTAAATCGTACTAGCTGTTCCTTTGTTCCAGTTGATATTATAGCCTGGTATCTGGGCTTCCTGGTTTTCAAAATTTCCTGATACCTAGAGAAAATCATCGTCGTTTAGGTCCTTATCTAGTGTACGCTTAATGATTTTCTTTCGGCCCTTTCTTATTCTGAGGTAATAGACCCAACCGTCATCATTTTGGCAAAGCGAGTATTAGTGGAAGAGCTCGGCCAATCCGAGGTTGAGACCAAGGCGACGATTTAGCTCGGCTATCTTGTTGATAATCCTATAGGTATTAGTGGATAGTTAAGTGGGGCATAGTCTGGTTTGTCTAAGGAACTTGCAAATTAGTGGTTGGGCTGGGAATCGAACTCCTCCCTCTACGATGGACACCACGGTGAAAGGAACAAAGCCTAGCTTGCCCCATGGTATGGTGTCTAGCTCGACTAAGGAAAGGTGGACGTCGTCTGGAATATGATAATCTCTTCGAAATTTGGCCATGGCTTTAGGGGAGTCCACTAGAAATCAGTATTTGCCCATTGTGTTAGGTTTACTATGTTAAATACTGAGTGCACGGTGGCCTAGCACGGTGTTGATATGGACTTTGGTTGGCTCAGTTGAGCAAAAGTTGCTCAGGGGCAAAATGGAAGGTGTGCCTGGCCAACCTAATCAAAGTCCGCAAAGTGAAAATAAAAAGGTGTTATGCCCAAGTGATAAACCGGGGTAAGTAAAAGACTAATCAAACCTAGTTCGGCAATACGGGGACACGTACTATGCTTATTTCAGCCATGGAACAATTAGAACTTTTTGGCTTTGTTCAAAATTGTAGACCGGTCCTAAGCCGAGGTGGCTACAGTTCGGGTTAGGAGAAGGGGCAGGGTGGTAGCTCAGTTTATTAGGCACGTGAATCTTAGCACAGTCAAGAGTAAGCCTAAGGTAGCAAACAGGTTCTGAGTTCGATCGTAATACGATTTTGGATCGAAAACACTGTTCTTGGCTGGTTTAAAGTCCAGTCAATGTGTTTCCAAGTGTGAGCATGAAGTTTTGCAGAAAGTAGGTTACTAGTTCAGTTTTAAGTGTGTATAGCATGCATTTTTGGTGTTAAAATATTACTTGCGAGAGATGAACGAAAACATGTTACTACCAGAATAACAATGGCATAGGGAACTTACGATTTTGGGTGTAGAATCAGAATCCAATCTAAAACAGGCAACATCAACAATGGAGAATGAGAACTGGTGATGAGTAGACCAAGGCTTGAACGTAGGAACTTAGGGCTTCAAGCCCTAATTATGAGATCCCACAGTGAAGAAGACTCTTCACTGTACACAATATATATTTGTTGAAGATAGAAATGCGGGACATTTCAAATTATTGAGATCCATGCTTGACGGCTATGACAAAGATACGGAGCCAACATGGATGTGTTACATGCCTCAGGCCTAGGTAGTGTCAGACGTGTTGTACAGTTGAAAAGGCTGCTAAAGACCGTGCAATTTGGGGGGTCAGATTGGGCATTTATTAGCTTGGCTGAAGGTATGTAATCCCAATCATGCTTCGCAGATGGAATTAAGAGATAATTGAAAGGGTAATTTGTGTAAACCACAATTGGGCCGAACTAGGTGAAACGGATTACGCACTTTGGGCTGTGTATTGGGCCGAGATAACCCTAATAAGTGGCCCGATTTTGGGTCGTGCCTGTTGCAGACCAGTCGGAGGTGATTGCTGGATCTTGAACTATGTTACCTAGAGAGTCCACGGCAGAACCGTGGTGTTTTAGAGCTAAAGGTCGAACTATGCGCAGCCCGATAAAACACAGTGTGTGTGTGTGTGTGTGTGTGTGTGTGTGTGTGTGTGTGTGTTGGCCTGGTTTAGAGCAGGATATCCCAGTTGGGCATCAGCAGCCGAACAGAGTGTGGCCATCTCATTTGGCTTGCAGTGATGAGGGTGTTTTAAAGATAAGCATTATCCTTGGGCATAAGACTTCTTGGAGGACTCTGCTAAGAAAAGTAGAGTCCTACTAGGATTGTGCAAACCATTTCACTAGGTTGGTAATGAGTAGGGTGTTATCAGGATAGACACCCTTCACTGGGACGTGATTCCTAGGAGGACTCTTATAAAGAGAGTTGGAGTCCTATAAGGACGATGCCAGGTGAAATCTATAAAAGCTCATGACAAGACCTATGTATAGGAATCACAATTCTTATTCTCAAATACACAAAGCTTATTGTCTATTGTCTACTTGTTGGCTTAGGCATCGGAGGGGTTTCTAGCACACCCCTGTCGACTAGCTCACGTTTGTATTTTTAGATTGTAAAGCGACGACGTTTGGAAAAGTGCAAACTTGGTCAATAGGATTATACGAGAAGATTATTCCATGCTCGTACAACTATATTAGTTAAGCAACTTCGAATGGGATTTGCAATAGAATGGTAGCTAAAGCATATAATCATTGATATATGTAATATATGTAAGCATTTTGATTATGTGTGTATTTCTAAAGTGCCTTGGTCAATGGTTAAAACTGCTCATGATGCAGTTAAGGTGTTTTTTTTTTTTTTTTTTTTTTTCCTCTATAATCTTTGTAGATTTTCATCTTTATTTCTTGAAATTCGTTTTAGAAATGTGTCTAGTGTTAGACAGATTCTTTTAGATTTGTATCTTCAGATTTATGATCATCGTTTATCAATTTGTTCTTTTTGGTTTTTTGTTTTGAATTGCACATTTTGGTGTGACTTTTTTTTTTCTTCTATTTATTGGATTTGTGAAGTTTAACTTTTCTACTAGTCATATAGCATATTGAAGATCTAGAGTTATAGTTTGCTAATATAGTTGTTGTCGATGCATATGATGATGATTTGTTGTTGTTCGTCATTCAATTAGAACAATTGAGGTTTAAAGTTTTGAAGTTTTAGACTTTTCTTCAAGAAAAACACAAATAAATGTCGTTACCTAAGTTTGATTATTAATAAATATGGAATTGAACTATCAAAATAGATTGGCTAGAGTGGAATAGTTTTTTTTTTTTTTTTTTTTTTTTTTGAACATATATAAAATTGAACTGTTAAATAGAATTTAGGGAAAAAATTAAACAAATAGATAAAATTTAGGAGAAACATTGAACAGATAGTCAAAAAAATTAAACATTTTGGTATAAATTGGAACAGATAGACAAAAATTTTAAATAAATAGATATAAATTTGAAAAGATAATTAATGAAAAGTCAAATAATTTTTTTAAAAAAAGTCAATGGGGTAAAATTAGAAACAAAATATCTTCTAGGATTTTTTACCAAATTATTTCACAAAGTGTGGACTCCTCACCAACAAAAAATATTCATTGAATTTAATGCCTTACACCCTCCATAAATTAGATTTGTCACCAATTTTCTCAAGTTATTTTTACTTAATAACCTGTAAGTAAAAATTATATGAAATAACTTGACACTCACTCTCAAAATTAAAAATTAAATAAATTTTATAAATAAATATAAATTGGATCAAGTAGGCCTTGTATACTTGTAAACTTCGCCAATCCAATCTCACTGCACATAGGTGGACAACCCCTCTTAAAGTAGTAGATACTAATATATATATATATATATATGTTGGTTTATTTTGGGAAGTAGATTAAAAAAAGTGATTTTTTTTGTAGTTTTTGAAAAATGTGTAAAAAATAAAGAAATAATGTGATTTGAAAAAAATTAAAAAATTGACTTTTAACTAACTTTTGCCGAAATAGATCGTTATTATTTAGCCCTGGTTTGGCATTTCTTTTGGGACTAAATAATCACAAAAAGACAAAATTGAATACAAAAGTCAATCAGACAAAATATTACTTTTTACCTATAATCATTATACTTTTTCTCTCACAAAAGTCAAAAGAGCCCCAAAATAAAAATCAAACGAGAATAAAAAAAATCAAGCTAAAAAAATCTCAATATAAAAATATTAATTATATTAACCGATGCCAAACCAACCCTTAGTTTTCCTTCTCTTACAAAGAGAACTCTAAAATTTCATAGTGGTCCAATTTGACAGTGATGCAATCTAGAGATGTGCTTAAGCGGACAAATTAATGGCATTAATTTAAATAACAATGATAGAGAGTTCTAAATTTTGAACTCTAAAAAAAGTTTTAATGATGTGATAAGAATAAAAAAAAAATCAAAACATCATATCAATGGAGTGAGGCCCACCCCTAGAGCTCCTTTAGAGCTCATGTTTTAAAGCTCCAAAACATTTTTGTAATTTAAATTCGGATAGTCTTGTATCATTGTTTTATTATAGTGGTACTACATGCAATAATTAGTGTACTAATTAGCATACCAACACTAGTTATGATATTATTATTGAGTCCACTCATTATACAAATTATAAATACTAAAAATATCTTAAATTATGTAATATCATCAATTAGTACACCAATTAATGTACTAATTAGTACATATAGCATTAATCGTTTTATTATTACTCTAGGGTTTTTGTTCTGCTGCTATGTACATTTATTATATTCATGCTGTTGTTCTATAGTGTAATATTAGTTGGAGAATAAAATAAAAAGAGTTATGTTAGGCATCTTACATAAATTATTAATTTTTTTACCAAACCTTTCATGCCCATAAACATGTGATTTGTATGGGTCTCATACCTCATGTGAGAGATTTAGTAAAAAATTTGATAATTTATTTGAGATCCATAATATTTTCTAGATAAAAATATGTACAAAATGTTATGAATCATGAAAATATATATCAAATCTTAATGTGAAAGTGTGTGTGTGTGTGTGTGTGTGTGGTGTTGATTAAAGTTAGTAGGATGTAAGTCACACTCACAATAATTATAGATCATTGATTTACTTTTTTGAATAAATTTTTAAGTAATTTTTTTAAATTGTAATATTAATGAAATATATATTAAAAAATATTAAATAAGCAAAGAAATAAAAAATATTGATTTACTTTATATAAATGGAACGACTCACTTTCTTTTCTTTTTTTTCCGATGTTAGATTATTGAATAAATCATAAACTAATTAGAGTTTTACTTTTATATGGTTATATGAAAGTTAGCCACTGAAGATTTTTTTAATTGTTTAAAATTAAGAAAATTAGTATGAGATTTTAAATCTCTCATAAGACTCCTCACTAAAAACTTTCTTTTGCTTATATAATAGATAGATAGATTTTTTTAAAAGTTCAATCCAGCTTATTTTTTGTTCAAAAAAACCATGTCATTAATGACTATTATGTTTTTTTTTTATAATAAAAAAAATTATCACAAAAAAAGATAAACATGTAAATATCAAATAACAATTTAAGTCTAGACAAGACTCATGACAATTTCGATTGTGTATCTCAAATAATGTCAATTTTAAGTAAAATAGAAATTTATATTGCGAAGTAAGATAAAAAAAATAAAAAAAAAAATAACAACAACAATAACAACAACAACAACAACAACAAAGCAATGTGTGGGCCCAAATGCTAATCAAAGTAAAATGGTAACCAATTAAAAAAATAAATAAATAAATAAACATTAAAAAAGGGATTTTTATTGATAAATCCATTTTAAAATTGTTATAACCCATTAGGTCCACAAAGGATTATTATAACCTGATTAATCCCATATACTTTTCTTTTCATTCCATGAGGTCCATTTTACTAATTTTATATTTTTAACTGGACTATTATTCCCTTATATATATATATATATTGTGTTGATACACATACCACGTTGCCTCTTTGTTCGTTTATTCTGTTTTAGTAGTTTCTATCTTCACGCTTTTGATCATTATTCTAATTCAGATAGATACGTTTCTATGTTGCATGCTCGTTTCAAGGCTTTGATGTGCTAGGGTTTCATTGTTGCTGTTGTAGTATGGTTCGATGATTTTCGAGTGAAGATGACGGATTGGACGATGTTCGGTTGTAACATTTTCTAGAGTATAACTAGTTGAAATCAGTTGTTTTCGAGTTACAAGACGGGTGTAGGATTGCATGATTAAGGTTAGTATCATTTTGGTTATGAATACATGTTCAGTTTATGTTTTGATTTGTATGATGGATGAGATGCTCTGTTTTTTGATTGATATGGATCAAATGCTCTGTTTGTTTAATTATATGCATTTTACGTAGTCCTGTGGAGGGGAGGTCATTCAGATTATGTGAAGAATGTGGATGTTCTTATTTTACTTTGATGTTTGCTTAATGAGGCTCTGTGTGGACAAGATAATTCAAAGTATATGTAACAATGTGAATGTTCATATCTTATTAATATGAAGTTATAGAGGATTGCTTGCATGTTGTGTATCGTCACCTTATTGTGGGGGTGTCATTTTGATATTGTAAAATGTTTTATGCTGTGCAAAGATGGTAATGATAGTTTTCATTATGGATTTAGCAGTTGAACTGTACACATAGGCATTTAATTTTGCACAATGTGAATTTTCATATCGTTTCGATTATTGTTGACTGTTGTATTGTTGTAATTTTACAAGAGATGGATACCTTTATGATGTTGGTGTGCACATATGGTCGCAGTATAACTGTAATAAATGTTGCCCGAGCATTGTATTATTCACATTTGGTGGAGTGTTTGTGTGAAAAATGGGGTGAGTTGTCTGCTGGTTCTATTTCATTGTTATATCGGTTACCTGAGATTAATAGGTGTGATTTGGACAACGAGGAAGAATTTCAGAACATGTTATTGCTTGCTAAATCAATGGAGGTACAACATGTAGAAGTTGTCGTTGAGTTGAAAAGTGATATTGGTCAGTCGAGTAGCTCCGGGTCGCTGCGTGTGGGGGGTGAGGAAAAAATTGATGCACTACGGAGATTTTGCCACCATAAGGAGAAGGCATTGTTGTTAGCCCCTTAGGCAAATGGTATTACGCATGCAGGACAACGGTTTGTTGGAGATGCACAAGAATTTCGTGATGTTTTATGTAAGTATGCCATCCAATGTGGGTTTCAATTTACGTATGTCAAGAACGAAACAACAAGAGTTACTGCGGTGTGTGCGATGCGCGAGGAGAGAGGCTACTTGTGGGCTATACATTGTAGAGTACAACGAGCAAATGGTTTTTTTTACATCAAGAGGTTCAGTGATATGCATAGTTGTGGTACGGATGTCCGAACACCAAAGAATCCGAGAGTTAGTTCTGATTTGGTGTCGAGTACTATATCTGAAATTGTGAAGGACAAACCGTTGACTCGGCCGTGTGAGATGGTGACTATTTTGAATAGGGATTATGGGCTAGATGTGAGTTACCACGTGGTATGGTTGGGTGTGGAGAAAGCAAAGGCTATTATTCATGGAGATCACTCATTATTGTCACGCCCCAAAATTCGGACAATTAAATATTAAATTAGGACTAAACCCAATAATATTCCATCATCCAAATCTTAGGGGTGAAACAGAAAAATTAAACGCTAACCAAACCATCTATCATAATTTTATAACTATCAAATACCTCCAATATGAAAGTAGCAACAACTAGTCAAAACAACTTAAACAATGTACGGTTACAACCCATGCCAAATTATTCCAATACTAAAGTCATAAAGAGAATAATAAATACATAGACTAATATCAATCCTAAGTTCAAGAAAACAAAAGAAGTCCAAACGACATGTCCAACACTATAATAAATCCACGTCACCACCGTAGCCCCAACTAATCCTGCAAAGGAAGCTCAGCTGCGCTCAAATAGAACGCACCCGAGTTGTCAAGAGACAAAACAAGTCAGTATACAGGTATACTGATATGAGTACAAGATTTAACACCCATTTGTCCACCAAACACAAACAAAAAAAAATTAATTCTTGTTACGGGACAAGACAAGTAGTTCCATCCGCACCGAGACGAATGGGTAGTTTCTCGAGATACGGTGGCATTTAGTTTCTTGCCCGTACACAATAAAATATAAATTAAGTATAGAATAAACAAAATAAAAATAAAAATATGATGGGTCAGCCCTACATAAAAAAAATTAGTAAGATCCACCATCGTGCAAAACAAATAAAGTTAGTATAATTTAATCATAAGTAACTTGCTAAAAAAGTATAAAAATGCACCGTTTCATACTTAAATAATTCGAATTAACCAAAACTCAAAGAACGAAAGTTGTACAAAATCAAATTTGCTAAAAGACAGCGTGAATGAATTTAACAGAAACTGAACAGGTTGAGAGAAAAACTTGACAGAAAAACCTAAACGGAATTTAATCGAAAATTTTGAAACTGAAAATGAACAAAAACTGCCCTAAGATGATTTTTTTTCAGAAAAGTTCAAAACATGAAAAGTGTGCAGAATAATATTTTGCTTCAGTTTACCTGAAATCAATAAAAATGAGCTCGTTTCGTAGGTTAAAACAGCCTTTAAAATCTACATTGCTAAAATGAATCAAACCAACAATAATCAAGATCATCCGATTATAGGTTCTAATCGATCTTTTTAATAAAAAGATAAAACACAAAAGTTGTTTAGAATCACGTATACATGTCTCTGCTCAAATTTCATAATTTATCGAGGTCGTTTACTATTTTTCAACATGAACAAATCGATACAATTTACACTATAGAAATAAACTCATAATTAAATTCTTTGTACCTTAACTCCACCACTTTGGCCCTCCACTTCCGGCCTACACATATATCCCATGTGTCTCCCGTATACCGAACACCGCTCCAAAGCCAAACTTGCACGGAGATATCGTCCCAAGTTTGACTCACACTCTTCGGATGGTTAGCATATACGTACGCGCGTAAATCAAAGCACTCGTCTACTCATGAGAACGAGGCAACAATATACATATACAAAACATCTCACTCATGAGAACAACATAACAATGCCAAACCTAAGGCATTCAAATAAATCTCATAATCCTCACTTTTTTTTTATACACTCTTTCTCACCATCACTCAAATAAAACAACAATCCATGGAGTCATGGTGGAGTATAAGGAATTTATCTATGGGTTCTTAATTAATTTTAATTTCATATAACCATATTAATTTTAGTTCCATATAACCATGAAGGTGATTACAACCATAAAATAAATCCATATAAAAACCCTAAATCTGACATACACAACTAATCAAAATAATTAAAAGCAATCAATCAACTAAAAACCCTAAACCTTACATACACGACTAAACAAAATAATTAAAATCAATCAATTATCTAAGAACCCTAAACTTTACATACAGCACTAGTCAAAATAATTAAAATTAATCTATCATCATTATATAAATACAAAATCAAACTAATATCAAATAAATAAATAAAAATAAGAATTAAACATAAATCAAGGGAAATAGGTTTTGTACTCACAATATTATTTTGAATATCAATAAAATATTTAGAAAACTAAAGGAGCCACCAAAACAAAACCCTAATTCTTTTATTTTTTCCTCTCCTCTATCTCTCTCCGTTGTCTCCCTTTTTTTTCTTTTCTTCCTGTGGCTTTCTTTTTGATCTCAATCAATCTCTCTCTCTCTCTCTCTCTCTCTCTCTCTCTCTCTCTCGCCGACCACTGCTGCTCTCTTGCAAATTCACTATTCTTTTCTTTTGTTGAAAACCTAATCACTTATTATATTATTATATAACCTAATCCTATTCTAACCCTAATAAACTATTATAATATATTATATTATATTATATAATACACATAATTATAATATATATAAATATAAGATTAAATATATATATATATAACACCTCTTTTTTTATATAACAAAAATAAATATATAAATATATGAATTAATTGAATAACACATTAAATTTATTAATTACAACATTAAATTCATTAAATATCACATTACCTAAACAACACATTAAATTCTAATGGAAACCACACAATTAATAAAGCCAAAAAAATAAAATAAGATAATAATAATCATAATAATAATAAATATTGACTTAACAAAATTAGGGTCGCTACAATTATCGTTTGACCAGCTGATGTGGTATTTGGATGCTGTGATGCATTACAATTCAGGGAGTTATGTCAATATTGACTGTGATGCGAGTAGTTAACAGTTTTGTCATTTCTTTGTATCATTCACTGCGTGTATTTCTGGGTTCAATTCTTGTCGGCCTTTATTATTCCTGGATGGAACATTCCTCAAAGGAAAGTACAAAAGTCAGCTACTTGCGGCGACAGCGAAAGATGGAAACAATGGTTAATATTTTTTTTAGCTGTCTATTCATGTAAATATTCACATTGAGCAGCATAGTGTGGACATATGACAGACGATTACACAATGTATTCCACATTTACACTGGTGTCAATGTTTACATTAACACACATTGATGTAAACAACAACATAATATGACTGATTGAGAAATTAACAGTAATGTGAACATTCACATTATCATACACTGATGTGAATGTTTACACCAGTGTTTACTAATGTGAGTTTATCCATTAATGAACAGTAATGTGAATGTTCACATCATTGATGTTTACGAAATCAAATCCAAAAACAACAATAGTAATAGGGCAATGTAAATATAAACATTCACATGACCCTGTTTCCTTTATAGTGTTTTTGTAAACTACTTGTGTTACTATTCACATTGGAATATTGTGAACAACTGTTTAATAGTGTTGTGTTGTAGGTCTATTTCCTATTGCATTTGTGATTGTTAATTCAGAGACCACGGCCAATTGGTCGTGGTTCTTGCACTAACTTGGCAAGGTTGTTGATGGTAAGTATCAAATTACTTTTATTTCGAACCGCAATCTTAGGCTATTAGAAGCGATGCCGAAGGTGTTCCCATCTGCTCACCACGGTTATTGCTTACAACAGTTGAAGAACAACTTAAGAGACCGGATGAAGGGAATTAATAATGGATTTAGGGACCACCTCGTTAGTAGTTTGGGTAACTGTGCTTACGAGCCAACTATGGTAGGGTTCTATAAAAAGCTTAAGAAATTAAAAGAGGAGGGTAAGCAATGAGCAAATAGTTTTTTCAAGGAGTTGGCACCTAAGTACTGGGCGAATTCATACTTCAGGTAACAATCGTTTCCTAATGTATTCCATTTGTTAAGTTTAGAATGGTAGCGATGTGAAATTTTAGTTATGTTTTGTGACGATATGAAATTTCATATTCAGTTCCAAAGAAATTTAATTCAATATTGTACAATGTTTATGATATTGTGTAGGGGCATGCATTATGGGGAGATGACATCCAATGCGGCGACGTCATTTAATAATTGGATTAAAGAAGCACGCAATCTTTCTATCACTCAGATAGTGGACAAAATTCGTACTCAGTTGATGCGGCAAATGTCTGCGCAGCATGACCAAGCAAACAAGTGGAATAAGCTTATTTGTCTTACATTCGAAACAATGCTTCTTGATTCATTCAATGATAGCAGATCTTGGCACGCGAGCAAAGCCAATGGGGATGTGTTTGAGGTTCATTCTATACCATCTGTTACAGTTGATATTGCAAGACGTATGTGTTCTTACTTCAAATGGCAAATCAACGGATTTCCATATGACCATGTTGTTATTGCTATTCAGAAAAATCGCTACAATCTCAATGATTGTGTCATGTAAAGACATATCGTGCAGCCTATTCGGGTGCCATACTCTCTATACCGTCGGTGGAAAAACCATTTTTTGATCCCACAGACTTCACTATATACCCACCAACTGTGAAAAGACCACCCAGCAGGCCGAAAAAGAATAGAATCCCATCAAGGGGTGAGAAACTGAAGCAAATAAGGTGCGGGAGATGTGATAAGTTGGGAAGCCACAATCGAAAATCATGCAAGGAGCCGATATAGGGTGTACATTTTTTCATTTCAACATCGTGTTTTACATGGGATTCTTATATTGATTTTTGAAATAAGATTGTGTTATGTTTGCAAACATTGTGTTGTAATAAGATTACGCTATGTTGGCAAACATAATAATGCATTGGCAAACCTAATAATGCATTAGTATTTGATTTGTGTTTTTTTTTTTTTCTTTTTAGGTAGCAAAATGACATTTTTGTTGGTGTGTTAAGGATGAATACATGATGTGAACATTCACACTTGTATAAGATAATCACATTATGTGAATAATTACACATGGGTTAAACTTTTTAACATTATTGTGGTGTGAATATTCACATTTTTGTTACCATTGACAGCATCAAAGTAGATGACATGAACATTTACATCAATGTAACCATTCACATCATCAAATCAGAAAATGTGAATATTCAGATATGTATTACGAAATGTAATTGTGAGTATTTTTTGCTAGCAAAAATAAGATGTTGTGTATATTATGATGCATGCATGGGCGTGTTGTGAATATTGACATTACTGCTGTCATTCACATCATCAAAAGTTACGATGTGAATATTCACATCATCAAATTATTAGTTGTGAATATTGACTTATGTGTTAAGAAATATCATATTCACACATGTCATATTGTGTTACAATAACACTTTAAGCAATATTCACATCCACGTAGTAGGGCTTTTAAACATAAAAATGTGTATGATCCTTCTGTGATGTGGAAATTTACATCATGTTGTGTGTCAAAAAAAAAAATACAATCTCAATGTGCATGATCAACACGAAATAGGCCTCAAAATGCATATACATATATTGAATGAAAAATATCATTACAAGCAGTGATATAGAATTGATTTACAATCAAGCTAGTCTGCTCCAATATGTCAAATCTATTGACACTAAATTGTCTTAAATGTGGATAACAGTTTCAGGTAACAGTAATAGGTGGACACCCCCCACCTATAGGTTTTCACATTGCACTATCTTTCTGTGATTCAGAAAAATGTGTACTAATGAGTCTCTTATTTAACATCATTCAAAGCGATCTAGGCTGTCAACAATTTCCTCACGGTATACATACGCCCTCATCATGTAACACACTGCGGGCCCGTAATCCACCCTGAAAATGCAAAGTTGTTATTGTTAGATTTTGAAATTTAGGTGTGTATAATGGTTATGGAAGATATGTACAAATTGATTTTAGGCTTACAAATCTGATGTTTGCTGAGGACAGACGTCTACTAATATGATTGGTTGCGATGGATTTTGGCCTGATAATTTGGTCCATAGTGGTGATGATGGTCCGATGTTGCGCACCACAGCCTCGATGTAGTCCCTCTGCCATGGAGGGGAATAATGAAATTTCATATTAGGCACAAAGCAACATAGTGCATACGTCCAAGTTCAAATATTACACATCATGACAAGTATTATATGTGTCAGCCACTTACCAATATTTGTGCTTCATCAATATATGGGTCATGTATGCTGGGTCTTGGTCGTAGCGAGTTATAATGCCTCTATAGATTGTCTTTGACGTCGTACACAACAATCGTCCAGTGGAAGTTGTGGTGTACTGGGAAGATGAAGTATCTCTGGCCTTGATAGTCATTGATATGTATATCAATCAGTTTGTTTCTCTTGTGAGGGGGTACTCTTGCATGACTTTTTGCACACAATGGGCATACAATGATGTATCAAGTATTTATATCAATATTTATTGTGAATGATGTGAATATTTACATCTGTTAATTTGTCAAACAGTCTTATAATGTATTACAGATATGAATGTTTACACCTGTTAATTTCTCAAACTTCCCAATACATGAGTGTTCACTGTGAATCATGTGAATGTCCACATCTGTCAATTTAAATGTTCACACCTGTCATATTATGTTGTTGTTAACATTCACATCTGTCTAACATTTAAGTTAACAATATAAGCATATAATGTTGAGATGAACATTCACATCTATTGAGCATGCAAATCAAATACTATTCATGTGAACATTCTCATCAACATCAAACAGAAACAAACCAAAAGTGTAGTTGTTACCAAACATGTGCTTGTAAAGATGAATGCCGAATCCTCCAAAGTTGGGTTGACCAACCCTTGTAGTTCGAGTAGAATTTCACCATATGCATCTATCACCTGCACAAACAGAAGGGTGGCAGTACATTATTTCTAGTGTCTTTACAGTGTGTGTGTGTGTGCGCGTGTGTGTGTGTTTTGTACACATTTACGAGTGCCATACATTGTTGTGTATTGATTCTTCTTTGATGATGTGTATGATGTCATCAAAATACACATTTCTAGTCTTTGAGTCCACTCGCCACACAAGCAACCTGTGCATTGTGATTACGATGCTAAACCCTTAAGAGCGAGTTTGGGTCGTGACAATATTTGACCGATAGTTGACCTTTTTCATGTTCACTTGTTAGGGACTAGCTGTTTGATCGAGTTTGCCTTTGGCACGGGATGCCTTTCTCTTTCTTTTGCCATCAAATCTATAGGAAAGACCTGTTTGTTCAAATACAAACAAATTTAATATTACTGTTCACAAATGAATAGTGATAATAAGTGTAAATTATTATATGCCATATGAATAATGGGATGGTGATGGTGAAATAGTATGTGAATAGCTGGTGCAAATATTCACGTGAAGGGTGATAGCACATGACAAACCAACATTCACATGAAGATGTGAGAATAGTCACACATTACAACTATTAAACTAACACGACGTATACACAATGTTAATCTTCACATCATTACACTTATATGTTTGACTGTGAATATTCATAGCCAAATATATGGTGTGAATATTCAATGTGAATGTGACAATGTAAATATTAACATTATATTCACAATGTGAATATTAAAATTATGTTCAGAATATTACAATGTGAATATTAACATTATGTTCAGAATGTAATTATTGACATTATGTTCAGAATGTAATTATTGACATTATGTTTAGAATGTGCATATTGACATTGATGTTAATCAATAACAAGTGAAATAATATGATGTTATTATTTACAACATGCCTACAAGAATTCACATGTAACCAAAACAGGATTGGCAACCATCCATAGTTTGGACTTTCATTATTTCATGACCATCAACAACCAACAACACTAACAAGTCTGACATTGATGTCACAGTTTGAATATTTACTCACTAACTTATCTAATGTGTGTTTATCCATTACTGAATAGTAATGTGAATGTTCACATCATTGATGTTTACAAAATCAAATCTAAAAACAACAATATTAATATGGCAATGTAAATATATACATTGGTGATCACATTATGACTGAAAAACAGAAGGTGGAATGATGTTGCTTACTTTTGTTCCTCATTGTGGATGGGTATGGAAATCGATGGACCACACTCAGTCAACCGACGGGAAACACAGAACAACAAACCACCCTCCTTCTAATATAAACCTTCGCAGCGGTGAGATAAAGTGGAATAGCAGTGACCGACGACGGTGGTGAGGCGATGTGAATCTAGGGTTACAGTTTGACAGTTTTTTTGGGGCCGACGATGAGATTTTCTTTGGGAAATTAGTGTTTTGTGGATTGAATAGATGAAATAGGAATGGTTTGTTTTCAGAATGGAGTAGACGCGGGAGAAGTAGAGGGAGGGTAATTTCGTCCTATTACAATGAATGGACCTAATGAAATAATAAAAAATGATTTGGGTTTTATGGAATAAAACTGTTAGGAATAAGATTTATGAAAAAAGAACCCATTAAAAAATGATATAATTATATTTTAATTTTAAATTTAAATCATTAAATTAACGCATCAAAATCATGATCATGACTTATTGGCTAGAGATATTGACAAGTAACTAGGTGCTGGGCTGGATGTGTCCCTGGGTTAATTTGAAGGTTTTGCTAATTTCATAAATAGTTGTGCTAATTCTCCAGCAACTTCTAGTGAGTACGAAATTTCGAATGAATTCCAACATTTTTACTTTTATAATTTATTTATTATACTAACTTTTATCATTAGCTGTTAAAACCCGCATTTAATTATTCAAAATAATAATAATAATAATTAATTAATTAATTAATTTTATCTAGAATTTATTTGAAATATATATTAGTGTAAAAGTTAGTTTTAAATTAACCAAATTCAATCACTAACAAAGATATTATTAAGAATAATAATTTTGTGGGTGTTCAATAGTTGTTGTTTATAAATTGTTTTAATAAGGATTCAACATAATAATTATCTTTGATAAATAACTTAGTTAAAAACCTTAATTTTGAGAAACCCATACGAATACACACACACCACAAAAAAATAATAATAATAAATATATATATATATATATATATTTTGTGGCAGTAGAATGCCACCTGGTTGTTTGCATGGTGGTATAAGAACCATAACCCATCATCCTTCTTAGAATTTAGAGAAAGTCATCCTTCTTAGAATTTAGAGAAAGTGAATAGATATATAATAATGAAAAGAATGTGTGAGAGAGAGAGAGCCTCAGAGAAATGTCTTCTATATATTCATACCACGCAGAGTGTTTATACACACTGTGTTGGTGTTTTCAAAGACTAATCAAAAAAAAAAAGAAGAGGGAATTCTTGTGGAAGAAGAGGAGGAGGTTAAGGTTGCATATTTTCCTACCATTTTATTATTTCATTTCAATCCTACAACTAAGTAAGAAAACCCTCTCAACCCTCTCATTTTTTTTTAATTGTTAAAATTTTCAGATTATATTCATATGATAAAATGACTAATTTATAGATAGAAATTTTTATATATATGTATGAAAATTTATGATGGTATATCAAATATTGGTAGTCTGAAAATCATGATAATGTTGTCGAATTTGGACTTGCATGTGTAGTTTATGCCATTAAAAAGATTATTGAAGATGTTATTTGGCCCTTTAAATCTGCCAGAAAGTTATACGAATTTTTAGACAATTTTATACTCAAAATTTGAAGATGATTTCTCTACAAAGTTGTTAATAATGATATCTAGTTCATCCACAAAATTTTTCAACAATTATTGAGTTTTGTACGAATTTATAAAAAATTTTAACCAAAACTGGAGCTATAGGCAGATTTCACTATGTGTTTGAAAAATCATAAAAAAATTTATACTAATCCAAATCTGGTAATTTCTAAGCAAAAAATGAAATTTGAGAAGTCTAGTTTCATAATAAATTTTTAGATTATGGAATTGATTTATAAATTTAAGTATGGAATTAATTTAAGAAAATGTGATAAATCTGTGTCATGAACATTCTTGGAATTTTTAAGAATTATTTATAATTTATTTTTGGAAAATGCTTTCTGAAAAATGATCATAACATGTTTATTGAGTATTCTGTAGATTTATATGAATTTTAGAGTTGTATAAGTAATTTATTTATAATTTTATTTGCAAGATATACATTCTAAAAACTTTGACAGATTAAGGAGGAAGCAAAAATTTTCTCTTCAATTGTTTATTTGGACTAAAATTTAATATTGTGCTAATCTAATCTTATAGATTAAAAATCCATGCATGTGTGTGATTATGATTTATTTCTTCTTTTTGGTATCTACATTATTATTTCATACCATGGTTTAAATAAATTGTTTATTTAAATTTTGTACAATTGTTTATTATTGTATGACATGTGTAATATTTTATGTTGAAATTTTAATGAGTTGGTATAACATTATTGGTAATTAAATTTTGAATTATTGTGACTATCTCAACAAGTAAAGAAAAACAAAATTTAACCAATGATATATTAAAATTTAAAAGTGATGGGGTGAGCCCGGTTTAGAATCTTGCGCAAATGAGTTGCGAACCCTAACATGGCACGGGAAGGTATTTCGGCTCTTATCGGTGTAGGTGATATAAGGTTGGTGGTGCGGGTGTCACAACATAGACCGTTCCCTTGGGGCAGACCGTGATGTCACGACTCGGGTATGTAACCCTGGTACGTGGGCATCATTGGTAGTTACAGTAAGTAACATTTGAATATTTGACCAAGGGAGAGTTAGAATTGCCCGTGGCCATTGCTTAGTGGTTGAGTGAAAATAGTGCTTCGCGGGGAGTTACTTAAATTTATCTGATAAACCAAATCTATGAAAATTTAAAAAGAAAGGTGGACATATTCATTATGATGAAATACTGCTTCCGTTTGTTTTATATATATATATATTTTTATTTGATTTATTATTATCTATTGTTGTTATTTCAACTGATAACATTCCTTTTATACTTACTAAATGTTACTTGTTATTCTGTTACTACACATCAATCATAAATTGTGAGTATTATTATCGGGGTGGGTATTTTTGGGTTATAGTATCTTATTGAGCTCGTCGCTTACTGGTATTCCCGTTGCCCTGGCGTTTTATGCCAGGTACCGAAGAAATCGAAGGAAACACCGAGGTCTTGCAAGGCAACACTCAACTTTGGTTAGCTTGAAGAGTGCCAAGTTCCATGAACTATTTTCTAAAATTTCTAGTTTTTCTTTAGTTTTCTTTTTATATTTGTGTCATTTCTTTTATGTACTAAGACTAGGTTGTGATGTAAGAACTTTATATTCTAGGTTGTTAATTAATGGATGTTAGTAATATTGATGGTAATATTGATTTTAAATTCTAAATCTTATTATGATGTCCTTAAAATTTTGGGACGTTACATCAGCAGTAGGGAATTTGTATCATCAGTAGTAAACTATAACACCAAAAAAGTAAAAGGAGGGGAAAAGAGTAGGGGTGAGCAGCGGATATACCGATCCGCCAAAACCGACCGAACCGAACCGATCCGCCGCATTTTGGACGGATGCGTGATGACGAGCGGACGGTTGCGGATTGATTTTCTCCAATCCGCCAATTTGGCGGACGGATGGCGGATTTGAGATTTCCTTGGCCGCAACCGAATCGCCAAACCGCCAAATCGCGAGCACCCCTAGTAATTTATAAGATTTTGTATTTTCAATTTGTTTAAATATTATGTTTGTGTTTTCAATTGAAAAAGAGTTTAAATATTCTGTTGAAAAAATGTTTTCAACTTGAATATATTTTTTGAATTGAAAAAAATAGACGTATTATTTATCTATATTTTTTAGTTTTTAAATCTAGTTCTAAAAATAATAAATAGAAAATATGATATATGCTCGTTGTTTTTTGTTTTCAAAAACATATGTAGATGTAACAATACAGAGACATACAATCTCTACTATTACTCTGTTCATGGTTTTGGTGGTTTGAATTGTTATTATATTTTAAGAATCACAGATTGTAATACCTTATGTGGATGAATCATGCTGTGATTGTAATATGTGGATGAGGCATGCAGCGATCGTGATATTCTAAAGTTTCAAACTTTCTTTATTTGGATAAGGCATATAGTGATTGTAATTTTTTTTAAGTCATTGACTGTAATACTTTTTTTCTTTTCTTTTTTTTTGAGGAAGTGCACAAGTTGAATTATGTTGAAAATTTATAAAATTTTAAACCGCCAAACCGATTCGCATCCATCCGCCAAACCGCCAATCCGCTCAATCCACATCCGCCGGATTGGCGGACGGATGCGGATTGATTTTCTTCAATCCGCCAATTTGGCGGACGGATGGCGGATTGGAAGTTCCGTGGCCGCAACCGACCCGCGCCCACCCCTAGAAAAGAGTGTGAACCGTGAAGATTCGAGTAATTATCCAATCCACTTTTAAAAAGGGATGAGTGAGGAGGGTCATTCTACTATTTAAAAAAAAAAAAAAAAAACAAAGGAAAAAAAAAGAGGGGAATTCTTGAGGGAAAGTAGGGGTAATGGCAACATTATTGTCTTTTTAATTAAAGTAGCATTGAACCAACAATTGATGTACATTAGGGACCAATTCTGCAATTTAGATTTGTGTAATTTTGACGGGTGCAGTTACGTAGGTTACCTTTGGCCACGTGGGTTGGGTTGGGTTGGGATTAAATAGAATTTAATAAGAAAAATGTCATATTTTAATAATAATTATTTTAAATTTTTTATAAAAATTAAAAAAGTTAATTTAAACGAATTTTTTAATTTTAAGTTAAAAAAGTCTCAATTGCAAAAACCAACTAAAAATGTTTTTGCTAAACGTAATCATTCTCTTGTTTTTCATTAGTTTTAGGTAGGAATGAGTATGGTTCGAATTAATTCGATTTCAAAGTAAATGAAGATCAAATCATTATTTACAATTCTATAAAATTTGAAATCAAACTGAATCATGAAAATCTTATAATCAAATCAAACTAAACCACATAAACATGGTTCGGTTTGAAACTACAGTTTTTAAGAAACACTATCACCGTTTACAAAAGGAAAAGACTATGATACATATCCCTCAAATGGCGTGTAACATGTGCACTTTATAACTAAAAAAAAAAATCATAACCAAACGACACATGAGGTATAATCAAAGATATCATGAATCAAAATTAAAACAAAGTTATAACTAAATAATAAAATGACATAACTCAAAGGTACATATGACAGAGATGTGTATAGTAGAATTTCCCTTCACAAAATCACAAAATATTATTTACAATCTAAAAATATTTAGATGAATGTTTGAAATTAGTTCTACCATTACACAATAACATACTTGGAAAAATAAAGAGATGTAACTTATGTGTATATATTTAGGGGTTGTTTGGGTAGAACAACAACGGTGCACTTTTTTTTTTTTTGGGCCATATCATCTTTTTATTTTTCTGTACACCTTTTAGTAAAAATTCAAAAATTACACTTATTCTGATCATTCTAAACAACCCCTAATAAGATATTTGAGTGTTTATAGTAGTTAACAAATTAAATAAATATATATATATATATATCTATATATATCTCTAAATGGTCCAGTTAGATCATAAAATGGATTTGTGACTATAAAATCACAAACCAAACCATGAATTACTGCTTGTTTATTTTAAGAATTAAGATCGAACCGTGCAGTGAGAAAATCAAACCAAATGAGCGATTTGGTTTGAATCGGATCGATTAACAATTTTTTTTCATTTTTTTGCCGACCCCTAATTTTAATTATCATATATTTAAAAAAAATTACCCATGACAATGTTACTCAAGTCTAAAATTAAAATAATAATAATAATAATAATAATTCTACTTTCTTGGTTATCATTTTTCAAAAACACTTTTCAGAAAATTCTACTTTCTTATTTTCCGTTTTTTTTTGTTTTTACTGAATCTTTTTAATATTTTGAGAAATTTTTTTAATTTTTAGACATACCTAACATAAATATACTTAAAAAGTAAAAAAAATTTGAAAAAAACCTTTTAAAAATTCACTAAATACCAAAAAAACAAAAAAAATACGAGAATTCAGTACATTTTTTGTATTTTTATGTATTTATTAATTTTTAAAAATATTTTTTCACAAATTTTTTACTTTTTAAATACATCTAAGTAAGGTGCATCTAAAAAAGTTTTAAAAAAAATTTAAAATTTTAAAAATATTCACTAAAAACAAAAAAACACAAAAATCAAAAAACTCAGTTTTCAAAAAATTTAATTCAAAAAACTCAAATCAAACACACTGAATGTCTCGTTTGAAAATGAACTATTTTAATGAAAAAATTACACCTAAGTGGTGTTAATAAAAAATATATAAAAAGATGATAAACATTATAAAAATTAATAATTAAAATTATAAATTTTTTCACTAAGGTGTGATAATTTTTCAAAATATATCATATAAAGTTATTTTAATTGATTTTTTATAAAAAAGATATACGAAAATAAAGAGAATAATGTAATAACACACAGTAACTTTTTAACTATGATAATGGGCAAATTTAGGAACTATCTAAAATAATCCCAAAAAAAAAAAAAAAAATCACTATCAAAAAGTCAATTAACTTGTATATTTTTTTGCATATTTTTTATAAAAAATTTAAAAATAAACTAAAATAATTAATTCAAAAAACAAGTCTAACTCATATTTATAGGTTTTGTTTGGAAAAGATTAAAATACTTTAATTGACACAAAAGGATAAAATAGATCAATTTAAGTAAAATGTCACATTCAAATTATAATCATTTTACGTTTTTTTCTCACAACTATCATATAAAAAAAACAAAACAAAAAATCAATTGAAACTAATTTAACTAAGCTAAATTTTAAAAAAAAAAAATCAAAAAAATTAAGTTAAATTAGCTCTTCCCAATAATTTTTTTTGAAAAAAAAATCAAAAAAATAAAATCTTGTCTGGTTTGTTTTTGAAAAACAAATTTTGGATAAAATTTTCTAAAATTTTGTTTGGTTTAGTGATTTTAGAAAAAAATTTCTAAAGTTATTTTCTATCTACTACACATCAATCAATCACTTTTTCTCTCTTCTCTCTTATTCTCAATCACTTTTCCTCTCACATACATCTACTCAAGTACAACAAAATATTAAATTATTCTAAACTTTCATACTCTAAAATTATTTTCAAAATATACAACCAAATAAATTAAAAAATTCTAAATTCTTTACTCAAATGTTTTTTAAAAAACGTATCTCTCAAAACCAAATCAAACGCACCCTAAGTTAAGGCATGGTTTGGGATCTCAAAAAAAAACTAAAAAGTTAAAAAGTTATTTAAAAAGTTAAAAAGTTATCACTATTCATAAAAAAAATATTAAAAAAATAATTTTATACAAAATTAATTTTCAAACAACTCTGATACAACTCTGATATGGGACAGGTGGAGCTGACTTTTTGGAAAATTGCATTTATTTAGGCACATAAATAACTCGGTAATGTTCGGTCCGTGGAAGGCTATCACGGGTCCTATTTTAATAATCTGAACTACTGAATGTGTAGAACTCGTCAAGTACTATATGCATGTAAAAAATCACGTCGATCAGATATCGGTAACTATATGATCAAATCAGTTAAAATTTATAAAATGAATGGTGTTATAATTAACGGTTGAAAACAAACTAATCCAATTAGATAGCTATCAATATCCGATAAATGTGATTTTTTACAAGAAGATAGTACTCAATGAGTTCTACACATTGAACGGTTTTGATTACCAAAACGGGACCCCTGGTGGGCTCCCACGAGCTGAACAACACCTCCAATTCAATGTCCAAAAAGTAGGGAATCATCTCCAGCCTCTACTCTGCCGACGCTGTCCTTAGATTCAGCCCACCATACCACCTATTCCGTCCAATCTTCTCCTATACATTAATTTATATAATTTTTTAATACATATATTTTTCGTAAAAAGTCAAAAAATTATCCCAAATAATCATTTATTTTTCCTCAACTTTTTAATCTACAAAACCAAAAAATACACTTATTTAAGACACCAGCCAATCCCTAAATTAACTCCTCCCAAGAATAATAGTAATTTTTGCAGTTTGAGTGGTTGGTTTTCGGGAGTCAAGAGCCTCTCCTTGCAGGCTTGTGCTTGCAACCGTCCTTGCAGGCCTTCGGGTCTACTTTTAGGTCCAATTTTGATAATCCGAATCGTTCATATTTTATAATTTATTCAGTATATTATACCTGTAAAAAATCAAATTGATCGGATATCGGGAAGCATATGTTCAAAAAACTGTTTATTAAATTATTTAAAAAATAATTTTTAGTTCAATTTTTTGAACACATACTTCCCGATATCCGATCAACTTGATTTTTTACAGGTATGATAAACTGAATAAATCATAAAATATGAACGGTTCAGATTATCAAAATTGGGCCTAAAAGTAGACCCGAAGGCCTGCAAGGACGGTTGCAAGCACCAAGGCTGCAAGGAGAGGATCCTCTCTCGGTTTTCGTAGGTGTGCAGTCAAATCAAATAAACGTAACCGACTCGTAATTATCTTTTTTATAAGACTTTTGTGTTTTCGATGAGGTGAGGGCAGTATGAGTGGGTTGTGGTGGCTGTAGGGCGTAGTAGTGGTTGACTCAGCGAGTGAATGGCGGAAGAGAAGGGCACAGTGTGCGTGACAGGGGCGGGAGGGTACGTAGCTTCTTGGTTGGTGAAGCTTCTTCTCTCTAATGGTTACTCCATCCATGGAACCGTCAGAGATCCTCGTAAGCCCCCCAATCCCATGCCTATCCCTATGCCTATCCCTCTCCCTCTCCCTCTCCCTCTCCTCAACTTTCCATCGCCTCTCTAACCACTGTTATATCTCTTACATACCAATCTCATCATCTGTTCAATATCTCTTACATACCAATCTCATCATCTATTCAACTCGTTTGGTTATTGTAGCTCTCTCTCTCTCTCTCTCTAGTTGATGCTCTTTCTGTTTTAATTTAGAATAACATGTTTATGAACATATATTCCTTGATCTAAAAGATTTTCTTATGGCTCTGTAAATCCTATTCAATTTATCTTGCAGACGATGAGAAAAATTCTCATTTGAAAAAACTTGAAAAAGCATCCGAGAAGCTTAAACTCTTCAAGGTGGACCTGCTGGATTACAACTCTGTTTCTGCAGCCATCACGGGGTGTGTCGGAGCGTTCCATGTCGCCAGTCCAGTTCCCCCCGGCAGCTTGCCAGATCCGGAGGCAAGAATACCTTGTGATTGAACTTGTTTATTGAAATCATTTGCATCCTTCTTGCCAATTTTATATCTATATTGACTTCTGAACCTATGTGGAGTGTTGCATATTGTCCTCATCTTGATATTAGGATGACCTCGTAACACTGCTTCATAGTCCATACATTCAGCCTGCATCAGCCCATATGGCTTCAATTCTACTGTAACTTGGATTCTTATGGCGGCGAGAATTTCTGGATATTGCATCTCTTTATCTAATGTGTTTAGCTATTTGATTTTGCTACTTTTTTGGACTGAGCCAACTTATGAGAATAAGAGTCGTGAAAATATGATACCGGTCCGACCATGCTTGTGTTTTGTTCAATTCTTAATTCATCTCAACAAAACTTTTGTCCCAATTAATTGGGGTTGCCTACATGGGTTCATTTTTTGAGCAAGTAATCCTATGGTGACTTTTGGGTACCAAATTTTGAATACCACTTGTTGTGTCACCAGCCCATTGGTTTAATGAGTCCCACCATTCATTGGTGACATATTAGATAATATCCAAATTGTTACCTGAACTTGGTCTCCGTCTTTTCTTTCTCTTCATCTTATGTATCTTGTTCTCCATCCTTACAACTTAAGATAGAGAGCATTGTAAGCCTTCAATTTAATTTTAACCTCCTTAACTGCTTTAGATTTTCCTTTACCCATTTGTTTCTTGTAAAAAAAAAATTATTCATTCTCTTTCCAATCATTGTTATTGTTCCTATGTTCCAAGTTCCTAATTGTATTTTACACTCTTGGACTAGTTTCTTTATGTGCACTTGTCTATTAAAGTGTTAGCACCTTTCCCTACTTCTCACCATTTGGGGATCAATGTGGCATGTCACTTAGGGGAGTTGCTGGCATTTTGTACAGTTACTCTCATAAATTGGGTCCATGAAGTTGTTGAATGTATAACTGTGGGCTTCTTGATTGCTGTAAACCCCTGGTTGCATCTGTGATAGTAAAGTTAATCCACAGGTAAAGAAGTGCATCACAGGATTGAAATGTGATGACATGTGTAATCATTGAATGTTTAACTTCAATGGGACTTTAATGTGTTATGAGTTGGGTGAGTTATTTTACTTCCATAGTGTCTAATAGCTTTAGTGCAGGTGCAACTAATTGAGCCTGCTGTGAAGGGTACTCTTAATGTACTCAAGGCATGTTCTGAAGCAAATGTCAAACGAGTGGTGGTTGTATCTTCTGGAGCTGCTGTTTCCTTGAACCCTGAATGGCCCAAGGGTCAAGTGAAGGACGAGACTTGTTGGTCTGATGCGGAATACTGCAGAAGAACTAATGTAATCAATTAAACAAGCCAACTTTAAACTTGTAATGATTATGTTGCGATTGTAGTGCATTTCTTCTTGATATTATTCAAAGCTTTTTAAAATTGTAGGTTCCATGCTAATGTTTTCTATATTTATATTGATTTTCTGGTTCTTTGTCCTAGAATTGGTATTGTCTTTCCAAAACAAAAGCAGAAAGTGAGGCTTTTGAGTATGCGAAAAGAAGTGGGCTTGATGTTGTAAGAGTGTGTCCAACCCATGTTTTGGGACCAATGCTCCAGTCCACAGCAAATGCCAGTAGTTTGGTTCTCATTAAGCTTTCAAAAGGTACCTAATTGAATAAAACCTATATCATTTTATTTTCTCAGGTAGAAGTAGCATTTTTTATCCATGTAAATCTTATTTTCTTTTATTCTAAATGATGTGCTCATATGTGTTCCTATGCATGTTTATATGCTGCGGTGGAATGTTAACTTTTGAACTTTAATGCTTGAGAAGTTACTTTTGGTATTACATTCCATATGGGAAGCATTTTTGCTCTGCTTTATCCTTCTTGTTATGCTTTAAGCCTACAATCTAGGACTCCAATTTGTATTAAAAGGATAAATGTATATATATATATATAATGCTCGAGTTTTGGTGATGTTAAGCCTTGAGGAATGGTGATGCTTGTTTTTCCAATCATTCTCATTATGATTGAACTTCTAGAAAGTGAGGCCAATTGAGCTCCAAAGTTCAGTCTTGCAATGCTTTGAGTGAACCCTTTCAAAAGCACTGAAGTCACCCTACAGAATTTAATTATGCTTTCCTATTAAAGTCATTACATAAGGATGAAATGGCCATATATGGAAGTATATGTGATGTAGGACGAGTATGGATTACTTTCCTACAAGTAGTGAGTCCGGGTTAAGTATACTGATAGCCGTAACAATAGACTTATAGGGCTAGATTTGGTAGGAGTTTGTGGCTGCAAAAGTATTTAAAAAAATAGGAGTTTAAGGGTTTGTAAAAAGGTAGGGTTTTGTGAATGAAAATGCAAGTGTTCAGGGATTGTTAGGTGGTTGTTCTAAGTACTCTGAACAGTGATGTGAACAATAATCTTGTTGGATAGAAGGGAAGAGAAAGAGAGAGGTGCTTCACCCTCACAAGGGATAGGCCAATCACACAATCACAATCTCAAATTTTCATAATATTAACTATTTTTCCTCAATCATTAAGATTACCTATATATTTATAGGCTAAAGACTCTCCTAATTCTATAAAGACTATAGCTCAAATTTAGAAATAAAAAATATTTAGCAACTACTAATATTCTAGACCAACTATGACTTCTAATTCTACTTCAATCATAATAGGAAACTTTAATGACTTTTAATTTTACTTCAATATCAAAATAGGAAACTTGGATTTTTTACCATTAGAATTATTTTAGACATAATAAAACTAGGGGTGAGCAGCGGATATACTGATCCACCCAAACCGACCGAACTGAACCGAATTAATCCGCCGCATTTTGGACGGATGCGTGATGACGAGCGGACAATTGCAGATTGATTTTTTCAATCCGCCTAATTTTGGACAGATGATAGATTTGAGGTTCCATTGGCCGCAACCGAACCGCCAAATCATGAGCACCCCTACTAATTTATAAGACTGTGTTTTCAATTTGTTTAAATATTTTGTTTGTGTTTTCAATTGAAAAAGAGTTTAAATATTCTGTTGAATATAGTCTGTTGAAAAAGAGTTTTCAACTTGAATATATTTTTTGAATTGAAAAAAATAAATGTATCATTTATCTATATTTTTTTATTTTTAAATCTAAATTTGAAAATAATAAATAAAAAAGATGATATATGCTGGTTGATTTTTATTTTCAAAAACAGATATAGATGTAACAATACAGAGGCATACAATCTCTGTTCATGGTTTTGGTGGTTTGAATTGTTTTTATATTTTAAGAATCACAGATTGTAATATTTTATGTGGATGAGGCATGCTGTGATTGTAATATGTGGATGAGGTATGCAATGATTTTAATACTTTTTTAAGTCATTGACGTAATATTTCTTTTCTTTTTTTTTAGGAAGTGCACAAGTTGAATTATGTTGAAAATTTATAAAATTTTAAACCGCCAAATCGATTCGCATCCATCTGCCAATCCGCTCAATCCACATCTGCTGGATTAGCGGACCGATTCGGATTGATTTTCTCCAATCCGCCAATCTGGTGGACAGATGGTGAATTAGAAGTTCTATGGCCGCAACCGACCCGTGCGCATCCCTAAATAAAACCCATATATAATAACCCATTTAATAACTTGATCCAAAATAAAACCCATGGGCGACCCCTACAACCTATGCCCAACAATTATTAGAATTACTATTATACCCTTAATTACTAAAACTTACTATAATGACATGAAGATTTGAAATTATTCCAAATATTTCATTTTTGATGCCCTAAATGTGCTTCATGTGAAATTCCAAATTTGCTTTTCTTTTTTTTTTTTCTCCATGATTTTCATCATTCTCCCTTGCATTTGAAAAAACTCGACCTCGAGTTTTATAATGTTGAAGTATGAGGATTGTGGAATCTTGCACTTGCAAACATTTAAATTGATTGTTTTGAATGAACGATGAGAAAATCAAAAAATTCAATATTGTCATCACTCCATTGACCACATCAAATTTATTAGGAATAACAAACTCAATGTGAACTTCATTTTTCTTGTGAAGACCAGAAAGTTCAGTGGCATTCTTATTATTTTCTTTGGCTTTCTTGGCTTTAGATTCTTGATCATGATGATCTTTCATGCTTTCTTTAGTAAACAAATTAATTTTCGCCTTCATTTCTTCAAGATCTTCAATATTAACAACATGTTCATCTTGCTCTTTTATAGTTTCTTCAAAATCTTCAACAGTATCATCCTTTTGCTCTTAGATATTAATCTTCTCCAAAGCAGCAACCACTAATATTTTCATGAAAGCTTTCAATCCATTCAAAGTTGTCTGGATAGTATGCACATCACTCTTTATTGTTGCAATATCCTCCTTAATTATCTCAAAATCCTCCTTTAACATCACAACATCTTTCTTAGTAGCTCTATAATTTCTTGACGAGGCTTCAAATTTCAAATTTCAAATTTCAAATTTCAAATTTAATTCAATGCTTGTCAACATTGTAATAAAGAAAGAAATTTCATCGAATGATTGGTAACGAACAAGATAGGATCTTGACACTTTGATACCAAACTAATGTAGGACGAGTATGGATTGCTTTCGTACAAGTAGTGAGCCCGGGTTAACTATACTGGCAGCAACAATAATAGACTTATAGCGCTAGACTTGGTGGGAGTTTGTGGCTGCAAAAGTATTTAAAAATATAGGAGTTTAAGGGTTTGTAAAGGGGTAGGGTTTTGAGAATGAAAACACAAGTGTTTAGAGGCTGTTGGGTGGTTGTTCTAAGCACTGTGAACAGTGATCTTGCTGGATAAAAGAAGAAGAAAAGAGAGAGAGAAAGGTGCTTCAACCTCACAACGAAATGCCAATCATACAAACACAATCTCAAATTTTCATAATATTAACTCTTTTTCCTCAATCATTGAGATTACACATACATTTATAGGCTAAAGACTCTCCTAATTCTATAAGGACTATAAATCAAATTTAGAAACTAAAAATATTTAACTACTAATATTTTAGATCTAGACCAACTATGACTTCCAATTCTACTTCAATCATAATAGGAAATTGTAATGATTTCTAATTCTACTTCAATATCAAAATAGAAAATTTGAACTTTTGACCACTAAAATTATTTTAGACATAATAAAACCCATATATAATGACCCATTTAATAATTTGACCCAAAATAAAACCCATGAGCGACCCCTACAACCTATGTCCAACAATTGTTGGAATTACTATTATACCCTTAATTACTAAAACATACTATAATGATATGAAGACTTAAAATTATTCCAAATATTTAATTCTTGATGTCCTAAATGTATTTCATGTAAAATTCCAGATTTGCTATTTTTTTTCTTTCCATGATCTTCATTAATATGCATATGAAATTACTTTTGATAACAGCATGTGGTCATATAATGTACAACTAGGTATGGATACATTTAAAAATCAATTTAGTAAGATATGTGTAGCATATATGTATGGATAAAAGTACTTACGATGCATCTCTATGTAGAAAAATATGCATATATAAATGTATAAATTTGTATATAGGCATAAAGGTATGTATAATACTTATGTGAGAACTTATAGGCATATAAGTGGTCATAAAAGCATGTATAAATAATAAATGTACATGTATACGTACAGATAATCATACTCATTCATGTGTATAATTTGATGTGTACAGATGCACAAATAAATGTTGTGCAAACAAATGCTGCGTTTTTGCTTTCTTCAAAAAAGCAAAAATGTTAAAACGTTGGATGTGGGTTGATGTTGAAACAGCATGTCAACTTTGGTTGCACTTAAATGGAACCCTTGAAGCTGGATATCAATCTTGTGGAACCAATCCCCCCACCCCTGAAAATACACGCACAGGAAAAAAGTAAAAGAAAGATGCAATAAAAAAATAAAATGGGAAGAGAAGGTACGTGCAAATACTTAACATTCCAACCTAGTGAGCTCCACAGCCAAATAAATTGAGGTAACTAACATTTTGTAGAAATTTTTATAGATGATTTGGATTTCCACAGATTCCATGACAGCATTCAAGATGACATCACGCAAATGAATTGCCAGCAGATAGACATGTCTCCCTTTATTCCCGAGTATTTTGTAAAGTGATTTAATGCCTTGCTAATTTCCATAGACAAAATGCGTGTTAGTGAGAATAGGTTAGTGTCTCCAACTGATCAAGATTAAAGATCTTTAGAGATAATGCAAAGTGTCCTTCGATCCTATTTACATATGATATCTTGTATTAGTCTAGGACACATGCTTTTCATGTCATAGTTTGACTAGAATAACTTATGCTTAGTCTTGTGGTCTTTATGATCGGAAACTATTCAAAACAAGATTAATTGGGCAAGTCCCAAGGGCACCGATCGAAGAGCGCTCGAGCGAGGTGCCCCCTGGCAGCTCTGCATAAGTCTAGAGCCCTAGGTTTAAAGAAATGTGGTGACATTTCAACTTCACAGAAGTCCATAGAGCTGCTCTTGATGCCCACTTGAAAGTGTGCTTGAGCAGGGTGCTGGGATTTCTGCATAATGGGAGCCCACAGAGGCTTGCTCAGAGCGCACTTGAGAGGCACTCAAGCAGTGCATAATTTTTCATAAGTTGTGCCATGACTTCATCAATACGTTGCTTATTACTAGTCATCTGGTATATAGTTTTTTCTTCTTGAAAATGGTTTGTCAGTGAAAACTGTAGCACATGATGTCCTGACTTCTCGCAATCCTGTTATTTACAGAGGGATATGATGAATTTGAAAACAATTTGAGGATGATAGTAGATGTACGAGATGTAGCTGAAGCACTGCTATTGGCATATGAGAAGCCCGAAGCTGAAGGAAGGTATATATGCACAGCTTACATGATCAAGTCACAAGATCTGGTGGAAATACTCAGGAAAAACTACCCGAACTACAATTATCCTAAGAAGTAAGTTTCTGTCTCTCCATAATATATTCATCTAAAAGGATTTTCCTGCTGTACGAATTTCTTTTTCATTTTTTTAATTTTATATTATATAATAGATTAGGTATTAGCAGTTGAATTATAGCTATGGTCTGTCACCAATAAGTGTAGCTGAATTATTACTATGGGTTACCTTTGTTGGGTTAAAATTTGCTGTTTCATTCAATTACACATTGCCAGATTTACTGAGGGAAAGGAAGAAGAAAAGCTCAGTTCAGAGAAATTGCAGAAGCTGGGTTGGAGTTACAGACCGATAGAAGAAACTCTGGTTGATTCCATTGAAAGCTGTAGACAAGCCGGATTTCTGGACTAAATGATCTTGGCATTCTGTTGTAGTATTTACAAGTTGTATCATCAAGCATTCTCATATCCAGAACCTCTTTGTTCTATAGATGTTGTATTGGGTATTGTTGTAAACGATCCTTGTTCATTTTGCAATAGCGTTGCGACTCATGACTCCAGTTAATTTGAAATATGGTATTTGAACACTGCAATTAATGTTACACGATTACATGGAACCTTAGCTTTTGTGGAAATTGATACTGTGGACAGGATATGAGGATGTATGTTGTTTGTTGGTCACTTGTCTTGTCTTGTGACTGTTTGGATCATAGATTTGGGTAGTAATTTTGAAAGAAAGTGAGAATTATGAATTTGGACAGGGATTATCCATAATCTAAACACAATTTTAGGGGCCATAGTTTCTTTAGCTGCTTCTCTTGATTTGTTTTACACTTACCTAGTTTAATCCAATCCGTTTAATGCTGTTTGTTAAATGGACGAGTTTAAATTAGATTGTTTTAATACATAATCCGTTTTGACCAACGGCAAGCCCTTCCATTTTTGACCTCTGTCACGTCGTAATAAACGATTGGACAAGTCATGGCAGAAGCAAATATTACCTGGTGGGCTTGCCAGATCAGGGTTCATCCGCAACCACGAAAAGGTAAAGATTCACTATTATATATATATGTGTGTGTGTGTGTGTATTGTGGTCCCATGGAATGCATATGCAGGGCTCAGCAGCAGCAGCACCAGTAGTGTCAGTGTGGCACAGAACATGTTGTATTGTATTTGGGACCCCCTTGCCCTGAGTGACCTTAAACCCTAGCCGCTGGCTTCAAAATGGCTCAACTGTTGTATATCCCACCAACACTCTGACTGTGACTCTTCCATTATATATGGCGATCTAATTTTGAATATCATTTAATATGTTACTGATGTATTACATTTCATTCCAAATTTAGTCACTGTAGGTTTATGCATAACTAATGGTTAAAAATATCACCGTCCAAAAACGTTGCAGGAGCTTGGAATGTTAGTAGCAAGTCGAGTCATGTTTATTTATTTATTTTGGGGGGGAATGTCTTTCATCTAGACTCTGACCAACTAAGTTATAGCTTGTTTGGTTTCATAATTCAGGATTTATTTTTCAGAACATTAAATTTTTTTATTTTTCATATTTTATTGTTTTTGTTACATTTTTTTTAATATTTTAAGCAATTTTTAAAATTTCTAGATACACCTAACATAAATACACTTGTAAAATATAATATTTGTAAAAGAAATATTTAAAAAATTCACTAAATACCAAAAATATATATATAAAAAAAAAATTAGTTCATTTTTCCTATTCTTATATATTTATTGATTTTTTAAAATATTTCACTTTTTAGATACATCTAAGTAAGATAATTTTAAAAAAAATAAAAAAATAAAAATTTTAAATTTTAAAAATATTGATCAAAAACAAAAAATAAAATAAAAAATTTAATTTTTAAAAAAATTAAAACCAAACAACGTGATTATATTTTTAGAACTCTCTTACCACTCCCCATCAGTCCACTTTTTGAAGCTTAATAAAATGGAGTTGAGAAGGGTAGGGTCATTACTATAAACATAAATAGAAGAAATACATGGCCATCCTTTCCATGTAAGAAAACATTAATGATTCATGTCACAACCTCCATCATCCAATATTATTGTTGAGGGTGGTCCCTTTCTAGCTAGCTATAAAATAATGTTAGATTGTGTACTGTGTAAAATATATTTTATATATATATATATATACAGTGATCAAGGAAAAGATTTTAGCATTATTTCCAATCAAACAATATGCATCTCACAGATTTAAGTTCGTAGTTTAATGTAATTTCAAAGCAACCCAACTGCAGTGACTTCCCCCCACAACCTGAAACAATTTCAGGTTGAGCTCCTCTCGGGTTGGAGCCATAGTCCTTCGTGTGCTCAATTTTGAATATTCATTTTGAATGATTTAAACGGTTCAATTTGTAAAATTTGTTAAAGAAAGTATTTATGTAAAAAATCAGATTAATTGAACATGAATCTGTTAAAAAATTAGATAGTCTATTCTCAAAATCATACTTGCCATTTAAAGACAAATGCAATCCCATAATGTAGTTATTGACCTTTAATAAACTTATTTTTATACATAAATTATCAAATCGACAGATCTTATAAAATAAACGAGGATTACCAAAGCGAATCTTAAAGTAGATTTAATACAACACCTCTTCAATTGAATTATCAACTAGAGAAAATGCATCTCCTATACTCTATGCTTGTGTTTATAAAAATTTCTCAGGTAGGCGCACACACTTTTCTCTCTAATATAAGAAGAAAAATGATATTAACACACAATCGAACACATCAGTTACAATTTGCCAAAAAGAATTTATCTACTTGTGGTAAAGTAATAATTAATATGTTTGGTTTGAGTTTTTTGAATTAAATTTTTTGAAAATTGAGTTTTTTTATTTTTCATATTTTTTTGTTTTTAGTGAATATTTTTAAAATTTTAAGCATTTTTTTTTATTTTTTTAGATGCATCTTATTTAGATGTGTCTTAAAAGTAAAATATTTGCGAAAAAATATTTTTAAAAAATTAATAAATACACAAAAATACAAAAAAATGTACTGAATTTTTGTATTTTTGATATTTAGTGAATTTTTTTAAAAAAAAATTACAAAAATTATATTTTTTAAATGTATTTATGTTAGGTGTGTCTAAAAATTAAAAAAATTACTTAAAATATTAAAAAAATTCAGTAAAAATTAAAAAAAAATGAAAAATAAAAAAATAAAATTTTCTAAAAAGTATTTTTAAAAAATTCAAACCAGATAAAGTGATTTTTTTTTTTTTAAAGTATAAAATCCCAAAATTTACAAACAGAATATAATTTGACAAAAGTAAAAACAGATGTTGACTAACTGTTGCAAAAAAAAGAAGAAAAAGGACCACTACACTAGCGTCTCGATAAAAAAACACACGTACATCCAAGATGTCAATTTTTATAATAAATATTGAGTATATTTTTTGCATACCAGTGTCCCAGTTTTGGTTTCGTTAAAAAATACTATTTAATAAAGTGGGGAGATTATTAATGTAAGGGTCTTGTTATGGTGTGTAACTTACACCTTACACCTCACATTTACACCTTATACTTAAAATTACATCTTATACTTACACCTTTTTTGAGGTTGCATATGGTGTGCAACCCACTTACACCTTACACCTTACACTTACACCTTATACTTACACTTACACCTTACACTTACACCTTTTGTGAGGTTGCATATAGTGTGCAACCGTAAGTGGGTTACACACTTAAGAAAAGTCCTTAATGTAATGATATTAGATTAGAAATATAAGATAAAAAATGTTTGTTTGTTCAGGATTAGTAATATTATAAATAATATTAATATATAAAATTATTTTTTAAATTTTAGTACTTTTTTAATATTATAATTATTTATTTATTCTAAAAAATATAATTTTTACTTAAAAATTATTTAAAATTTCACTAATTTCCTCTTTAATTTTCTAATTCCCACCCTTTCATGACTTTGTTAATCCTACCACATATGACTTTGTTAGTCCTACCACATAAAATGATTACTAAATAAAGGAGATAGTTAATCCTCTCATTTCTATCTATAATCAAATATTTTTTAAATGTATCTCATCCACTATTAATCCAATCTCCATATCTAAAGAATCAAACAAACATAGACTAAGCGAAGTACAGCAACAGTAGTAGTATAGGCTCATCTCTCCATCTGACGAGGTTGACGAATCTACTAATATTGTTCTGGATTACTTTACCTCCTTGGTCGGCATCTTCGTTGAACTACATGTTTTTATTTAATTATTTTTTATTTTAAAATTCTAGAATTATTTACAATTATCTAAATAAGTATAATTTTAAAAAAATTTATCAAAAGATATATAAAAAAATAGAAAAATAATATGACCTAAGGATATATAAATAAGTACACTTAGAAAATACTAAACAAATTCTCTGAGTGTGTTCAGTTTGTGTTTTAAAACAAATTTTCAAAAAAAATAAAAAAATAGGAAGGAAGTTTAGAAATTTTTTTGATTTGTTTAGTTATATATTTTGAAAATAGTTTTGAAATTTGAAAGTTTATGATGATTTTATATTTTATTGTAGTTGAGTAGATGTGTGTGTGTTGGCTACATATTTTATATAAGACAATTACAGTTCGACACGTGGCAAGATGAGGACAATACAGGAAATCAGTTCAAATCTTCAATTATAATCACACACATGGCAGTTAGTATTGATTTTTGTAGATCTGCATAGTACTGGATCAGTAAAGAGATGCAAGATGACGTGGCTTCAACGGTTACTCATATTTAAATTCAAAATTAAGAGGGAAGCCTAACTACAGATATGGCATAGTGGAACTAACTATAAGGCAACATGATCAGCGACCATTGAGGGATGGTTCAACGGTTAGAAATGCAGTTCGACGATTGTCATTGAGAAGTATAAATAGTAGAGAAGGCCCCAGAAAGTGCCTTTAGACTCAGATCCAAGAAACCAGTTTTGTTTACTTTATTTTCCTTTCAGTTTTACATTTCTTGTTCTTTACTTCAAATTTCTGCACTACATTTCGTTCATAAGAGTAGTTTTCGAATAACTTGTTGTTGTAAACCTCTACGAGGCTAAATTGGATCATTGTAAGTCTTTCATTTTGTTTAATGAAAAGCCACCAGTAAAAGTTCTCTTTATTGAGGTTGAAAGAACTTAAAACACAATCGTCTGATAATTGGTTGGCAATTAATTTTCTGTAAGGACTGATTGATCCTTGCTGGCACACTCAAAATTACAATAATAACCTTCAAAAGCCAAAAAGCCAACATATATTTTTGGCACGCCCAGTGGGACTAATTGAAATGGCTAGACGTAGGAGATAAGGAGAAAATGAACGCTTGGAAGAAGGCGTGAAAGGAGAGGTAGAAATACCTAATCTAGAGGATAATGTGATAACACATCCTGTGGAAATACCTGTTTTATCAGAACCTATGGTCAAACAGACCAGCACTTCGGGGCAAGTACCACATGTTCAGAGTATTGGACGAAGCCAAGGAATTGGACCATCCACTGTCCATCTACTCAGCCAATGAATCCATGGGGAGGCCTAGTAGATGCCATGGGACAGCAGTTAATGAACACAATGGGAATATGGGCAACATCCTTTTTGGATCGAATAAATACTCATCAACCAATTAACACAAGCCACATAGGGGAAGTTTCAAATGTCCCTCAGCAAAGAGGCAGAATAATGGACATACTAATGGTCAAACTAGTAACCAAAACTATGAAAGACTATCGCCTCAGTCTTGGTATGAGCCTCTTTTGAGGCCTGTGACAAATCAAAATGCCTTAGTACTTAATAGTGAAGCCATGCAAATTGGCGGATCTGGCCTAACACCAGAAAATGGCATGAGGATATTTCCAAACCTCATGTTCGAAGCCATACCTGGCACGAGGGGGTTCACTAATCCTTTGTTCAAATTTGTACTTGGAGGGTTAGAAGGGTTTCCTGTAACTGGAAGAGACACAACACTTGTTCTAACACATTTCGTAGGTCCTTTCGTAGGACAGGCTCAGAGGGATCACCCATTCCCTCAACAGTAGCCAGCACCACAAGGACAACCAGTCCCAAATATACCGCCCTATGGACCAAGAGGACCTCAGGCACAAGGTTGTCCACCAAATCCTGTGTTTGTTCCTCCAGTAGTGGTTCAACAGGCACAAAATATGGTTCCTAGGGACCAAATTGCTGATATTGTTAGAGAGATGTGTGGACTAATGGCTCGGGGGGTTCAAGCTCTTGTGTACAGAAAGTCATATCCAGAATGGGTAGATAGGGAGCATGAATACCCAAGAGGATTTAGGGTACCAGACTTTGCTCTTTTTTTCGGGAATGGAAACCAGTCAACGGTTGAACATATTGCTAGATTCGCTGCTCAATATGGTGAATTTACCAATGATGATTACATGAAGTTACCATTATTCCCAAATTCTCTAATTGGGGCAGCCTTTGTATGGTATATTAATCTTACACCTGGCTCTATCCAAACTTGGTAACAAATGGAAGAGGCGTTTCATGCCCAGTTCTTCCAAACAAAGCCAGAAATTTCCATGGCAGACTTGGCAAGGTTGAGCCAAAGGCCTAATGAAAAGGCTGCTCAATTCATTGCCTGTGAAAACCCATATTTAATTATTCTTAAAGGAAAATAAATAAATAAATTAATTAATTAACTTTATTCAGAATCTACCTAAAATATATAATAGTGTAAAAATTAGTTTTAAATTAACCCAATTCAATCACTAACAAAGACCTTATTAAGAATAATAATTTTGTGGATGTTCAATATTTATTGTTTTTAAATTATTTTAACATCATACTAAAAACCTTAGTTTTAAAAAAAAAAAAAAATCAGATTCTCGGTGGCAGGTAGTGCCACCTGCTAGCTTGCATGTAACCATGGAAACTTTCATCTCATTATAGTTCTTGGGTTGAGTAGATATGTTGGCAGGGAATAATGAAAAGAAAAGAGAGAGAGAGAGGGGGGGAAGGCTCAGCATATATACACCAAGAATGGCTGAGCATAATCCCATGTATGCAAAGAGAATGCTTAGTCTGCTCCTTCGTATGAGTGAGGGGAAAATAAGAAAAAAAAAAAAAATATCTCAGCTAACAGTAGAAGAAGAAGAAGAGAGGAAGGTTAAGGAAGCAAAAAATTTTCTACCATTTCATCACCCATTTGAATCCTACTATTAAGTAAGAAAACCCTCTCAACCCTCTCATTTCTTTTTATTAATGAAGTTTTCAGATTAATTAAAATGACTATTCATAGATAGAAATTTTATATATATGTGTAGGAATTTTGTGATGTGTATATCAAATGTTTGAAGATATTGATAGTCTTAAAATCATCTTATTATTGTAAAAATTAAGTTTGCATGTATAGTTTATACCTTTAAAGAGAAGATTGAAAATAATCTGTTTGTCCTTGAATCTGCCAAAATGTTTGCCCGAATTTTTAGACAATTTTATACTAAAAATTCGAGGTGATTTCTTCTACAACGTTGTTGAGAATGATGTCTAGTTCATCCAGAAATTTTGGTAATAATTTTTTAGCTTTCTACAAATTTATACAAATTTTTAACGAAATCTGAAACTGTGAGACAGATTTTACTATGTATTTGAAAATTTATTTAAAATTCTATACTAACAAATCTGGTAATTTCTAACTAAAAGATGAAATTTGAGAAGTCTAGTTTCATGATAAATTTTTAGATTATGGATTTGATCTATAAATTTAAGCATGAAATTAATGTAAGGAAATGTGACCAGTCTGTGTCATAAAAATTGCTGGAAATCTTACAGGATTATTTACATCTTCTTTTTTTTAAATCCTTTCTAAAAAATGACCTAAACATCCCTATTGAGTATTTTGTTCAATTGCACGAATTTTAGGATTGTGTAAATAATTTATTTATAATTTTTAATACCTAAGTTACAATCTGAAATTTTCTGGACAGGATAAAATCATCACTTCAATATTGTGTTGGTCTAATCCATCAACTATTATAAATTAGTAATCCATGTATGGGTGTGTTGTGATTTATTTAATATTGTGCTAGCCTAATTTTGTAAATCAAAAATTTGTGCATGTGTGTAATTATAGTTTATTTCTTGTATCTAAGTTATTATGTTCATACCATGGTTTAAATTAATTGTCTATTAAATTTTGTACATTGAATTATTATTGTGTGACATGTATAATGTTTTATGTGGGGAGTCTTTTTTTTTTAGTTGGTATAACATTATTGGTGATTGAGGTTTGAATAATTTGTGTTTAATATATAAATTAACCGAAATGATTAATGGTATATATAAAGTTACTGATAGAGGGTTAATACCGGGTATTCAGGGTGAGCCCTGGTTTTTAATAATTTTTAAGTAAATTGTGTCGCGGAACCCTAAGATGGCACGGGGATTATTTGAACCCTTATCGGTATTTGGTTTTGGAATAAGGGTGGATGTGCAGGTGACACGTAGGGAAGTTACGTACCTCTGGCAGACCGTTCCCTTGGGGCAGACCACGGATGTCACAGCTTGGGCATATAACTCCGGGCGTGGGCATCTTTGGTAGTTCTTGAATATTTGACCAATGGGGGGTTTCCAAATTAATCGTGGCCATGACTTAGTGGTTGGTAAGTTAAACCTCTTTGGTGAGATTTCAAAGGTCACCTAAGTTATTAAAATTATTTGAATTATTTTAATGGTTGTAATTTATGTTTACGATTATGTTATTATCTCGTGTTTATAATCTCATTATTTTCTCTCAAAAAGAATGGTAAGTTGGTTATGTTTTTTTACTGTGTTGCAAAACTCATGGCATATATTTTGTTGCCTTGGCGTTTCATGCCAGATTATGTCGAAGAAGGGACTGAGGCTGAAATTGGAGCTGCTGCTAATATCAAACCTTGGCTAACTTAGAGTCAAGATTTTATCAAAATAAAATCCTGTTATCTCTTGTATTAGTATTTAACAATGTTGTGACGTTGTGTGTGAACTTGTAGTTTTATTTTGTTGTTGGATTTTGACTGTGTAAGAATTTAAAATTTCCTAATTAGTGATTAAAATTTTATCTAACAAGTTATTGTTATTTAAATCTTATGATGTTCCAAAAAAAAAAATTTTTTTGGGGCGTCACATTGCTAGATTCAAAAGAGCATGAAACAAATGTAGGATCGTCCTACCAGAGTCAAAATTCATAAGATTGGCTCAAAATGGTTTAGAGTTTAGGCTTCGAAAGAAGTTTGACTCAACTGAGTTTAAAGACTTAGTGGAACTAACCTATAATGTGTCTAGGTATGAAGCATTACTAGAGGAAGAACAAGATCGAAGTAATGCATCATACAAGACGTATTATAGAGATCCTAATTATGAGATTGATGCAGCAGAGATTGTAGGAAAAGAACCTCTGATCTGTGAGGCATTAATTCATAAAGACACAACAATTGACCAGCAGTTTAAAAAGAAAGACCTTCATAGGAAATACTCTTTCGATTTAACAAAGGCAGATGACATTTTTGATCGTTTGCTTACTGCCAACTTTCTAAAATTACCAAAAGGAGTCAAAATTCCGTCTCCAGAGGAACTTAAAGGAAAAATGTATTGTAAATGGCATAATTCTTGGTCTCACTCGACTAAAAACTGTATTGTTTTTCGGGACAGGATCCAAGAACAGATTCAGAAAGGAAGTTTGAAATTCCCAGCTAAAGCAGAAAAGGCCATGGGGATCAACTCTAATCCATTCCCAGAAATAAGAGAAGCTGCAGCTAATGTTATTATGCCAAATTTCCAGAGTTTATCCTTGAAGGAATTGGAAGAGGTCAATGTGCAAATGCATGTTGTCAGCCAGACTACTGTCAGGAAAGATACTAGAAGCTCACCAGCTGTTGGACAGGGTTTTCCAGACCAGAGGAAAGACTCTGACGAGGAAACATTGGATGATGATTCTTTAGAGGCAGCTGTCATCCAAAGAATGTGTCCCAGGTGCAAGTTGAGCTACAAGTGGCTGAAGAGGCTTCCAGTTGATGGAAAGCAATATTACAAGGATGTTCAGAGGTGCACTAAATCAACCAGTGCCTATAACAAAAGGCCATATCCAACTGGCCCTAGGCAGTAGCCATTCATGACTGGGTCAGTAGTTACTAAAATACAATCCAAGGGTAAGAGACCTCTACATGAGTTCAGACCACCCAACCATTACAGAATAGAGAGCAATTGTCCTGAAAGGAGGCCTAAAGTGGGCTCAAGTTATGGGATTAAAGCCAAAGATTGGCCCCCGAGACCAGCTTTACACAAGATGGAAAGTGGCCACCTTCATGGAAGGCCTAAAGTAGGCCCAAAACAAGGAGTCAGAGCCAAACAGTGGCCTTCACAGACAGCTTCGAAACTGGCTTCGAAGGAAGAAATAGACAATTCAACAACTGAGTTAGTGGGTTCATGGGTACTTGGAGTTCCAGATTGGTTTGTCATGCAGAACAAACCTAGGGAGATACCCACCCAAAGAAATGCTGCTGGAGACCAGAGTAGGATGGTTAAACCTCCTTTGGTGACCCCAAATAATTGGGTGTTACTTAAGCATCCAAAAACAAAGGAACCAAACATGGTCCCAGTGATTTCTAGATCCCAAAGGAGGAAGATCCAGCGTAGGTACACTCAGTACCAGAAGGACCTGAAAGAAAGTGGGAAAAGCTCTTCATTGGTCCAGTCAAGGGGCCAGATAGGAGGAAAGAAAAATCCAAACTCAGACCACAATCCAAAATCGACTCCTCAAGACAAAATAAGTTACAGCAGAGAACAGTTGGCCAAAGTTCACTCCGAACTAAAAGCCAAAGAAAGATCCAACTTGGCAGGATTGGAAAGGGCTTTGATGGAAAGTGATAATGAGACAGAGGGAGAGATTGGCCTAGGCCAAAAGAAGGAGATAGTCGAGGAGGAAATGTTTGAAGCCTTCATGGCTGAACAGACATTTTTGGTCGAAGAACTAGCAAAGACAGACCATTCAAAAAAAGTTACTAATACTGAAGTGCCAGAATGTAGCATGGAAGATGCTTCTGAAGTAATTGAACAAGTTGGCCAGGAAGATAAGCAGGTGCAGCCAGTCGTCCAATTTGGCTCGTTCCCTCCAATATCAGTGAATATGGTACATATACTACCATAGCAATTCCAAGCTGAAGATGAAAACCAAGAAGGTCAAGAGATTGACCCAATTCCAGTTTCTAGTGAAGACTCACAAGTAAGTATGGTGCAAGACGAATCCGAAATGGCTACACCAATGGAAACTGGAGACGAGAGTGAGGAAGGGGTGAGTATTAACCTTTCATACCCTTTTGAGTATCCCACGACATCCATGACATAGCATGTCAAGCCCTTGTATATCAAGGCCTTCTTCGATGGGATACAGTTGAACCGGGTATTAGTGGATAATGGGGGAGCAGTAAACTCGCTTTCGAAATCATCTTTGAGGAAACTAGGAAAAAGGAACCCTAGGTTAATCCCAACCAGCACAACCATTGCTGGTTTTGCTGGAGACAAACAGATGGCTCAGGGTATTTTGCCCATCAACTTGAGTGTGGGAACCAGGGACTGTATGACGACATTCTTTGTTATCGACAACAATGCTAAGTACAATGCCCTACTTGGTAGGGATTGGATTCACACCAACAAGTGTGTGACTTCCTCTCTACATCAGAAAATAATGATGGCCTTGAGCAATGGAGAGACAGAGGAGATCAATGCAGATCCTCAACCCTTCATAACTTGTGCAGATTTTACAGAGGCCAAATTGTATACTGAAGGAGTGGCACCACTCAGTGTACTGAGGAAACCTGATGGATCAACCGAAGTGACGACTGATGAGGAATTAGCACACCTGAAGCACTTAGTTCAGGAGAGTGCTGATGAAGAATTTGTCGCCAAGGATGACAATGATGCCTGGTTATAGGTAAAAAGATGAAACTCAAGAGGCCAAATCTTTGGCTTTAATTAAATTCTCAGTTTTGGATGTAAAATCAATAGTCCAGAAGGTGCAAGAGCAAGAGAAAGAAGCCATGGTAATTGGCTATAAGCAAAAGCAACAACAGGTCAGGGTTTTGGCTTTTGATAAATACTGTGCATTGGACATTGAAACAAAAGTCCAGGAGATACAGGAAGAAGAGGCCTTATGGACAGACTTTGTCTATGAGGAAGAAGGCAAGGATGTTGAATCAATGGAATTGGGAGCAGAACAAAGTAAGGAGATTGCTTCGAAGACAGGAGAAATAAAAAAAGAAGCATCAGTGAGTTCTCAGATACAAGACCCCTTGGAAGAAGTGAACTTAGGGGAAGATTCTACACAACAATCCACATACATTAGTGCTTTGTTAAGTGCTTTTGATAGAGACCAGTTGTTAGTAGTCTTAAAGAAATATAAAGATTGTTTTGCATGGTCTTATAATGAACTACCAGGGTTGGATAGGTCATTAGTAGGACATAGGCTCCCCATGAAGCCTAATTTCAAGCCATACAAACAAAAACCAAGAAAGATGAGTCCTGAAGTGATTCAGAAGGTCAAGGAGAAAATTCTTAGGCTCCTTAAGGCAGGCTTTATTAGGACATCCGGGTACATTGAATGGTTATCCAATATTGTGCATGTGGTTAAGAAGAATGGTAAAATAGGGTATGCATTGATTTCAGAAACCTGAATTTAGCAACTCCAAAAGATGAGTACCCCATGCCCATAGTAGATTTATTGGTGGATAATTCAGCAGGGTATAGGATTTTATCAATGATGGATGGGCACTCTGGTTATAACCAAATCTGCATTGCAGAGGAGGATATCCATAAGACAGCATTCAGTTGTCCTAGGAACATTGACACTTTCGAATGGGTTAAAATGCCATTTGGCCTGAAGAATGCTGGGGCTACATATCAAAAGGCTGTGAACACTATCTTTCATGATCTCATTGGAGGATATTTAGAATGTTACATTGATGATATTGTAGTAAAGTCCCAATCCATGGAGGAACATTTGTTTCACTTGGAAGCAGCTTTTGAATGAATGAGAAAGTTTAAGTTGAAACTCAATCATTTCAGGTGTGCTTTTGGTGTATCAGCTGGAAACTTCATGGGCTATGTAGTACACAAGAAAGGAATATAAATTGATCAGAATAAAGCCAAAGCTATCATTGAAGCCAGACCTCCATCAAGTAAGAAAGAATTATAAAAATTCCTTGGACAGGTTAATTTCCTTCGAAGATTTATTTCTAACACTGCAGGGAAAACTAAAGTATTTTCTTCCTTATTAAGGCTGAAAGATGAAGAGGAGTTTGTGTGGACAGCAGAGTATCAAGCTGCTTTTAAAGGAATCAAAGCCTACTTGGCCAAACCTCCAGTGCTGATGCCACCAGAGGGTCACAAGCCCTTGAAGTTGTATATAGCTGCAACAGAAGATTCACCGGGAGTTTTTTTAGCTCAAGACAATAAAGAAAGCAAAGAGCAAGCAGTTTATTACCTTAGTAGGTTTCTAAATTCTTGTAAATGTAAATATTCAGCTATAGAAAAGCTATGTTTTGCATTGTATTTTGCTGCAATGAAACTAAGATATTATCTTTTGCTTACAATTGTCTTGGTAATTGCAATCATAGATTTGGTTAAATATATGTTATCTAGACCTATGTTGAGAGGAAGAATTGGCAAGTGGATATTAGCTTTATCAGAATTTCATCTAGAATATGTTCCCCAAAAGGCAGTAAAAGGACAAGTTTTGGCCAATTTCTTGACAGATCATCCATGTCAAACAGAAACCCAAGAAATAATAGAACTTGGTATAGTTAGTATTAAACCATGGCAAATGTGGTTCGATGGATCAAAGGCCAATGGTTTAACTAGAATTGGTGTGGTGATTAAGTCACCACAAGGGGTAGAAACCACACATGGTTTCAGAGTAGATGAAATTACTTGTTCCAATAATCAAGCTGAATATGAAGCTTTAATAATGGGACTGAAAATACTTATTAGATTACAAGCTCATGCAGTTAATATATTTGGAGATTCTCAATTGGTGGTTAACCAGGTAAAATGAATTTTCAAGTGTCAAGGTGTAAGCATGTTGTCATACTATGTTGTTGCATTACATCTACTTTCTCAATTTCAGAGAGCAAATGTAACCTATGTTCTAAGATTCTTGAATAATAAAGCCAATGATGTGGCTCAGAAAGTTTCGAATTTCAAGATAAGGGATAACACTCAAATGAACATAAGCCAAACAACATATCAAAAGGTAATACCACCCTTAAATAAAAAGAATGTGGTCTTAGAAGTCAATCATAATGACTTACAAAAACAGGATTGGAGGCATCCAATAATGCAGTATCTAGCTGGCCCATCTTTAAAAGCCAGCAGAAAAATCAAATTTCAATCTATGCAATACATAATGTATGGTAATGCTCTCTACAAAAGGGGGGCAAACGGGTTATTATTGGAATGCTTAGGCCCAAAAGAAGCACTGACAGCCATGGCTGAAGTACATGAAGGCATCTGTGGTGCTTATCAGCCTGGTGTGAAGATGAGATGGCTACTTCGAAGGCATTCCTACTATTGGCCAACCATCTTTAAAGATTGCATAGAATATGCTAGGGCTTGCCAGGCACGCCAAAAGCATGGCACAATAAGACATGTACCCATAACTAATCTGCATGCAGTTATGAAGCCTTGGCTGTTTAGAGGATGGACTATGGACATGATAGGGAAAATACACCCACCATCTTCGAAGCATCATTGTTTTATCTTAGTGGCCACAGATTACTTCACCAAGTAGGTCGAAGCTAAGTCGTATAAGGCTGTAGATCAGACCGAAGTTATTAGATTCATTAAAGATCTGATTCACATATTTGGCATTCCACATACCATAACTGTTGATAATGGGACTGTATTTGATGGGAAAATGGTAAAGTCTTTTGTGCTAGAGTTTGGAATTAGCCTTGTTAATTCTACCCCTTATTATGCACAAGCCAATGGTTAGGCAAAATCATCCAATAAATCCTTGAAGAAAGGAATACAGAAAGTTGTAGAAGACAATCCTAGGGATTGGCATAACTTACTGTTGGATGTGTTATGGGCTTACACGACTTATCCAAGATCAAGTACAAGAGTTACTCCTTATGCCGTAGTATATGGGCATGATGCAGTGTTACCTGTAGAAATTAACATCAAGTTCTTAAGGGTGAGATGCCACAATCAGTTAATTCCTGAGCAGTACCATCAGAGTATGTGCTTGGAATTAGAAAGTGTGGATGAAGCTAGAATTCTGGCCTTAAATAACATTCTTTTCCAAAAGAAGAAAGCAGCCAAAAATTATAATAAGAAGGTCAAGCATATTAGCTTTGATGAAGGTGATTTAGTGTGGAAGACAATACTCCCAATAGGGATTAAAAGCCATAAGTTTGGCAAATGGTCACCTAACTAGGAAGGACCATATCAAATCCATAGAGTCTTGCCTTCGGGAGCATATCATTTGAAAATTTTAAATAGATATGTACATCCCAAGAAAATTAATGGCAGATATTTGAAACCTTACTATCCAACCATATGGAAAACACAATGAATAAAATAAATGCTAAATAAAGAAGCATGAAAACACTCAAAGAATAAAATAAGGATTTTTATTTCATAATGAGTTGAATACATGTAGCCATAGATTGGCCCAAAAGTCAGTACAGTGTTTCAGCTGTTCCTCTACAATTGACCTTCTATTTCTGAGAGACGGGAACAACTGAATGACTCTAGCCATCTCCTGCTTCCGATCAGCCAGTCCTTGGTTAGTGATCTGCAGCTTAGTAGCAGTTTGATCCAAAGCCTGGTTAACTGTTGATAACTCTTCCTCAAGCTGAGCTTTCTTTTCCAGTAGTTGAGCTCGAAATTGGGAAACAGAGAAATGTTGCTCTTTCAATTCTGCTACTTCAGCATGAACTTGGGAAACAAAACTCTGGTCTCTCAGCAATTTCTCCTCTGTGGCCTTGGCAACATGGCAGATGTTGAAGTAAAAATCAATGGTGGTTGCCGCCTGGGATAAATGACTTGAGATAGTCATGTTGGATTGCTCAACAATCTTGCAGCACTGGTGAAAGCCATTCTTGATTATAGGCCTTTGTAAAGCTTCGAAAGGAATCCTTGAGAAGGATGTCAGCAACTCCAAACAGCTGTCCAAGTCCATTGAAGGCAAGGGAGTCCTACCACCGGAGAAAGAGCTCTAGAAAATTTCTAATAGAGAATCAGCTAAGACTAATGGCTCAGCTTCATTACTAGCTGGTGGAGTGGGGGAAGGCATGACAAAAAGACTAGCTAGCCTAGCTTCGAAGATGTCCACCTCATCCGTTGACATGGTGGATGCAGAAAAAACTTTGGTAGAAGGAGGAAATGGCTACATAGGAATTGGAGAAGAAGGTGAAGTATCCCTAGCAGTCACTATAGTTTTGGCTACCAGTAGCTCAAGAGAAGAGGGACTGGAGTTAGGAAAAGATAATGAACAAGGAATTTGAGAGCTACCAGTGTTTTCTCTATGGAAATCAGCTATCACTGGAGATGATGTATTAGCTGGAATTTCCTCAGGAGGAGAAGGAGTGGCAAGGCTTAAGGGAAGAGCAAATCGAGTAGAGTTGAAGGATAGGTGAGGAAAGTATGGAGTCAAGCCAAAGGATAGGGATGCAGGAATGTTTGGCCTCAAAAAGGGTATGGAAAATATAGGGCCAGGAAGTGAGAGTATTGTCTGAATGGGCTTCACATTTTGAGGTTGTTCAACTTCAGTTGAGACTGAAGGAGTCCTTATTGGAAAAGTAGGCAAAGTCGTTGTCGCTACAAAAGAAGAAATACAAAATAATGTTAAGTCCTAGTATCTACAATTTGAGAAAAGAAAGTGGAGAGATGAAAGGGAATTATTGGTTTCAAAGGTGGTGGCAATAATGGGAGAACTATGAAGGGAATAATGCTTTGTAGTGTGTTGCCTTCTCGCAGTTTCCCTTTGGGTTGTATCAGTATCAACAGCAGCAGCTTCATTTCTTAGTAGTTGCTGCTGTCGCCTTTTTTCAGCTCTCTGGAAAACAATTATTTCTTTAGAGTGTTCCTTCTCCACTGTTTTGGCAGCTGCCTCATGAGTAGGGTCTTCGACCAAATCAGAAGGAGAGACAGTTATCTTCTTTCTCTTCTTTCTCTGCAGTGGTATTTCTTGCTCTTTCTCTTCAATCTGAGGCTCAGATTCCTCAGGGGTGAGTATTAGTTTTCTTTTCTTTTTCTGCTAGTGTTTGTCTTTGAGAATAGCAAGAGCTTCAGCTCTCTTGGGAGATTCTTCTTGTGCAGACCCTACACCAAGTAGTATGAATATGAGGAAAACAAACAGAAAATTCTGAAAGAAAGGAAACCTAAAATGCATACCCTTTTTCGAAACAGCTCTGGTGACTCTGAAAGGAGGAAGTGAGACTGCAGGAATAGTTTTGGTAGCTGTAGAAGGAGAGGGGATAGTCTTAGCTTCTTTTGATTTAGCCTTAGAAGGCATACCTAGCCCAATCAGTAAATCATGAGGATGTATTGCTAGATGCACTTCCATATTGGCTGTCCATCAATTTTGAAATCTTTTCAAAACTGAGCCAAAGCGGAGGAATGGAACAAATTTAAATTCACTCAAATCTTTCAACAATTTAAATGTTGCCTCCTCTAGTTTAGATTTGGGTACTATCAGATCTCTGGCTGTAAGATGGACATTCGAGAGACTGCAGAGTGGAATGGGAATTCCTTGGGTAAACCCAAATTGCCTGGCAAACTGGGAAGGGCAGTATACCTCAAATATACACTTATAAGCTCGAGGGTTTAAAGTACCAATAAAAAGTTCCTTCGGCAGCAAAATAGAAGCCCACATGTCTTTGTGCGATGGGATGGAACACTGCCTATCAGCCAAGAATGTCCTTAGCCAAATCGGTCCTTTATTGGCATCGAAGAGGGAAAAAAATGTGGCAGTTGGAGAAACAGGGAGTTGGTGGAAAAAGGTAAGATAGTAAACAAAAGAAGCGGGGTAAAGAGCAATTCTAGCATACTTTTCTCCATAAGTGCTAGGATCTTGAACTAAGAATTTCAAGCACTTAGGATGCAAATCAGTAAAGTAAGCAAAGAGTCAGAGTTGAAGCATCCAGGGGGGACCTCCTTGGTTGACATCGAGAGGTTTCTCACAGAATTAGGAGCAGACTTTATAAACATAGCCTAAAAGATAAGGGGCCAAGGCTATTCGCTTCTTCAAAACGAGGGCCTTTGCAAGTGGGGCAAACTCAGGCATGATTCGTTGAGATGATATACAAAGAGGAATTTACACAACCAGTATAAAATAAAAGAGAAGAGTTCTCGATCACTCATAGGGCCCACCTTTTTATTCTTAGCCTTTATGAAGTCACTGAAGGAAGAATTCAAAGGTGGAAGAGAAAATTTAACCGAAAGGTCTGGATAGCTGGGTGTAAAGGGGGAACCGAATGGTGAAAGCCCTAAGAGGTAGTAGCTATCAAGAATGGTGGGAGCCATCATACCACAACGAAACTGAAAAAAGTTAAAGGCCATATTCTAGAAACAAAGAGCGGCAGGAATCAAAAAAGGGTCTTCAGGAATGATAAACCTGGAAAGACGAAGGGCATCGAGAATGCAGAGTTCTTGTAGGTCCCATTCTCTTGCAGGCACAACTCTGTCATACCACTCCTCCCACTCAACCCTCAATGTCAGCCAGCAGCGATGAGGTCGGTTCATTCTCCAATTTCCCTAGTCAAGCCCCCTTTCATAGAGAAGAAAGTGGTCCTCCAAACGAGGGTACAAAGTTGGAAGTTGGGCGAGAGCTTCTCGAAAGATAGGACCTAGGACATATTCTTGTTTTTCGCTGTGACGAGGAACAAAGAGGCGTTCGTCTATGGCACTTGATCTACAAGCTTTAAAGTTAGCAAGTTCTTCCTCAATACATCGTTTCAAAGCCATGGTTGGGCTTATGCATTCGCCAGTTGGTACTTTCAAGGAAGAAGACTTCATTGGTGACGAGCAACAAGAAAAGGAAGTTCAGTAGAAATGAAGGGTTTTTGTGTTAGGCAGGCGAGTGAGTTCAGAGTACGAATAAAAGGGGTTTTTTTTAAAACCTTTGTGTCTGAAAAAATATACTCAATTGTTTTATGTAGGCGGAATTCATAAAGGAGTATTAAAAGTACGGATGCGAAAAGTTTCCTTCAATATTGATAGTTATGGAGGGAAACGCATCTCAAATATTGATGTCCGCTTCGAAATAAAATATTTGGCTTCGAAGCCAAGTTTTGGCGCCAAAATCAAATGACGAACGGCTTCGAAAGCAGGAAGTCAACTTCGAAGCACGTTCCACACCTCATGGTGAAAGAATGCTTAGGTATTGGTTTACTTCAAAAGGATTAAGAACCTGTTTTTTTAGGTTTCTTAATGAGAGTAAGATCTTTCGAAGCAAAACTTGAAATACCTTATGATTAGAAATTGTTTGTTCTAAGTTTTAAACTAATAGTTGGTTTGATAGTATATAGAGGAAATCACTTTTTTCGAATAAAACAGTGCAATCCGTAAGAGAGGGTTCCATATTTTGGAAAATATAGGCTGTTTGTTTGAAACAAAAAATTAGTTGATTTGAAATTACTTGATTGTATTGACCATATGTTGGGGAATTGAATATGATCAAATCAAGTTTTGAATGGTAAAATTGGTTAATTCGAAGGTGATGGTTGAAGAATTATGTTAGTCCTAGAGTTGGTATGAAAGGCAAAAATTGCTTTCTCAAAAGAAAAGGTTTCACACTTTAAAAGAGTTTGAGTTGGGGTAGAGTTATAGCACATTAGCCATATAGTTTACAATTAGAATGTTAAATCAGAATCTAACAAATGAAATTCGGAAAGCCCAGTTTTATTGATAAATGTTGTTTACACTAGAATTCATTTTATTACATTCTCGATTTTGTAGAAATAAGGAATGGACAGAGTTACAAGGTCATAGTCCAACAAAATTCAATAAATGAAAACTCTTTTCCTACTCTATCCTCTATCTTGTCCAGGTTTGGTTTATCTAATTGATAAGCCCTTAATTGAGAAGTGAGTTGTTGGGTTTTCACTTCGAACTCTATTTGTTTTAGGGCTTTATCTGTTGTATCCATCTCCTTTTCTTCATGCACTTCGTTCATTGTAACATCCTCACCATGCTCAGAATCTAGGCTCCTAAAGGCCTCCTAGTCATCAAGGAGGTTCTCTGCCTCATATTGAACCTGAATTTGAGCAGAGAAGGCTTCATCCAAAACTTCTTTGGTAATGGAAGCCTGGAAGTGCCAGTTGAGCAGGAGAGGAAATTGGTCTAAAAAGGTATAAAGTTCTATTTGGGCCACTGGGTTAAGGTGATAACTTCGAGACATAATGTCACAAGCCCATAGAAAGTTTTTGTGGGGAATGTCATCTCGAAGGACTTCAAAAGATAAATGGGAGAAAGCAGCAAGTAAGGTCTGAGCCCTAAACTGCTGGTAAGGAGTTGGAGGCACTGGGACTTGGTAAGGGGTGAAATATTGGCCCTCAGAAAAAGTGAGTCTCAACTCATCAATCCAATTTGGATTGGAAGGCAGGGGAGGAGTAGTCGGAGGTCCCCTGATTGAATCTAAGAATTCAGGTCTGGCCACACATTTTAGCCAATCAGAGGTACAAAGTTTTGTTTTTTTGGCTAAAAGCGCAGGATTGATCCCTAAAGCTTCACCAGGACGTTGGACACTTCGAACCATCCAAGATGGCAAGGTAGAAGTATACCATGATGAAAGTAGATTGTCCTTAAGACTGCGTATTCGGTCAATAGGAACATATGGGTATACTACAGAACTGCATTTGGAATGAGGGATTTCAAGAGGATCATCAAATTTTGGGAATCGGTGATAAATGCGTTCCCTTGTCTGAGGTTGAGTAGGGGTAGGCCAAGTTCCCTAGCCAGAGCTCGTAGAAGAAGAAGAAGCAGCAGCTTCATCCCATGCAAAAGGCTTTGTTGTAGAAGAAGAGCTTCTGATATCCATGATTGCCAATTTGTATTCCAAAGAATCGTAAGCAGTAGGTTCTTGTTTCGAAGGTCGGTGATTTGCGAAAGCTTCCATAACTTGTATAAATGGAGGTAGATAAAGGTGGCTAATCAATGCATGATGGTTCTTTTGAGGACGAACAGCATCATCAAATAACTCTTCGTATGCTTGATCAATATAAGAAAAGATTGGCTTGGCCATAAAAAATGTATCAGTCTTTTCGAATACTGAGATAGTGGAAATGTTCAAGGGATAGAAAAGAATTTAATGCAAATGTTCATTGATGAACGACGGTTGTATTTCTAGAAAATACACAGCCCATGCACGTTCTAAGACGTGGGTAAAATACATTGATCCACTAATATCACCAAGTATTGGGTATATTAGTGCGGGGGGTAATGTTGGCTACATATTTTGTATAAGCTAATTACAGTTCGACACGTGGCAAGATGAGGGCAATACGGGAAGTCAGTTCAAATCTTCAATCATAATTATACACGTGGCATTTAGTATTGGTTTTTGTAGATCTGCATAGCACTAGATCAGCAAAGAGATGCAAGATGACGTGGTTTCAACGGTTACTCATATTTAAATTCAAAATCAAGAGGGAAGCCTAACTGCAGATATGGCATAGTGGAGCTAACTATAAGACAACATGATCAGCGACCATGGAGGGATGGTTCGACGGTTAGAAATATAGTTCGATGGTTGTCATTGAGAAGTATAAATAGCAGAGAAGGCCCCAGAAAGTGCCCTCAGACTCAGATCTAAAAAACCAGTTTTATCTACTTTATTTCTTTCCAGTTTTTACATTTCTTGTTCTTTACTTCAAATTTCTGCACTATATTTCATTCATAGGAGTAGTTTTCGAATAGCTTGTTGCTGTAAACCTCTACGAGGCTGAATTGGATCATTGTAAGTCTTTCATTTTGTTTAATGAAATGTTGCAATTGTTCTTCATTTAATTGTTGCTTACTTAATTCTCCTAAAACAAAGACACCAGTAAAAGTCATCTTTATTGAGACTGAAAGAACTTAAAACACAATCGTCTGATAATTGGTTGACAATTAATTTTCTGTAAGAACTGATTGATCCTTGTTGGCACGCTAAAATTACAATAATAACCTTCGAAAGCCAAAAAGCCAACAATGTGAGAGAGAAAAAGTGATTGAGAATGAAAGAGGAGAAAGAAAAAGTGATTAATTGATGTGTAGGAGAGAGAAAGTAATTTTAAAAAATTTTACAAAAAATTTGAACCAAACAAAATTAATTTTTTTTTTCAAAAATAATATATTAAGATACAAATCAAACAAGTCCTCTGTCTCTTATTATTGTTGTTACTTGTACATACTAGGCTTATGTAGTAAAAATAATTTTATAAAAAAAATTTAAAATTATAAATCAAGTTTGTCTTTATATTAATCAAATGGATAATACTATATGTACTAATTAATGTATTAACTAGTATACTAACAAATAATGTGGTATAATTTTAGAGATTTTAAATATTTATAATTTGTATAATAGTAGGGTCAGTAATAATGACATAACACTAGTTGGTACACTAGTATGTACATTAATTAGTACATGTAGTAGTACTACCGTAATCAAATTTGATGCAATTTAAGAAGTTATATATAAATATTATTTTTCAAATATTCTATTAAAATATTATTTTTAATTATGGATTTTATTAAAAAAAATAAAATTCAAAGTTGTGCAGCAGCACATGGTAAATTACTCTCTATAAATAATAAGACACTAAAACAATCTTAAATTTAGAAAAGTGTGTAGGGGTTCTATCAGAAACTGTATAGGGAATAATTAATTACTCAATTTAGCAAAAAACTTAAATAAGGATTCTGCTGGAAATAATCCCTAACGTTGTGTTTGATTGAAGAATTTAGAGAGTAATTTGGAAAGAAAAATAACAAATGTACTTAAAATTATGTGAAATATAAATATATTTTATTTACATTTTACCTAATTTTTTTTTTTCAAATCTATCCTCAAATTTCAAAACCAAACACAACATAAGAATATGATGTTTGTTTATAATTTTATGAAATAATTATAATTTATATAATTAAAAAAAAGAAGAGTCTTTAACAACTATTTTTGCTTGTAAAAGACAACATAAAACAGGCTTATCATCCATCAGTCTAAGCAAAACCCTTTTGTTGTGGATAGGCATCACTTCCAAATTCAATTTATTATCTCTTCTTCCCCGTTTTTATATTAATTAAAAAAATTAGTACTCCTATAATGATCGTAAAACTAGAGCAGTCGTATAACTTTTTTATGTTGTTGGGGAAAAATTACGAGGATCTTCCCCAATAATTGTTACTCTCCTCCTTAAATTTTTAACAGTAGAAATCAAAAATCGCATCCCCTTTTTCCCCCAATATGGTATATTGATAATCTAATCTATTCTCCTTAAAAGATTCTACTCCTCTCTCTTTCTCTCTCTGTCTGCTGTATGGGAATGGGAAGTGAATACCTTTTTTTCTCTCCCACAATAATCTTGCATGTTCTGTTGTACAGCCAATCGCACCACCGACCTTTCCTCTTCTGACCTCGTCCTTTTTCCACCTCAATTCTAGGGTTTCTCTCTCTCTCTCTCTCTCTCTCTCTCAGTATGATTCTTATGTCTATTCTCTTGATCACTGTACTCGCCGATCTCTCTCTTTCAAATCACAACTAGCCTCCTCTGTTGTTATTCCAAATCCCATGTAAATTCGTTTTGATTCTCTCTCTCTCTCTCTCTTCTTAAAAAATCTAGGGTTTTGATAGGGTTTTTCTCGAAAGATCAGGCCAAGTGTTCATTTGATACTCCGCTGATTCCTTTGTTTGTTGGGGCGAATCTAAATTTATTCTTTTTGTTAGCATACAAACAAGCAAAAAAAAGTCTCAATATTCATGGCGCACCAGCCGCCGATTCCAGGTCCGAGTTCAGGATCAGGATCGAGTTCGAGTTCAGGGTTCCAATTCTTGAATTCCCCTTTTGGAGACACCACTTACACCAAGGTCTTCGTCGGAGGCCTCGCTTGGGAGACTCAGAGCGATACTCTTCACCGCTACTTCGACCAGTTCGGTGAGATCCTCGAGGCCGTCGTTATCACCGATAAGAACACCGGCCGATCCAAAGGCTACGGTTTTGTGAGTGTTTTTCGTGATATTGATCCCCCCACAGTATTTTTATTATTAAATTTGAATTTTTTTATTAAAATTCTATCAATTCTGGTTGCATTTCTGGTTTGAAGAATGAACTTTGTATAGTCGTTCATGTTGAATGACTTGGTTCTTATTGGTATTTGTATGGAGGGTTTTAGGTGACTTTCCGTGACCCTGAGTCTGCAAGAAGGGCCTGTGCTGATCCAACTCCAATTATTGATGGCAGGCGAGCAAATTGTAATTTGGCTTCGCTCGGACGCCCTGGGCCTTCTCTGCCTTTTGGTAATCAAATCTTATCTGATTTATCTATGTAAAATCATAATTCAATTCTTTTAATTGACTAATATTAATGTCTTTGTAAGTGTTCTAACTTCGCTTGCATTTCTTGTGCTCCGGCACTTGTGGAAGGGGGGTCAAAAACCTTGTTGCAGTTTTGCATTAAAAACCTCAAGGAAAAAGAATGATAATTTTTTTTTTTTGTTTTGTTTTTTCCTTCATTCTCTTTCCGTTTTCTGTCCAAGCAACTTACTTATCTATGGGATCACTTGCCTTTTCAGCATCTTTAAATGATTTTGTCTTATTTATTATGCCATGTAGGATTGTCATTTTTGTGAAGACAAATACACAATAAATGGAGTCATACTTTGTGTATAGTATACTTGCTTCTCAACATGACTACACTCTTCTTATTTTTCCTAAATTATTCTTTGCTTCAATGCCGACAATGGTTTAAGTTGAAATTTATTGGAAATTTTTTTTATAATCAGACTGGAACGTCAATCAAATTGACCGCATTTATCATTTGGTCAATCTGTAGGCAACTTCTAACTGGATTACACTTCAATAGTTTATAACAAATGGGTTGGTGAAAATCAGTTGTTTAGCTAACATTAACAGTTTTAAGAGGGATTTCTTGTGTTCAGTATCAAAATAATCTACAATCTAACAGTTTATGTGAACCTTATTACCCAATGTTCCAATCAAGCTGAAATGCATTAATGTTCCAATATCTGTTGTTGTTGCTTCTAGGACGTCTTAGATCACCGACACCTTATGTTGGAAGTGTCCCAGCTGCCCGCGGGGCTTACGTTGGAACTTTTGGCCACCAGCAACCAGTTTCTTTCGGCTACCAACAAGGATATTTGTATCCTCCATATGGGTAATTAGTGCTTGCCAGAGCGAAAAATTCATAATGTTGTCTACAATACAGTCCGATTGTTTGGCTGGATCCATCATGTTCAGACTCCTTAAGTGTGAAGTGCAAAATGTTAACCTGTTCGTGTACATCATATATTTTTAAAAGTTTAAACCTCCAAGGAGTTACAAAATTGGAGCTTGCCTTATTCCAGCTTTGTTTGTGGCATCGCATCAATATAAATTCTTTATTCACATGTTATTCATATGCCTTGCTTTGTTGTTTGTTATAGTTTATAACATGATAACACTACAGATGAGTGTGCTTCATTCTGCTAATGTACCTTCTAGATGAGCATATTTGAACGATACACGAGCATATTTGAATGTGTCTTTCCACATTAACACTCGATAATATATGTACGGACAAACATACTTGCTTACCATTTAATTAAATACTCACATGTTTGATCATTTAAATAGGAGTACACTAGATGGAAAGAAAAACAAGAATATTCTATCAATTGGGCTGTCTTGCTCACCATCACTCTGAGCTTACCTTTCTTTGCTAAACATGACCCAACTCTCAACTAAGCATTTTTCCCCAACTGCTTGGTGTCAGCTACATGAATATTATTTTGTCATTTTGTTCAGTCAAGGGTCATCATCTCAATTTTCTTTAATATCCCAACCTGGTTAAATTTGGTGTCCCACATCCACTAGCATCACCCACAGTGTGGACAATGTAACCTTTTTTTCTATACATAATATTGCTAATAGGAGAACTCTAGAGAATGAAGGAAAGGAAACCCCCATCAGATTTGGGGTTTTCAGCTCATTATCCTCTTGAATTATCTTTCATGCTATTGCTAGACCTAGTATGGTTCATTAAAGATTTACTAGAACCCCCTGGTCCTTACACTGATGACTTATGAGTCTCATGTGGTGTTTGTTTTCATGCAATATCATGTCTCCAAGATACATACTGCTGCTACATTGAGATGTTAGTTTTTTTCAAAACATGCAATGTTTTTTGTTTGTGCAGGTATACAACATATGGTCCTGAATACGTCTACCCACAGGTTAATACTGTCCCAAAATGGCATTTGAAGTTTAATCTTTTATTAGGGCAAGAAAGCATGCATACTTTTTTATTCTTATAATGCCAACTTGCTCCTGATGTGTTTGTTGGCATCTTTCTTTTAGGGTGTTTACAACCCATATGTGGGGCAACAGTACCTTCATTTATATGGTGTACCTGGAACAGTTAACCCAGCTATGTACCCTTATAGCCAATTGGGTCAGACTATTCCTGGTGGTCAAGGTTATAATACGATGCAGGGCTATACAATGCCAGGTCATCAGATTGTGCAATTTGGTGGGCCCAGTGTCAATGCAATAACAACTTCGCCTATTCCCACAATTCATGCACAATATCCTACAGGCAAAGATATTTTTGAAGCTGTTTCTTGTTCCTTTATAACACATGAACCATACTCATACATCTCTACACATTTATATTTCTATTTAAATAACATCTGTTTTTGTAGAACTGGTATAAATTCATAATGGTGCAAATTGTTGACACCTTTTTAGCACATATAGACAGATATAGTTGATAAAGAATGAAAGGATGAATGGAGAGACAATTGAGATCCCTTTTAAATGATATATTTATATGAGCATTGTGTTGGAAAAATTAACAAGGCACGTGCTCCTGCTTTCAGGTATGGCTGCACCTGTTCCAGTCCAACCACAGTTTATAGTTCCTGCTCATTCTCCTCAGTTCATGCAAGGTAGCGGTTCTGACCAAACAGCAGGGTGAGGGTTTAATCAAGGTGAGACCCTTTGGTAACACTCAATTCTGGGGATTAAATTCTCTATATTGTTTTGCTTGTCCTTTCCACCTGTATGATTTCTGGATGGATATTTTCGTTTTAATGTCATTTGCAGGTATCCTTAGATTGCAGCAGGACTAAGAGCATCGGTACTGCTACTTGAGTGGCGGGAGTTGAATCTAGCCTTGCAAATTATCATTTCGCATTCTAGAGGTATGCAATTCACATCCTGCCTATTGCACATTGGACGTAAGTATAACATGAGAGAATAAATTTTGTCAATTTAGAGGGGGAATACAAAAGTGAACTTTTAATCACACACCAGGAGAAGAAAACAAAGAGCCATGTGCAACCATCAACCAAATAAACCTCCCATCCCTGGAGGGGAATGAAAAAAGTATAGGGTTGTATGAAGCCATCAACTAATTAATTCATGAAGTAATTTTAGGAATGCAAGTGCTTTAATCATTAGAAATATGATCATGTGCAAGATGGTAGTGTGTACATATACAAATGGGAATGGCCTAATTTACATAAAAAGTTGGGCATAAACATAACATATTCCAAGCAGAAAACTGGAAAAACAGAACATAATAATCACGGAGACTTCACTTTTTGGCTCTTTGAAGTTGAATTTTTATTTTAGGTCTGCGTCATGGTCTTAAAATTATGCCTAATAAAAGCAAAAAAGTTAAGACTTAAATAGAGAAGAGATTTATGACTTTGATATGTAGGGAAAAGGTTTTTTTGATTGCATTGGAATATGCCCTGTTTGCAAAGCTAGCAAATGATACGAGAAATCTTCCTCGGACCATGTTAGGGATCACCTTTCAATGGGGATCTTGTATACGGTTGTAAAAAAGTGTTCTTCTCATACTTAATGATGATTGATTGATGTTATGCAGGTTATACATAGTCATCATGCTCACCAGAGAAGTCATTTTATGTCTGAGTCGCTCTGCTCCAGATGGTGGAGAAGGGAACAAAGGAAGATGCGGACTGCTGTTCTTCCTTCACTGTTGTGCATCTAAATCCCTTGTGTAACTGCCAGTGCTTCAAATGACTGGTAGGAAGAGTTAGTCATTGGATTGATGGGTTTGCTGGAATGGGTTTCTGGCTACCATTATAGCCATTTACAGGAATAATAAACTCTGTAAACATCTTGTTATTAGAATCAAAATATGATTCTTTTCTCATAGTCCTGTCCCAGCATTTTGGGCATGTAGATATTCTCTGGTGTCTGTTGTTGAGTCCATCCTGCATTGTATTTAAATGTGAGTTCATTCCTTCCGAGTCAGTCTTGTGCATAGCAGTAGTTGGGGTTTCATTTGGAAAGTGGAAACTCAATTATGTAATCTGAATTATTTTGAGAGCCTGACCTCAAAGCATGGGTGAAGCTTCAGCTCTTATCTATAATACAAAGATCTTCTTTTCTGTGTGTAAAGTAGTTTTATTTTATTTTATTTTATTTTTATGGGGCCATGGCATAAAAAGATTGTTGAGAAAATGGTATGCTTATTATCCGATAGCATGCCAAGAAGAATCGACCCGCTAACCCTATTTCTTTCATTGTCCTACCACTAAAATTCAAGAATACAACTACATAGCATATTTTAAAACCATACATTTAACTGCATACCACCCGGTCTTGTGGTGCGGGTTGAAGTCATTAGAATTAATCTCCGAACAAAAAAAATAATAAAATAAGTGGGAAATGATTCTCTAACCACTATCTTTTTTAGACCATTTAATTATTTATTTCTTTTTTGATTTTTTTTTTTTAATTAGAACAAAAAAATATTCTACCACTGGATCTTTTCTGTGAAAATAATGCAATAAAATTATTAAAATGTAGTAGGGCTATTGTTAACATATTGAGGAAGGAAAATACAACAAACAAACAAGCTTGTTAGAACAAATGGATAAAATAAAAAGATAAAAGGAAATAAAGGAAGAGGCTTGAATGGACTTTAGAGACATTATAATGGTTTTTTTTTTTAATGTATTTGGCCATCTGCCCCAATTTTATTCAAATTTGTGTGCAATTAGCTTTTTGCCAACCACCTTTCATGATCTGATCTGGGCTGAGCTACTTTAATATTTACCTTTCATACCGTTGAGAGCATCTTCACGCGCTTAAATGGCAATGATGATGAAGTTAAATTTTGATATGATAATAGTGTCAAAAGCAGTAAAAAAATCATGGCCAATTTTAGCAAAATATTATGGGGCACTTTATGTTAATTCAATGCAATCACCAAGGTAGTTGTTGTCTATCTCTTTCTGGTGGTATTAAGAATAAATTTCCTAGTGAAATAGATAATAAAGGTTCCAGCATACTTCAAGAAGAGTTGCAAGAAAGGCTAGGAATAACAAAAGTAAAACAGAGAGTAAATATGCCACAATCTAGCCGCCTCTTGGTGTCTTCCAAAGAGCTGGCTCCAGGTGCATGGAAATCCTTGGCCAGGATGCAAACATCATTCAATGCTTTGCTTCCTTTAGTAAACTTGACTTCAATTGGACATGTTGCAGCGATGAGAGCCGACGTTGAAAGCAAAAATGGAAAGGATCCTGGCCACCATAGCAGTGAAATCAATGAATCACTTAACTGAAGTCGTACAAATTCAAGCAATGATCAGCATACCAGTTCCACTTGCCAAGCTAGTGAATAAGGACTCCAAACCATATATTATTACCTCAGCATCTCAGTTTAATCTGAACGATGAAACAGCCTGCAAAGACCAAAAAAATGATAAAACCTCTGAGCATAAACTTTGACCAGTTCCACGAATTCAACTCTCAGCAGTAAGAAGTACCCTAGACAACAACTTGATTTGAGAACTATACAGAAAGGAAGGACTCAATTGTCCACAAAAATAATTAGCCCAATAAATGGAAAAATCCATCAGATGGACCATCTTTTCTAAGGGTACTCCAATTTGGGATTCTGGTGATCCCCAAAATCAGGAATCACATAACAAGGTAATATATAATTGAGCAATGCTACAACAACCATGTTTATATACCACATTTGGCAACGAAGAGTGCTCGTCAGAGATCTAAGTTTGTCAAATATAGCATAGGGGATGGTTATAATATGAGAACTCAATCAAGTATGTGCCTGCTATCAGGGGCATGTCGTTTCTGCACAAGTATCTTGCTTACATTTACTGCTTGAACTAGTCTAGCATCAATGCTAGACTACAGAGAACCATAAATTCTGTGCCTTTTTTTTTTACTTCAAACTTCTCTGAATAGATTTTTTATTAACATTAAGCCAAAATTGGGACCCAATATGGCAATGTACAAAAATATGAGTAATACTACAAACCCACCCTTATCAACCCAGAAATTACCAGAATCTTTATCTTGTGGTTCAGATTTATTCTACATATGGACCCCGCACTACATAAATTAATCTCCACCACACAATCACCCCCCAGAATTTTCTGGGTGGATTAATCTGGGTCTGTATACATTTCCTGAAAATATACTAAAGTCCAAAAGAAAGACTGAAAATTTAGGCATAAGAGCTTCGTCCTGCAATTTGAGATGCAAAAAGTATCATCAATACTGAATTTCTTAAAGCTCACCTTCTCAATTTTGGAGCCATATTTTTCTGAATCCTCATCAACAAACTGCAGCAAAAATTATATTTTAGGATGAAACTTAGGTCAAGCACCAACTGCACACTCATACATATACAAAAACTATAATTCTTGAAAGAAAGAAAATTGTTTATGCACATTTCTTTTGGCCGCACTTACCTGTCCAGTGACGGTATATAGTCTGTTATACCAACCATTGTTCGCTATCCCAAGCACTGAAATCAAATGTCTGCAACTTTGGCCAGGATTTTGCAGTGTATATTCAATGTAATACAAACCTAGCCAATAAAAAAAATTATAAATATTTGTGTGCATGTATATATAAGAATCTATATTCTTAAATAAGAAATTCTTCAAGCTTGTAACAGCTTCTCCTAGGCTGGACGATCATTATTAACATAGTTACATTACTGGAATGCATATGGAAGAAGATGCGAGTACCATTAGCAGTTTTAGAGTCTATGAGTTTTGCTCTCACACCCGGTGGTCTTTGCCAGCTTCTGTCCAGTCCGCTAACCTGATGAAGACAGTTATAACGCATAAAATAAGCACATAATCTGAGTAAGCTTCTGCACTGGAAAGTTGCCGGATGTCTTTTTATCCTACCTTGCTAGTTAAAAGAACAAATTACTCACCAGATTCTCTGCAAAAGCATCAACTTTACCAAAAGATTCCAATCTGGTAAAATCGGCACCAAGGCCCGTGATTACTACGGTGACTGAAGCATCCCATCAAGCAATTTTTAATATTCAGAAATCAAATAATTAAGGGATGGACGGAAACCCATATATACCATTTGAACTAGAAGGTTCATCGGGGAAAAATCCAGTTACTGATTTGACTCCATTATTATCTCCTGCACCCACTTGCCAATCTACATGACAATGGACCGATTGTTACCGTCATACGTGTATTATGTTAGGCAAGACAATAAAAGCATGTATGGAAACATCTTAAAAGCAATAGAGGGAACAACTAAATCAGAGAATCTACTCCTTGACTCTCAAATTATGCGTCTGAGGTTTAAATTAGTGAAGTCCTCTGATACTACTGGCAAAAGATTAAATGTGCTGATCTGTTTCGGAATGAAACAATTCCTTTTTGGGAGTTGTGTAGACTTGAATTCAACAGGATGGCGTACTATTGAATATCCATGATAATGAAAGCATGTGATGATATAAATAAATAAAATTGGTACTATTGATAACCCAAGCAATTATGTTTTTGAAATCAATGACTGGTGCAGAAAATTTGATGAAGGAAAAATGGTTAGAAAAGGCTTGAGGGTTTCACCTTGGGGAATCATTATTTTGAACTTGTTCGCTTCATCAGCGTAAAGGCGGAAATCCCCTGGTGTATCTGAAACTCATATATATTGTACAAGAAGAAATCAAGTTCAACTGCAAACATACATTAAAGCTGTATTACATTTCCAAATCCCTACACAAATCAATGATACAAACGCAGCCTAAAAAACAGAACAATTCCACGTTCATCTATATTGTGCCCCACCACCAACCACGCACACAAGCAGAGAGAGAGAGATGATTACCGCTGTCTGCCAATGCAAGGGAAAGAATTGGAGGAAAAGAAAATGCAGCAAGGACTGTCTGGAACAATACTTGTCTCCTTTGAGTTCCTGATTGATACTCAACTCCAATACTGTAATTATTGAAAAACCAAAAGCAAAACTCTATGTTCGGTGATAAAAAAGATGGCCAAATAATTATAATTATAAATAAGAAGACAGAAAAAAAGGAGTAAATTTGAATGAGATAAACCATGGATTTTGATGGAGGTCATGGTTGTTCCCGCAAGAGATAACTTGCAGCCTTTTGGACTTACTGAAGAGACGAAGAGCTGAAGAAATTGAAACAAATGAAACACAAACAACAACAACAACAACAATAATATCTCTAAAGCATTGAACACTAGTTTATGTACCAACAATTAGGTTTAGGGTTATTGGGGGAGTTTTGGGAGACTCACGATGAGGAAGAGGAGCTGCTGCTGTGGAAGGTAAAGAATGCAAACACCACACGGACTGAAGACACGCCATTGATTTTGCTTTGCTTGGCTCTTTACAGTTTTTGGCGGTTTGAGACTGTTATAACAACATCCATTACATTCGGACCACCAATCATCCACCCACCCATCCATCACACCTGTTTCTTCTCATATTTTATCCACAACTTTTAAGAGTATCCATTTTTTTTTATTTTTTTTTTATAGGTGTCCTCTTCTTTTATTTTATTTTCTCTCTTATGCATATCTTTTTCACTTTTTTTTTTTTAAAACTAATTGTAATTATTTGTCTAATAAATGATAAGTAAAAATTATGTAAAATAATATGATATAGATTTTGGAAAGACTATGGTATGAGTGTGTTTTATATGCACCTTAGACCATCTCCAATGTTTTACCTTTTTTTATCAAATTTAAATTTAATGAAAAATTGATCAGAATCTTGCTCCAATATTGTCATTAGTTTGATATAAAATTGAGGATGTTTAAAACTTTTCATCAAATTGAGAATGCCATAAACCTTTCATTAAATTACTATAGACAGCTATTAGTGTAGGAGTACTAGGCGACTGGTCGGTTGTCCCTCAGACATCCAATTCTTCACAATTTACACTAGTCGATCGACCGGCTGAATATTTGCCCGGTTGTCCATCCGGTCGACCGGTGATTTGATGATTTGATGAAGGATCAAAATCCTCAATTGGAGCTTACACGATATCCAGTGAAATTTTTACTCAAATTTGATGAAATAAATGAGTAAACATTAGAAATGTCCTTATAATTAAAGAAAAAAATGACATAACTCTATATTTTAAGTCCTAACTATAATATATATATATAACCAAAACCATATGAGGCATAATCAAAGGTGTATAATTTTTCTCTAGATTTTCAGAATAAAAATTATAAGTAATTTAAATAAATTACATCAAATAACTTCGTTATGTGTTTTAAATAGTTGTGAAGCCACTTATACATCAAACTAAAATGGATTAGGGCGTTTGGCTGTAATTCATAGTGGTCTTTTGTCATGATCTATAATAGTTGCTTTCTTGTCTTCAATGTGGTGGTGATTGGTAACAACCTACAATGGTGTTGTTCTCATTATCTTTTAAGTGAGGGTGGTGGCGTGACTAGGAATACTGAGGTGGTGGAGGGGAAAGGGATTGGAGTGGTGCATAGTGGTGGCAAAGAGGTGCTCCAGACAACAAGAAGGAAATGAAAGGAAATGAGAGGTTAGGGGTATTCACAAAGGAAAAGAGCCTAAGCGAAAGAGAGATATGAAGAGATGAGACAAAGAAGGAAGGTGGGAACCATTTGGAAAGGAGATGAGATGGGTGAAGACAATAAAGGAAGTGAGAATGTGGCGAGCGTTGTCCAGGGGAGATGAGGTTGGGAACGGTAACGAGAAAAAAGAAGAAAGGATTACAAATGATACCTAGAGAAAAAGATGAAGGTGAAGTGGGTAGTTGCAAAGTAAGAAGGGTTTTAAGAGTAGTAGAGAGAGACAACAATAGTAAGAAGGAACGGAGCAGAGCATAGGGTTGTAGTGAATGGGATAGATGGTAGGATTGGTGCCAACAATGGCAACAAAGGTAATCGAAAGAAATGGATAATACAACAATTAAGACTTTAAATTTTCAAGATTTGTATTTTTTTAATAATCTAATGCAGAAATAAAAATGTAATAAATATTAAAAATAATAAAATAAAGTTGTAACGTAAATAGAATCACTCTCACCTTCACACAAACACACAAAAAACTTAAGAGAGATTAAAATCGATTTGCTATGATTTGAACTCCAATATTTATTCTTTAGCGGCACAACGCCGCAGACTGTTGGTAACATAAATGGCAAGCTAGCTTCCTCCAATCAAAAATGTATTTTATTAATTTTACTAATTAAAATATATATATATATTTTTATAAATTTGTAAATATTTAATGAAGATATCACTGTTTTGTAATTTTTTCATTGATTTATAAGCCCTGTTTGGTAGAGCTGTGGGAAAGTGCTTATAACTTATGCCTAAACAGCTTATAGCTTATAACTATGAACATAAACTGATTTCTGACTTATAAATTAAGCATCTTCTGCCCCACTCAAAGAATAAGCTGATTTCTGACTTCCAAAAAACTATAAGCTATAAACTATAAGTTAAACCAAACACATCGAAATAGCTTAAATTAAGCTGAAAGCTGAAATAAGCAGCTTTTAAGCTGCACCAAACAGACACATAGCATTAAAATGCTAAATAGATTTTGTGTTCGACAAATTATTAAAAAATATATCAAATTGGAACAAATGAAAATATAATTTCTTACAATCATTCCAAAATAATCCAATTCATTTTGAATTTAATTCACAAAAGTGTTTTCTTCAAAGAGTTTTTTTTTTATATTTTCTTTTATTTTTTTTAAATATAATTAAAAGACCGACTAATGCCATCCAACTGTACAAATAGCCGACTAATAAGGATTGTAAAGCATTTCTAACTATTGTTGTTATTTTGTTATTGTTATTGTTATAATTTGGCAATGAATAATATTATTTTGTCAAATTATAACAATGGTGCTCCAATAGTCATTTGCTATTTTGACAAATCTCAACCAACTTTCCTTCCAAATTCGTAGGTGTTGTTTGGATATAGTTTTTTGTGATTTTGTTTTTGTTTATTTTTTGCCTTTTGTGACATTTTTTTACCAGTTTGTAAAAAAAATATATATATTTATATTATTCCCAACTAGACAAATATAATAAATGGAAAAAAAATGAAAAATTGAAAAAAAAAACATAAATATAATTCACCCCACTAAAAAACATATCACTACATATTTAATAATTTCTTTAACTGCACATAAAAAATAAACAATGTTGTTTTTTTTTTTAAGATAGCTATTGTAAAAAAAATTAATGGTAGCGTTTGGTAGAGTTTTGTAAATGTGATTTGAGAGTATGAGTTATGTTTTGAGTTTGTGTGTTGTGGAATTATGATTTGAGTGTAGAAAATTTGTTTGGTAAAGAGTTTTGAAAATAGTTTTGGAAAAGAAGTTTGATTTGAGTGGGGAATTGTTGATGTGACATTTGATATGTGATACAAAAATTTACAATTCATAACTAAACATACAACTCAAAATTATTTTAAAGCACATAAAAAATTTTAAAAATTTCAGAAAATATTTTTCCCAATTATATAAATCAATTGCAAAAAAAAAAAAAAAAAAAAAAAAAAAAAATTTACTGTTCCGGACAGCCGGCCGGTCAACCGGCCGGACGACCGGCCGGATGTCCCGTTCCCTCACAGACTGTTACAGCTTTCGACAGAATGTTACAGAACAAATTTCAGAGTTTTGGAAAACGATTTCCAGAATCGTTCCAAAACTCCTACCAAACACCATGCTCAAACTCACACGTTGAAAACGATTTCCAGAACCGTTCCAAACAGAGCCAATGTTTTTTTTTTTTCAAAACCAAACAGAGCACAACGGCTCTTTTTACACAGAATGAGATCTCCACTGTCCACGTATAAAACTTCAATGGCTGAGATGAGGCCTTATCAAAACCTATCTCTCTTCTCTCTCTTATCAAACGTATCCCATCCGTCAAACCCTATCTCAGTTCTCTCTCTTCTCTCTTTTCTCTCTCGGTGTTTGGGGGTTTCGGAAAGACGATTAGGGAGATGAGAGAGGGACCGATTGAGGATCGTGAGAGAGGGACTGATTGAGGATCGATTGGAGATGAAAGAAGAGTCGATGTTGGAGTCCACAGTTGTGGCGGTGGAGAGAGAGAGAGAGAGAGAACCACCAGATTTGAAGATCGAACCAAGACCACCAGACCGATTTGAAGATCGATAACCTTCCATACCGATTCTAAACCAAGGACAACAAGATTGGTTCATTCACAAATTGATTGAGGTACTTTTTCTTCCACTTCCTTGTTGAGATTTATTTGTTGAGATTTATTGATGAGTTTTGAGAGTGATTTATTGATTTTGTTGATTATGTAAAAAAATGATTTTGAGATTCATTCACAATGATTTTGAGATCGGTTCATTCAAAATGATTTTGAGATTCATTCACAGACCATTTTGTTGATTTTGTTGATTTCACAATTTGTTGATTTTGTTGAATTTGTTGATTCTGTGATTTATTGATTCATTTGTTGATTTATTGATTTAAAAAAAATATTGAAAAATAATTTGGTGAATTCTAATAAACAAATGGTGAAATAGTTGCTGGGAGGGAGGGAAACAGTTATTTTAAGTTAAGTTGGCACAAATGGCAGCTGCCAAAACTTGTGTCAAATTTGACATAAGTTTTGGCATTTCTCAAATTTGGCAGCTGCTATATTCAACCATTGGAGCATCATTTTTGAACAAAGCTGCTATATTATAGCAATGACAGCTCCAACGGCAAACCATTGGAGATGCTTCATATTGAGAGTGATTGGGAAGAGAGTTAAATTAAAATAATTTATTAAAAAATAAAATAGATTAAAATAATTGATAAGATAAAATTTTACATTCTATTCATAAATATTTTATTTTTTCTTTCATAACTATTAAATCAATTATAAAAAATTAAATATAATTTTTTAAATCAAATTAAAATAATTAAATAATCAATTAAAATAGTTAACTTGCCAAGATCATTACAAAATAACTTAAGAAGAAAAATAAAATACAAATAATAGAGAAAACAAAAGAATGAGGACATAAAAAAGGTGACAAAACTCTACCCATAAATGCAATACTGGCCATTTTACAATTGACACGTGTTACATGCATGGTTCAACAACTGCCCCAGCCAAAACGTGTTACGTAGAGATAGCGAGTACCGGATTTAATCACTTGAGAGAATATAGTGAAGCTTTTAATAAACAGATTGCCAGAAAAAGAAGGCCTTGGATTTAATGCATTTAATTTGTTGCCATCAACTTCAAAAGGAAAATTTTTCAACATAAATATTTATTACTTTTATTACTTTTTATTCGGTGTGCTATCTACATCAATTAGTATATATATTAATGTACTAATTAATATTATGATATTATCAATGACCCTATTTATTATATAAATTATAAATACTCAAAATTTTTAAAATTATGTCATATCATTTATTGATACACTAATGTGTACACTGCTTAGTGCATATAGTATTATTCCTTCCTATTAGTGGGGTTAATTATTGTCATTTATGTCTCTTTTGAGACGTGAGTTAAAAGTTACTTCTTAGTTTTTAATTCATTTTGAGGCATATAATTTTTCACATTTTTATATATAGTTTTTAAAAAAATTTAAAAAAATCAAAAAATTAACTTCTAACCATTTTCTCGAAACACCACTTAATGCATTCTGATCAAATATTCTTATTAATGACATTCATAAAAATTAAAAAATGTTAAATAAAAAAATACTATTTTTATTAGCCAGTTAATATTTACTCTAATAAATTTTTAAGTTATTTAAAAAATTATACTGTTAATAAATTTTGGAATATACATAATTAATTAATTATTAATTATATACCTTAAGACTTGTTTTGTGTGTGACTTCATTTTTTTTATTGAAATAAAACTTACAATTTTCTTTTAATTTTTATTTTTTTTGATAGGTAAAATATTAATTGTTAATCGTTAGATTAGCATCAATGGGAGAAAATATCTCCACTCTTAGCAAAATACCTAAATACTTGCATTTCCTAAATTTAACTTTCCTAAAGGGTTAGGGGAGTTGATCCTATGATCTCCTAACCCTAAGGAAGGCATGATGGCCAATTAAGGTAGGCTTAATTGATTTATAATTTTCTTTTATGGTGTTCATCTGAAATGGTTTAAAAATGTTTTACTTTTGTGTGCATGTGTAATTTTGTAAAACTTGGATTAAGGTAGTGTTTGATTAATTAAAACAGTAATGATCTAAAACTCTAAAAAGAGCTCTACTGAGCTGACAGGTTTTCAAAAAAAACAAAAAAAATAAGCTAACATCACACCAAAGTGGACCTCACACAGATCCACATCATTAATGCATGCTCTACAGCTCTTGCTCTTGCTCTAGGGCTCTGAAATATTTTTCTTCATTAAAATTGAATAGAATGTAACAAATATTTTGTCAAAATATACATTCTCTTGCTTTGTTATTACAAAAGAAATCATCCTTTATTATTTTAACGGAATAATTGTTCCAAAGAAAATTTAGAAAATAATTATCCTATTCCATTTCATTTTATATTTTTCCAATGAACCAAATAAAAAAACACATAAATAAAATCTAAAATTAACACTAAAAAAGTTAATTTGTTTAAGAAATTTTAGTTTTTCTATTTAAAAATCTTTTCTAATGATTATTTAAAATGATGAAAATGTGTATGTGCTTTTTACGAGAAATAAGTTTGACAAATAAATTAAATATTATTTAATAAAATTAATTCGTTCAATCATAAAATGATTTTTAAACCCTAGGTTAAATGGTGGGGCCAAGCAAAGGCAAGTTTTGTTTGAATTTCACACCAAGCAACGATAAGTCAGACGTAAATACTTGGTGTATTATTAAAATTAAGAATCTCATTCATGAGTTTTCTAAATACATTAGTTTTTAAAAATTTAAAATAATTGTATATTTTGATTCATATAAAAAACATATAAATTAAAAAAATATTTGAGTTTTATTTTTCCCACATTTTTAGTATTTTTTTTTGATATTTTAATTATTATTTTATTTTTAAAATGGATTAAAAGTAAAATATTTATAAAAAAATTGAAAAAAATCAAATATTAAAAATTGCTTGATTTGATTTTTCAAAAATTATTTTTAAATTAGTTTTTATTTATTTTTAATATTTTTTAGATGTATCTAATCAAGATACATCTAAAAAGTAAAATAAATTGATTAAAATATTAAAAAGTATTATATTTTTTAAGTATATTTTAGATTAAAAGTATTTAAAAAATAAAAAATTTACATCAAATATTTAAAAAGTTTACTAAAAATAAAAAAATACAAAAAATAAAATATTCAATTTTTAGAAAAACAAAAATAACAAAACAAAATGATTTATGTTTTCTTTTTTGGATATTTATTAAAATTTTATTTTATTTTATTTTTTTGCAAAATATATATTTTTGGATGCATTAAAAAATTGACTAAAATATGAAAAATTCACAATCAATGACCTAGTAAAATAGTTATGAAAAAATCAAATTAAAAAATATGAAAATTAAAAATTTTAAAAATAAAATCAAAGGAAAAGTATTTTCAGAGTTTTTTTTTATTAAAAAATAATAATAATAATAAATGTCAGGGCCGTAGGAGAGAAGTCGGGAAAAAAAAAGTAGAATCGCGAAGTTAAAAAAGAAAAAAAAAAAAACAGAAAAGGAAAATAAAATAATAAGCAAATTAGTAAGTATTTATTACAATTCTCAACATTTCTTTACAAAAAGCCTCCCTGAGAGCCCTTTTCCGTATCCATTCCCTAACCCTAGAAATTCATTCTCTTCTTCCCTTTCGATTACTTTGCTTCTTTGCAGCTTCACAAAATTTTCCCTATTTATTGGTAAGCAATTCACATTTTTCTGGAATTTTTCTGTGATTTTCCTATTTTTGTTGCATTTTCTGGCTATTTTTTATATACGCTGTAAATCTCGAAAAATAAAAAAATTTCAAAACTGATCGTCGAAGTGCGATTAATTTCTGTGCTTTGTCTGGGAATTTTTTGCACCGTCTGTTGAAAATTTTGAAATTAATCTGCACATTTATATAAATTTTTTTTTTTGGGGTAAGTAGCAAAGTCCGCGACTTTCCAGGTTTCTTTCAGTGAAATTAGGGTTTTTTATTTTTAATGATTTCGTTTACTAGATTTTAGTTAGATTTTTTCGCTAGATTTGAGGCAAAGATTGGATTTCTAGGGTTTCTTTCGGTTTAGACATTTTCGAACAGAACTTATTACTTAGGGTTTTAATCTTCAGTAACTTACACATTTCCAGTGAAGTTATTGAGTGAAGTGTGTCTTAATTTATTTATATTTTTTTTGTCTGAAAAAGAAATTTGAAACTCGTTTGAAATTCAAACTGTTTATATTTTTTATTTACTGACGATCTGAAAATCTACGACTTTGAATCAGTGTAATTTCGGAAAAAATGTCGGGATCTGAGACAGGAGTGATGACGAGTAGAGAACCGTTCGCGATCGGAGTTCAAACTTCACCGCATATGATACAGAACATGCGTCTAGCCTATGGTACTGACGGAACAGCCGTATACAAACCCGTCGCCGGCAGCCCTCCACCGTACCAGTCCGCCGTGAGTGGCGGTGGCGGCAATGGCGAGGGTCAGGCAGTGATGCCGCATAATCTAAACATGAATGTGATGGGGAGCGACCCTACTATGAAGAAGAAGAGAGGGAGGCCAAGAAAGTACGGCCCTGATGGCGCCATGTCATTGTCCGTGGTGACGCCTCCGCCTCCTACCACCGTCCCTCAGTCTACTACAGGGACGTTCTCTCCTCCAGCTCCGGCAGGAGGATTGGGTTCACCTTCTTCATCATCGAAGAAGGCTAGAGGTCGACCACCTGGATCAAGCAAGAAGCAACAAATTGAAGCTCTGGGTGAAACTACTAATATTACTATATTATGCTTACTTATTTTTCATTGAGTTTGTTAATATGGAATGTTTTCTGATGCTGTTGGGCTATAAATATTATGCAAATAGTTATTTTGACCTTTCTCTTATAATTTGATTGTGTGACCTGTAATTGTAGGTTATTTTATTTTATTTTATTTTATCTATTTATTTTATCTATTTATTTCATGTTAAAAAGTGCTTAATCAGTTTTGGTTCTATTAATTTGATTATCCGATCCCTGGTTTTTTTTACCTTTTGTGTGTGTGTGTGTTAAAAGGTTTTTTTAATTAGATTGGGTTGTAATGGGAAATGAATTGCTTATTATTGTCTATATAACTATATATGTGTGTGTGTGTGTGAGAGATATATTGATAATGGGTAGAGTTTATAAGTGGAGTGGAGTGGAGTGGAGAGTGTGTAAATCTGAATAGGAACGCACTGTGGTTATTTTAGAACTTTGGGTCTGCTGGGTCTGATTCCAGATTCTTTGATTCTAGATTCTTATGCATGATCAAATTACATATTTGCCCTTTTATGTTTTGCATTTGTGCTGTTTGTCTCTGTTGGTTGTTCAATTCTTTGTTGTCATGCAAAAAAGAGTGGTAGTATTCTTTTCAACTACCATAAAAACCAGAACATTTGCATTACCAGAAGAGGGAGGAGGCTTTTTTATGCACAAAGATTTTAGACTAGAATTTGAATCTAAATTATTGTTTTAATTTTTCTTTTGTTGTGTATTTATTATTTTTTTTTCAGAAACAAAGGACCGAGAGAGACTTGGTATTTATGCTGTATCATTAGTCAATGGATTACACAGTTGCTGTATTGTAAATATTTCACTTCAATTGAAGGATACTATTTTGGGAGAAATTGCGTAAAGTAGCTTTAAAATTAGGAATATTTTTGTCTTCCAATTATCTTAAATGTATTTCTATATTTTCTCGTAATTGGGCTAGTTGGCAAGCACTAATTATTTTTTTAATTACGAAACGTGCAATTTTCTCAGTTTTCCATTTTGTTATAATTAGAAAAAAGAAATTTGCCTTTGATTTGGTCCATTACAAAGCTCTTTTGCTTTTATGGATGTATTTATGTAAATAAGCATACATGTGAAGTTTTCTTCTTCTTCCTTTTTCCTTTTTTTTTCTGAGGTGGATTTTTTAGCAAAAAATCAAATTCTATTCTTTGCCTTCTATTTTGACAGTTCAATCTTTGAGATTTCATGCTGCATTTCTGCCATGCACACTCATACATACATAATCACATATACATTTTACCTGTAAATTTCTGACGGAGGCTTTTGCTTGCAGGATCAGCAGGGGTTGGATTTACACCGCATATTATGACTGTGAAAGCTGGAGAGGTTTCTCTTTCCCTTTTATATTCTTGATTAATGCAATCAAACATAAATTTGTGTTTTTTTTTTCCCTTCCTTTTTAAGTTAGATTATGAGTTATAAAATTTATAAGAAGGGGGTCAAACAGACCTGTTTCTATTGTGGGACTTGTATCTCTATTTATTTATAACATTCATGCCATGTAAGTAGCAGCTCCTTTTAGAAGTTATTTGCTTGTTTGTTTGGTTTTATCCAAGAAAATCATCACCTTTGTGCTGGTTTTCTGTCATAATCGTTTATTTTTTGGGGTTTCTTTTTTTTGTTTCTGTTTTCCCCCCCTTTCGGTCTGTAGCAAAGTAGTTAAATATGCTCAATTGTGTCATTTATGTGGTAACGTAAACATGTCTAGTGAGTAGTTTATCAGACATAACTCCTATGTTCTCATTTACTCTACTTATTCAGGTTTATTGATCATAGTGGGTATTAAAAATGATATTTTTTTTGTATCAATGATTGCTTGGTTTGTTATGGGAAGCTCTCTCTTGAATATCAATATGGACATGACATAATTTCCAGGCAATTACTTTGATGTAGCTCTGTGTCATTGTGCATGGTCAAAAACAAGCAAAAAGAGTGTGCTTTCATTTTTGTTTAGCTTGTAGGATATCATGTGCAATATGTTATATGCCAAGGTTTAAGTGCAATCTGTGTGATCTTTGAAGCTGCAAGGTCCCGTACTCATTCTCTAATTTTATTTATTATGTTTTCCCAGAGTGCTAAATGCATCTTACATCTTTTTGTCAATATAAATATGTGATATTAGTAAATGAGTTCCTAGTTTTTTCTCGTATCTTTTCTTGTTAACCAAAAATAAAAATATTTGAAATAAATTTAATAAAAGAAAAATCGTGAAAGGGAGATAGAGAAGGCCTACTTCAATGGGGAAGTCCTCTTGTTGGTTCACATTGAGGGGAATCAGGCCTCCATAACAAAAGTTAATAGGTAAGAATATTCAACATATCTTATTCATCAACAAATGTTGTTTATATACAGTAAACTTTTAACTGACACGACCCAGGAAAACAACCTAACCCACTCTAAATTCTACTAATTTATTAAATAAATATATAATATTTATTTATAAAATATTGTATGTAACTAAATACAAGCCTATCGCTTTTAGCTTAGTTATGATTGAGAAAAAATTGGTTAGTTATGTCATAGATCACCTATATTAATGCTTTTGATAACATAATTGCATGGATTTATGAAGAACCTGATGTAGAAAAATGCATCCATTATTGCAATTATTAGCGTTAAATTACCTTGATATAAAAAGATCTAGATTTTCCAGCCTTCTTTGGGAAAAATAAAACATGCAACTACAAACGTGTTGTCAATGTCTTCAAAATTAAGCACAACTTTTTTAAACTGTACTTTTTTAAACTGTACTTTACTTTCCAATTGGATTTTTTGGATGCTTGTTGTGTCCTATTCCTGAAATAGACTTAAATATCTTATTGATACATTAGCATGCATGTGTAATGTTTATTTCTTTTTGACATGTGAGCACCTAAGAAGCATAGACACAGACACGGACATAGTGAATTCAAAATATGATGACATGAACACGGTGGGGACACTTCAATAAAAACATATATATATGTATTAAATTAATATATAAGTTAATATTACGTCCACAAACAATCAAAATTAACAAAAACTAACACTAATTCAATATAAAAAAAAAAAAAAAAAACTAAGATATAAATAATTAATAAAGATCATTCATAAAAAAACAAAAACGATAAGAGTTAACTTTAGACAAAGAGGTTATCATTTAATGTATCATTAATTGATTACAATATATGCAAAAAGTAATAAACATTCAACATGTAACATTTATCAAAAGCACTAAAGAAGAGTGAGGGGGAAAAAAAAAAAAAAACTAGTTGGCATGTCCCCAAAAAACAAATTAATAAAATAAAGGGACATGCCAACTGGCGTGTCACATACATATCCCCCCCCAACCCCCCCCCCCCCCCCCCCCACCCACCAAACACAGCATGTATGTTGTTTTCGCCTCTGCCTTGTCCCGTGGCCCCTTGTCGTTTGACACCACTACAACACTTGTTTTGAAGTAATATGTTCTTGTAGGCTTGTAGATATCTCTTTGTGGGCATTTTATTAGGGAGCTGCTATTCTCACTCCACTTTGCTCCAAATATGCTCTTTTCTTTATCCTTATTATACATAGAAGTGAGTGTATTTGGAGCAAAGTGGCGTGAGAATAGTATGTATAATAAGGATAAAGAAGGAAGTGTATTTGGGACAAAGTGGAGTGGGAATAGCGGCTCCCTTTTATTATTGCCTGATTAATGGTCCACAGGTAATCTAATATTTTTACCATTTTTAGTTCATCTATGTCTTTGGTGGGCATTTTATATATAAGAGTTATACTTATGCCATTTTTTGTGCTCACCATAGCCATAGAAAGAACCACAAGCTTAGACTGAGGGAAGGGGGAAGTTGCTTCCAAGATAACATTTGTTGAGTACCACCTAATGTTTTGATTTGGTAAATTCTTTATTACTAATTATTTGAAGTGACTAAAGGAAGCTTTTGGTAATTTGTTAAATTTGGCATGTATTGTCAGCATAAATGTCAACACCAAACTTGCAGCCAATCCTTGTTATATGTTGTAGTAGATGCTAAAAAATGAAATAATAGGCGGGATGATGATTTCAAGTATTGCCCAGTCCTGGTGCACCTACCAGAGTTCCATACTAATTTGTATTATCCTATTCCTTTATCTTGGTATTATTCTAATTTTTTGAGTTATTTTTATTTTCAGGATGTGTCATCAAAGATAATGTCATTCTCTCAGAATGGTCCAAGGGCTGTTTGCATCCTTTCTGCAAATGGTGCCATATCCAATGTGACACTTCGCCAAGCGGCAACATCTGGTGGAACTGCAACATATGAGGTTTGTCTAATTGTCGATCACTTTTTAAATGACCTTGCTTTACAATGATGTCGCAGTGGAATACAAACTTGTTCACTCTTTAGAAATAATTTCGAGTTTGTATTAAATATCGTGAGTCCTGTATTCCAAGTATGTACTGAAGGAAAATACAGTGAATTTACAAAATTTTGAATCTAAACTATGTTTCTGTGCTAGTGATGCTATTTTGTTAAATGTTTATGAAGAATTGTCACCTGCAATAGGAAAATATAGCTGATGTCAAAACTAGTGATAAATTGTTGTTTATTGTTGAGTCATTCCGTTAGGAGAATCTACCATATGATTCAGTTAGTTTTGGAAGTGATCTCTTCATGCGGCTGTTTGACACTTGGTGTGACATACAGGTGCCACAATCCATTTGTTATCATTATGATGATTTTTGACACGTTTTCTGCTTGGATGGTAATCAATATATGTGTATATTTCAATAGTTAATAATATTTTACCATTTGGTTGGTTTTATTTAATGATGCAGGGGCGATTCGATATTCTGTCACTGTGTGGTTCATTTCTGCTGACAGAGGTTGGTGGTCAGCGGAGCCGAACTGGTGGGCTGAGTGTCACATTAGCTGGACCGGATGGACGTGTTTTAGGTGGCTGTGTTGCAGGGCTTCTTACTGCTGCAACCCCCGTTCAGGTTTGTCTGCTTCTCTAGCAAATCTTTTTCATGTTTTGTAAAACTGAGCACTCAATTTTAAAATTTATCATCTTGTGAAATTGATAAATAGATCAGTACTGGTGTTGGGGTGGCCAAGATATAGAACAATCTTAACTTTTTCCAGCTTAACTTCTCTCTCTCTCTCTCTCTCCCCCCTTTCCCTTTTTCTGATTGGTATAATTGGGGAAATATATATGAGAAACAATCGTTACAGTGGCATTGGTGCCTGAGGCGGTATAACCCTCAACACAAAGTCCGTGTTTTACAGTCAGGTGAGTGAGTGACTGAAAGGTTTTCAGGTTTAAGCTCGCAACTTTACACCCTGCTTAATTCGCTGCAGTCTCACCAGGCTCCGTGCTCTGACAATTTGTGTCCATACTAAAACAAAACATAAATTTCTGGTGGATGTGATCTAGACACTTGCCTTATAGTTCATTATTGTTCTTTGACAATGATCCACTCTGGTACATGCCTTTTTTAAATTTTTAAATTTTTTTTAACAATCAGTAGGAGGGGGAAGTTGCATCACGCAACAGGTAAGACTCGAACCCAAACATCACCCCTGGCAAGGGAGCACCTCATCTACTGGCCCAATCCTTGGTCTTACTCTGGTACATACTTTATAGAGTCAATTTTGAGAAAGTAAAGAGTCAGTATTGTAACTTCATTGTCCTAACTATGGCATGAAAAACTCTCTTTCCCTTTCAATAGTTTAGCAAACTCCTAAACAGCCTTGCTAAGTTGGAACAATTAGAAATTCCAATTCATCGTCAAATGTGAAGCATGGCATGAATCTCTCGCTATTACAAATCCAGCAAGTTTGAGTTAAAATTAGGCTGTCCTTTTGGAGTTGTTTTCAAGAATTCAGTGGTTCCTCTTGCACCAGATATTTTATATCACTGCTGCAAAAAACCACTATTACCATTTTCGAAAACATCTTTCCCTATAGTTTAGAGCTGGACCAGCTAGCCCATTGCACCTTTTGATGAAAAAAAAGCACACTATGCTTCAAAATGATGCAACACACTCACAGGTATACTCATTCCCTGGCAGCTGGCCATTGTTTGATGAGGTGATATTGTGCAGTTGCAACAACATTTTTTTGTATCCAAGGTTGCCTATGAAGCATAAATGCTTCTATTGGGGTGTTGCATTCATATCGGATACTAAGGGTGCATTTGGTATCACTTTTGAAAACTGTTTTCTGTTCTAGATTACAGAAGAAATGGAAAATGACATGGAAAACTTGTTTGGCAAACTATTTGTGACAACTGTATTCGGATTTTTTTTTTTTCTTCTATATTTTAGAAGATCCCATTTTTAAGAAGCACTTCTAACTTGTTTTTTGAATTTTTTTTTTTTTTATTTATACACAAAAATGAAAATTGGTGTTTTTTCAAATTTTCATTATTTATGTTTTTGGAAAATAAAAAACGCAAATAAAAATTAAAAATGGAAACAGAAACATCAAAATGAGAGTGATACCAAATAGACCCTATACTCCTCATGCATTCATGCCCCTTGTTTCATCATTGCATTCAAAGTTCAAAATCATATGAAGTTAATGGTATACCTCTATTCTAATCCAGTGTACCCCATGTTTTACAGATAAGCTGATTTAATTATTGATTATTTTTTGTTTCAAGTTGGGGGAACGCATTAGATATTTACCTAAACCGGTAGGTCCCCATCCTTGGGTGTTGTAAGAAAATTGATTACAAAAGGGGAAATCAACGTCCACAATAAAATTACCTGTAATGTAAATGGATCATCATCTTGTCCCTCGTCCATTAACTTCAACAGTAGATATTTAATGGCAGGGGAGGTCCAGCTGCCTGAATCACAAACAACCTTACAATTTACCCAATAAAGAACTATAGTTTTCATATCAATATTCTGGAAAAAAATATTGTTTTCTGATTTACATACAAGTGTATTACATACATACATCTGCATGTTTATTGTTTTACCATTGATAATTTCCTCAATACTATTTTTTTGAGAATTTGTCATATCAGAGTTTCATTTTGTGTCATCGGTATACCACATCGAGAAGTCCATTCATACAAAGCACACCCATCCATTTGTTCTGCTTTTACAGCATGACAACTGATTTTTATTTTTTGTTTTATTTTCCTTGTAATTTATTGTATTATATATTTGCCTGTTGACTATCTTTGTCATTGATAGTTTAAGCCAGCTCCACCTTTTAAATACTTTCCATTACCTTTCAGATTTGCTGATGACATATAGATCTTGTATTTTCATTAATAAAGAAAAAGGATTTTTATTGATCAATATTGGAAAAAAAAGGTTTTAACCACCCACTAGACATTTCTCAACCAAAGTTTCATTTTAACACACAGCTGCGTCTATCTAATGACACCTATAATAATGGGTTTCCTCCATTGTAGGTGATTATGGGCAGTTTCATCGCTGATGGTGGCAAGGAATCAAAGGCAGTAAATCAAATGGAACAGCTGTCAGCTCCATCAAAGCTCGCCCCAGTTGGTGGTGGTGGTGGTGCAACAGGTGCTACCAGCCCGCCATCGCATGGGACGCTCAGTGAATCATCTGGTGGACCTGGGAGCCCACTCAACCACAGCACAGGAGCTTACAACAACAGTAACCCCCAAGGCATGTCGACCATGCCATGGAGGTGATCTTTCTGCGGAGCTTGGCTTTCGTTCACCCTTTGAGAGACCCCGTTTGTAAGTTAAATGCGCGCATTGTGTAATTTTAGTGGTGCAGAATAAAGACAACTGGTGACTTGACTTTGCAGTGTGACCTTGGTCTTGTTAGGAGTAGCCAACCTTGTAGTGACAGTTGGTGCCCTTCTCCAATTGTGTTGATAAGTTATTAATTAGTTGCGTTAGTAAGGTTCTATAGAACAGCTCATGGTGATTGTAGTATGTGGGTGTTTTGGCTGTTGTAGTCTCTTTCTGTTCTTTTTAATTTATTTTTTGCTGAGAACAGTAGTCTCTGTTGTTGTCCATTAGATTTAAATGGTACCAAACTGTCTCCTTTGTTTTGTTTCAAGTTTTAGGTTTCCGTAATGATTTTAGCCCATTTCTCCTGGTAGTTTTTGCTTGGGTAATACTGTCGTACTAGTAAATTGTAGTTTCTTCATCCAAGATTTGTTGCAGAACTTGTGACCGTTTCAATGCCTTCTTGCTTTCCCAGTTGTTTGGGGTGGTACAGTTTGTTATGGGTAATATTTAATGGAAGTATCTAAATGCATCACGGAAAAATTGTTGGATATCCTGTTCCTTTCGACACACTCAAATTTAAATTTTGTTGATTTTTGTTTGATACACCCAAAATTAGTTCTCACCTTACCTTTACACACCCCCCACATATCCAGTCTGCCAACGCCACCTTCTCCCTCTGAGACTTGAACCCTAACCCCACTGTTGCCATTAGAGAGAGCCTTGAGGGGGAGAGATAGAATTGCACAGAAAGGAGAGATAAGTCAATTTGCAAAAGGGGAGGTGAGTGCGACAAGGAGGGGAGTTGCACAGGTTGGGAGAAGGGGATAGGGTGGTGGTGGGTTGGGGAGGTATCTGGTTGGTGCTGAACAGTGGGGAAGGGTGGGGCCATGACAGGAAGATGTAGGAAGGGACTGGCCGGAATTGAGGAGGATTTTTTTGTCCTTTTTAATAATTTAACTTAAGAGGATAAAATGATATTAAAGAGGAGTGATATTCAAACAAAATTTTCTCACAAAATTTAAGATAAGAATGATGTGATAATAAGATTCTTGTACTTAAATTATGGATATGTCAACTCCCAATAAATAGATATAAATGAGATTCCTCAAAAAACAAGACAAATAAGATACATCATTTGTATGAAACTTTGAACACAAAATTTGTTTGTATAGAGCACTACTCTAAACAAAATTATGGAAGGTGGAATGTCCAATAATTTGTTATTATTATTTTTAAAGGATGCATTTTGAGGCTCCCAGGTGTGCTTGCTCAAACTCGAATTCCAGCTCATTAATCCAATCTTGTTAACCCAGGCAAACAGCATGGTTTCTCAGCTTACTAGCCCTGGGCTTGAGGTCCAAGAGCTGAGCTGGGTCATGGCAAATTAGCAGAGGTAGATCTACTCTTTTTACATACCTGTTTTCTCAGCAATCAAAGTTCAAACTAGGTGGATTCACTTCGGGCTTTAGATACTCCCGCAGATCAAATCAAATCAAATCTCCTTTGATAGAGGCACAGTGGTTGTTCATAGAAATAAAAAGACGATCTCTGATCACATTTTTCAACACTACCAAAAAAATTCTAAACCCTTAGCTGTGTCCTATTTTACTTCCTATGAAGGAACTGCCCTTATACAGTAGTAAATACAGCTGCTGAAAAGATTATATCAACAATAGATGCTCCAACTTACTTCCTGGCTCTCTTCAACAGGAAACGCAATGAAAAAACCCCAAGCGCAAGAGTCTGCCAAAACCAGCCTCTTGCATTCAAAGGATCCACTTTTTTTGCCAGATGCCACGCATACATAGCCTCTCCAATATGAGCCGCTGTAGCCAAAATGAACACCATTCTCATTACCCACATAGACCGGAAGAAGAAGAGACAGAAATCTCTTAAAAGTGACACAGGTCCGAAAGCTGGCCAATATGCAGCAATAAATAGCAAAGTCATTCCAATTACACTAAACATCCATGTATATATTGTAGGCCCATCCAAAATTCTCATTTTCCTCTCTTGAAAATATGATATGGTTGCGGCCATGCCCTCCCGAGGACTCACCATAGGGACATAGCCAAGCTCCTCCTTTGCTTTTAGGAAAGAGAAGTAATGAGTTACCCCAACCTGTCAAGAGATAAAACACACACACAAATATATCAGATATGGTTCAGTACACAGTAGTGAAACTTGCAAAACCTAATAGCAGATGTTAGAGAATGTTTCAAGTTTGTCAGGAAATGTGGGTGTTGAGATGGGGTGAAAGGAATTATGGTAAACCATGTGGGAAGGTGCAGGATCAATTGCAACTAGGCCAAGTGAGAACTGCAGAATTTTAGGAAACTGACGAGTGGCAATAGGAGGTATGCATCAAAGTGACGATATGTTGCATTAACCACTTAAATTGAAACCAGTAGACGGGGATATAGATGACCCTTTATAAGATCCAAGTAGGAAGTGATTTTATGTTATGTTGCATTGTGTAAGGATACTTTTGTACTTTGGACTGTACTACTATAATATATGGGAAAAAACCCTAATATAAGGGAGATAACCCTTCTCTCTGATTTATTTTATTTTTGGATTGGCACTGGGGTGTCAGGATCAAAACCTGACTAATTCCTAGGGATGCACAGGCCCTCGGCAAGGAGTTTCCCGTAAGTGCACCATGATTAATTCAAGAGTTTTTCCCTAGTCCGGTGACCCCAAGGAATTGTTAGTACCTAAGAGGTTTCGATCCCTGAACCTTGAAGGAAGCCCATCCCCAAGACCCAAGGTTTGTTGTTTTTGTACGCAGTAAGGAATGCTTTACAAGTCTACAATTATATTCAACCAGAAACCGAGGTAATTTAGAAGTGAACCTCGCGCACTTCAGTAGGAAGCATCAATGGTTGAGGAAGCCACCATCGGTTCAACCATGGATATAAGATAGTGTAGACCAACTGGAATATCCTTCCCAAAATAAGAGCATGAGAGACAGCTAATGACCGCTTTGGCAGGTCATACTCCAGGCTCTGGAGTAGTGGGCGGAGGAATTCAAAACTGTTGACTGGAGACCCTGTAAATCATTGGCTAATATTAAACCATTGCATGGAAAACAGTTAAATATTAAACACAGTTCACTCTAGTCACTAATCAGTTTTTCGCATTCAAGTAGTCCTTCCTTGGAATCAAGGGTTAATCAATAACTTTAATGGACAATACTATACAAACTAACAAATCTTACTAACTTTTCTCACAGATATGTGACACGCAGTCATAAGACTTCGGTATTTGAAATGGGACCCACTCAAATAATATAATAGGTACAAATCATGTGACTTTGTAAGTTTTGTTAGTTTGTATAGCATTACTCAACTTTAATAGCGCTAGTTGCCATGAAAAGAAGTAAAATATTTCTAAGCAAATGGATTGAATATTACCATCTGATATAAAGTATGGTTGACCAGCAGCTATTGGACGTCCTTCCCTCTGGGGAATGTCATCCAAGAGTCCCATGCTAGCCAATATTAGGGCTAGAACAAGGTTATCTATATAAACCCAGTCTGACTTCACTCTTTCTTCACCAATTCTGAATGGCAGCAGACCTAACTTCGAAAGATTTATAATGCGGGGGAGATGTCTCTCCTCACCTGGTCCATAGATAGCAGCCGGACGAATTGCGCATGTATAGAGATTTCCATTCTTCTTCCTACATAGCATAGAAACATCATACATAAATCAGAATCTTACAAACTAGACGAGGTCAGGTCAAGCATTGAAATTTTCTCTAAAGGAGCAAAGAACTTGATACTGCAAATCTGAAAAAGGAAGGATATTTTCATCAATCTGAGTTTGACTTTCTTATGCTATTTTCCAGATAACAAACAAAATTTTGAAAAGTGAGAATGCATAATTCTTCAATATAACCTAAATAAGTAAATTGAAGAGAGAAAACAACTAAGATGAAGTTCTCAACAGTCAACAATAATTTCCACGAAGAAGTAGGGGTCTAGTAAGAATTGCATCTGAAACACTATTTCTTACTCAGATTGCTGGGATTTGCAAGATTAAAGAAGGGAATTCAATGAGTCATAAGAAAGTAGAATGACTTTTCTAAACAAAGGCAGTGTCTTATAGATCTGCTTGAGGCAATGCACACCAGAATCATTTTTACACTGTTCAAGGTACTGCTTTTTCATGTTTATTTAAGGTGTCTTGTTAGGATCACAAGTTATGCATACGCTTTTAACCTCTATTTAATAGATCACAAAATTGTTCTCTATGCTACTTCTATAGTTCAAAAATATATTATGGAACATTTCATATTCATGTTAGTAGATGCTTGACACATACCAACCCATTTGCTAATACATAAAAGTGACAATTTATTTGTTTATTTATTTTTTAAACCAGTTGAAACTTGAAACCAAAAACAACAAGAGTCATAAAAATATAGTTAAAGAAGTGAGAAGCACACCTACTAAACAAGAAATCAAAGACAGCCCGACTGGTGAACTTGTGAAAATAAAATTACTTACTTGAGAGGGCGCCCATTGCTCTTTAGAACTAACTGTTCAGCAATACATTTGCTGCGGCTGTATGGATCAACATAATCATCAAGAGGGAAATAAGGTAAGGTTTCATTGCCATTGATAATCTCCTTACCCCCAAACACAACGTTGTATGTGCTCACATAAACAAGCCTCTTAACCCCATGCTGAACACAAGCCTCCAAGACATGGCAAGTTCCGTTTATATTCACATCATCCACGCGGCCAAATTGGAGCATTTCTTTCCCAGACATGCCATATGAAGCAAGGTGAAAAACACAATCTGCGCCGTGTAACGCTTTTTGAACATCTTGTTTGCGGGTGACATCTCCTATCATTATAAGAATTTGGCTAAGAAAGTTGCAGCCAATATGACTATGACTATGACTATGACTATGACTATGACTATGACTACCAATGGCAGTTAATATCATATTCATAGCAAAGGCAATCTAAGCAAATGTGTGTGAGATACAATCATACAGCACATATTAGTTTTATTAAACAGATTCTGAAGCAATCATGTTTTGTAGATTCAAGACAGTGTGTGGACTATGTTATGAACTAAATATGCAAGAGAAGGAAGAAAATATTGCATCTGGCGGAAGCTTCCAAGTGCTTCATTTGGTTGCTGAGAAAGATGAGGAAAAGAAAAGAGCAACTTAAAAAATTTTTAATTTCACTACTCGGATCATCTGTTTCTGGGAAACAAAACAACACAATTTGCAAGATTCAAAAATTAATCTATTTATTTTATTTTCCTCATTTACAGAGTTACCAGAACAGACAATCCACTGGATCTCATTGAGGGGCAACAATCCATCTTTAACTTGACTAATTACTTTACTTGGATCACTATTCTAATACATGTATGTATGTATATATATATATATATATAAATTAAAAATCCTACACAATGATCCTGAATCAAGTAATCAAAGAATTGTTGAGCAGAAACGGAACTCAAGATCCTGATTCATCATTTTCAGGGAAACAAAAAAAGAAAGAAAAAAGAAAGAAGACCCGAGAGAGAGAGAGAGAGATGCCTGGGATGCAGTGGACTCCCTTGTTGAGGAGATGATGGGAGCAGGGAGAAGTGGTACGAAGGTCAAAGGTCCGAACTTGGTGAGCACCCCTTCTTAAGAGCTCCAAGCAAAGACTAGACCCAACAAATCCAAGCCCTCCGGTTACCACGAAGGTTTTACCCTCTATCCCCTCGTTCTCGCTCAAATGCATCTCTCTCTCTCTCTCTCTCTCTCTCTGTTTTTGTTTCTGCAGAAAACAGGCCCTGTCTGCGAAGTGAAATATTATTTTTTTTAGGTTAAAATTTAGAAGAATATAAAATAGATTAAAATGATGAATAAAATAAAATGTTATATTTAATTTATAATTATTTTATTTATTTATTTATTGTAAATATTTTATTCAATTATAAAAAAATTAATAATTTTTTTAAATATAAAAATTTTAATCTATTAAAATAATTAAAAATTAAAATAACTTATTAAAATAGTTAACTACCCGTTTCACAGTTTGTTTGACTGGTTATTGATTCGCAATTCTTTATTCAGGGTCCGGAGTGAAATTGGAATGAGGCTTTGGCCCCCAAATTGTCATTTTTCTCGTAATTTTTATTTTTCATAAATATACGTATTAAAAAGAAGAAGAAGTCCCCCACTCATGAGTTCGAATAGGCCCTTATGAAAATTAATCAAGGCCGGCCCAGCACGAGAGAGAAAATGGGCTTGAGTCAGATATTTGATCCACTTGTATTGTATGCCCTGTGTTCAATCATGCTTGAAAGTGGGCCGGGCCCATCAGGACACTCAGCACAAGGACACTCACCGCTCCCTCGCTTACAACAATGGAGAGTTGTTCCACTACGTACACGCTCTCGTTTCGGACTGCGGGCTTTGCGTTTCAGGAAATATGCTTTACTCATTTCACTTCTAATTGATCATTCTCTCGCAGACTTCAATTGGTAAATCAATTTTCTTCTTTTTTTTGGTCACACATCTTTGTGTTCATGTGTGTAAACTGTCCATGCTAATTTGTAAATGCACGATAATTTAGCAAGTCTATGAAGTAGATAACAATAGCAAAAAGAAAAACCACACAATTACATTGTGAAATGTGTGATTGTGATTTTTTTTCATCTCAAGTTTGAAAATCAAACTAAATCCACCAATACTTTATGACAAGAGTGGTTGAAGACAATCCAGATCGATTATACATTTGATTGTTTGTAGAAGGTGATATATTGCATTCCCTTTTGGTGCATTGTTATTACAATAGGAGGTTGAGTTTTAACCACTTTAATTGGAAAATTGGGTGAAAATTTGGGAGAAATTACAAGAGGGTGTGCACTGTATGTAGAGTGTTTTGCAGATTTTGCATGCCTTGTCCACCTCATGTATAGGAAAATTCACTTGTAACTTCATTGAATCATCAATTTGTGTTTTGTTTTTTTTTGGATTCCCCATTGACAGATGGGTCAAAAACTGCTTCCATCTTGAAGTCAGTTTTAGTTAACTCCATAATAGATGAGAGAAGTCGGAAATTCTCAAACATGCTGTTAATGAGATAGGCACTTGTGAATGTATAAAAGATCATGCAACAATGCTTGGTAGCTCAAATATGAGGTTGGCTTGAATGGCTTGAAATTCACCTTGCCGGTCGTCTGAGCGGATGTCCGGCCGGTCGTTCAGTGAGGAGGCTGACAGTCGACAAAAGTGACAATCGCAGTAGACAATCTTTCACCCGGTCGTTCAGGCGGATGTCCGGCCAACACTCATTTGGGCCATTCGAGCCCCTCCAATTCGAGCTACCACGCTTTTTCCAAGATCATGTGAATCAGGTTATCCCTTTATTGAGTTGGAAAAATTGAAAGCTCTTAGTAGTTGGTCATTTATTACATTATATGAGAATTAGTATGACATGTGAACATTATATATCTTAATTCTTATGAACTGATATATAAATATTTATGTGTATTGTATTGTATTTGTATATATATATGCTTCTTTTGAGAAAATATGTGTTTTCATTTAATGTACATTGTAAGTGCAGAAGTGGTTCTTTTCAAATGTAACAATACCATTGTTAAAAACTTAATACTTCATTGGTGTATGATCATGTATTTTTTGTACTATACCGGTTTTTCATTTATTTTATTTTATTTTACTATGGTTAGCAGCACATATTATTATTATTTTGCTTATTACGCTTTTCTGTGCACAAATGATAGTAAAACATGATTGACTATTAAAATCTCCAGTCGTTTTGATTATATTTTAAATAAACTATTTCCATATCTTGAACCTAACCTAATTGCTCCAAGTCATTAAAACTTCGCTATTTCTTCCTGTATTTGCGTACCCATGACATGATGCGGTGGAGGGAATGGAGGTTGTTTTTGTTTGTTCTCTTTTCCTAATTCTTTGAACTACTAGTTTTCTTTTCAGTATATGTTAGTCAACAAAATTTGAAAGTTCTTCTCTATATGGTTCAAATTTTTGTTGCTGAAGATGAGTTTCTCTTGTTTAATACCTAAGAAGTATGGACACTTCTAAGAAGTTGACGTATCCATGTCGTGTCCGTGTCGAAGAGCGACACTCTTTGGACACTCTTAGGACACGTGTCCGACACTCTTCAAAACATGTCTTATTTTTAAATTTTTTTTAAAGACCTGAACACTCTTTGGACACTTGGAGAATACACGTGGCAATCGTTTAAACACACATATCTATCGATTAGACACATGTGAAACTAATTATAAGTTTGAACAAAATAACTTAACATACAATAATAAAACAAGACCCATATAAATTTATAGGAATTAGTGTCATATTGCATTTTATATTATCTTTGAATGATATATTTATATATATAACATATAATAAATATATAAAATTATATATCTCATGAGTGTCCCTCGCGTGTTGTGGTTAGTATTTTTTGAAAATTAACGTGTCGGCGTATCCGTGTCGTGTCACGAGTCTGTATCCATACTTCTTAGTTTAATATTAAGTTTTGGCTAGGGACTGAGTTCTTTATCTATATTTCAGTTCTTTTACTTTGGCCCAAGATTTTGTTGATTGTTATTATTCATGATCAACTTAATTTTATGTGAAAGAGGCTAGCCTTGAAAGGTTAAACGCTTAGCTGGGAGATATAATTTCAAGTTAAACTCTCGGAATTCCAAATTCATAACACTTTCACCAGAGATTTAGAGAAGAAGGTTAAGAGGGTTATATGAACAAGTTGTGGGAGACCATGGAAGGAAAAGATTCGCATGCAAATGGAAACTCATCGGCAAAGTTTCAAGATGAAATGGAAAAGGGCAGTATTGTGATCCTTTTGAAATGTCACTGGTCCCAAGTACAGGCAATTTGGATGGGCCCTTCATGATGCCCCTTTTACCGGTTCCAAATGCGTCACAATCTAATTCAAAGGCATCTGTTATCTTGACTGGAACAACTACAAGAGGGGGAACTTTACCAGCTGTTGGAGCTGTGGACATTGGTGTTAGCAAATCTGCCTATTTTTTTCAAGTTGCTCTGCCTGGGATTAGAAAGGATCCTGGTTTGTTTCTCTCTTTTTCTTAAATTTTTGCTATATTTATAGAGAAGTTATGATAATATTAATTGTCATACTATTTAATAGTCCTTGCTTACCAACAAGGCAACTCCTTTAAGTTACAGGGGATTAAAGACCCAAGTTTTTCTTAATGCTGAACTGGGTCAAAAAGATTCTGTTGCATCTAGGGATGAGAAGACATGTTCTTTCTATCCAGTGCAAGGAATCCAAGGCATTGGGCTACCCTGTGTGTTTTTGCATCTTCTGGCAGAAATATTTTTATGCTGCTGAAGTATCTATGTCATTTGGGCACGAATCTGATTCCTGGAGACAACCATGTACACTTGACACTTTGATCTAGTGCATTTAACGTAATTGCAACTGATGCCTGCAGCAATATAATGCTTTCAAGCAATTTTCTCTTGGATAGTGTTTCCTTTCCCTTGCCTTGTTCTAAATTTTTTAAAAACTTAAAATATTGCCTATTTGGCAAGCAAGACGGCCTTTTTTCTTTTTGTAAGCATAAATTTATTACCAAAACCACCTTAAAGGGGCGAAAACCCTATATAAAAACCGAAGCCTAGAAACTAAACTTCTGTGTGCATATACAAATCACTTATAAAACTGCACTCAAGACAAAACCAAGAAAGGACAAAATCTATGAGGAAGTAGGACGTCGTATACTACATAAACTTGCATACATGCCAACAAATCTAGGCATGAGCATGGCTAGACACTCAAAGGACTATAAGCACGTTATTTTTTATGGTATGGAACTGCATGTTACACAGACCACCAAAACATCTTGTAAGGATGAATATACAGCAGCCTAGGCTTACTATTCTCCATAAAACTACATCTCTGCCAAACATGTTATTTAGATTGATAAGACCGTGTAAGGAACCCTCTTGACTCTACCGGAAAAAAATCTGCAAAGAAGGTGGTAAGAACACTATGCTGCACCACAAGGTTTACAATTGTTGGATGAAAAATGGCACTGCCAGTTAATGGATCTACATTCTTGGAAATTATGGAGGCTACTAATTAGTTATGGGTTTCGTTTTTATTTTTTATGACAGGCATTGTCTAGACAACCTTTATAGAAAGAGAATCACAAGGTTTGTCTCCAGCGTGTGGTCAACTTGTTTTATAAAATTTTGTAATGGAATCTAAAAATAGGATAGTTTGAAATTATTTGCTTAGTATGTACTTAGGTTTGGATTATTTCCTAAAGGCCATCAGTATTTTTCAGATGCAGAATAGAAGTGCTGGAGTTATCTAGACAACCTTTATAGAAAGAGATTCACGAGATTCGTCTCCAGCATGTGGTCAATTTGTTTACTAAAATTTTGTAGTGGAATCTATAAATAGGATAGTTTGAAATTATTTGTTTAGAACATACTTTGGTGCAATTATGTATGTCTTGAGAGTCAATAAACAATTGCTTTATGGTGCATTTATGCTTAGTTTATCTTTTAGAACGTACTTTGGTGCATTTACGTATGCCTTGGGAGTGGATAAACAATTGCTTTATGGTGCATTTATCCTTAGTTTATCTTTGTTTTTGCATTAGACCATTTAAATTTAGTTAATAACTATGACTACTCTTTTGCTTCAAGAAACATGTACACACATGGTATGCATGATCTTCTATTTTTAGTCTTTCACGAGTTAAAACCAAAATCTGTCTTGCATTTGGGATAATGTAATTGTATTTCATTTGAGTGATCTAAAAAATCTTTTTCTTTGCTCTTTTGGTGGCTTTCTTTACGAGACTCTGTGTTTACTTCTAAGAACTTGATAGCATCTGTTCTGGCAGGTCAGTTCAGCTGTGAGATTGAACGTGATGGAAAGGTCCATGTACGGGGTGTGACATCAACTGGTGGAAAAACTGTTTTGAGACATTCCCGTATTTATGAAATGAAATTTCAGCAACAATGCCCACCTGGACCATTCACACTTTCTTTAAGTCTGCCAGGACTTGTTGATCCAAGGCTTTTTTCACCCCACTTCAGATTTGATGGTATTCTTGAAGTTGTCGTCCTGAAATACGAGTAATGTTGAAAAATTTGGTTTATAAGCCTTATTGTGGACCAACTTTGAGCCCAAAATGGAGTGGGCCCCAAACATTTTTTGGGATGGGTCCGAAGAGGTGACGTGTTCCTTGCCGCGTGGCAAGTTACACGGTGAAGACGGTTTGTCAAAACCATTTATGAGTAAATGAGAAGTTGATGTCGTTTTCGGGTTCGTGGAATGGACATTTAAATATTTAAATGTGGGTTTCCTTAAAATGAGTTGTCTCATATTGAAACTTTAAGAGAGCTTTTTTGTGTATATGAGCTCTAGACTACAACCCTTGGGTTGGGTTCCAAGGGGCACCCCAAGTTTGTAGAAGGGAGGAGTTATGGACAAATGGAACCTTAGCCCAAACCACCACACGCGCGCCGCCGCCGGTTCGCTCGAGCCGAGCCGTGCGCGGTTGTGGGTCGGTTCTGATATTAATTTTTTGGATAAAATTTATTTGAATTTTTTTCAGAAATTCTTAATGAAATTAAATTCCAATTGTATCAAAATTGAAATTAATTTTCTGTCCATATATTACCAACTTTAGTCCGTATTTTCAACAGATTAACTGCATAAAACTGCTTATAACTGCCCAGCAGTTACAGTTCCGAATCTGCACTGTTTGACAGGTTTACACAGTTCAAACAGATCTTATTTCCAGCAGTTATCTGTTCAGTTGGTGTTTGCACGAATTCATTTGAAACCTTACCTGTTCAGTTCAAAATACTGCACCTGTTCGGCAGTCTTAGATGCCTATAAATTCATATCTGTTCTGCAGTCTTTGCATCCAAAAAATAGACAGAAAAAATTAATTTTCTTGCTGTCTAACTTTGCTCTGTTTGCATTATTTATTATTCATTCTAGTTTTAGAGAAAAATTAAAGAGAGTATAGAACACAAGGTTCTAGTTTGCCGGACAAATTTGTTTGGAGTTCTACTACAAATTTGTGAAGATCATTGTATCCTGGGAGATAGTCGCCATTAGTCCGTAAGCACTGAAGTGGGGCGAATCTGTCTTAAGGACAGAGTGTCACACACTAACTTGGCCTTTTATTTTTCATTCGGTTTAATAAAATAAATTCTGTAAGTTATTTATTTTATTTTGTTTAATTTAGTTTCAATTTATTTTTTTTACACAGAAGATTGTTCTAACAAGTAATACCTCATGTTCTGTAATTCAGTTAATCCTGGAAACCGTGAACCATATAAAGAACGACACTTCTTGTAGATTTTCCTATCCATTATTGGGTTATTTGGTTTCTTGTGCTGAGTAACATATAATAGGGGGACATACATATGAAGGGGTCTGGAAGTAAAAATAAGAAGTATTGGTTGGTTGGCTCTATAACCCCACTTTGTTAGAGCATAACCCCCGTTGATATACCCAGTTAGCCGAAGCACTTGATCTTCTATCTCACTAGAAAATCATGGGTTTTTACTCTCCCAACGTACGTGCGTGCGGAAGTTCTTTCTGATTTTTGATTTCAAAAGTTGTATTTGTATTCCAATGTATATATTTTTAAATAAAAAAAAAAAAATCCACAGCAACAATTGTACAATTACAGAGGTTACCCTTGTTTGTGGTCCAGCTCCACGGGAGTCAAACCTTAACACTGGAAGAGTTCTTCCTTGAATGAAAAAATGAGCCATAATTTCATTAAAAAAAATACAGAGATACTTCACCAAATGATGAGAAAGGTGGAAAGCGCACAGAATATACTACTTAAAAAAATAAAAAAATCAAAAAACATACAACTTTTTTTATATGAAAATTTTTCATACAACCTAGTATTTTTATTTCAATTTCAATTTCAATTTCGTTTCTTGCACACAAAAAATTTCTTTTATTTTGAAGGTAATGTTGCCTCACAACTCAATTTTGTTTGAACTTTTTATTTTTTAACTTTTTATGTAGTAATAAAAAGAGTTTATTGAAGCAATTAGGCCTCGTTTGAGAACATATTATTTTAGTAAAAAAAATTAGTATATTTGGAATGACTTTTTAATTTTTTATGAAAAGATGTGCAAAAAGTAAAGGGAAAAGAGATCTTTTGATTTTTTGGTATAAATTGTTGTCTTTTTAACTTTTTTAGTAATTTTTTGACTTTTAGGCTAAAGCACTGAGTTGTCAAATGAGGCTTTAATTTTTTGTTATTGAATAATTAAAATTTATTTTATAATTGATATTTAAATGAATAAATAGGGGTGAGCATGGTCCGGATTGAGGTAAAACTAAGACCAATCTGTTATCTACGGTTCTTGAAAAATTAAAATTAATCCAATCCGTTTAAATCATGAAACCAATCCGAACCAATCCATTTAAACACGGATTGGATCAGTTTAGTATCACGGATTCACATAATTAAATAACAAAAAAATATATATAACAATTTAATTTCATAAAAATATAAACATAACACTATATTAGTTCCACAATAGTAATATATCTTTCTATAATAGTGACATATTGTTCAAGAATTTAAACAATTATAAAAAAAATGATTTTACCATAAGTATTAAGACCATTACAAATTAAAACTAAAAATTAACAAACAAAAGTAATAAAAAATGATCCTATGCGAGTTTAGGTTTGGGTTTAGGTTTTATATGGAATAAGAGAAGATACTATGGGGATGATGTATAATAAAAATATAGACTATTTGTATATGGTCTGGATCGGTTCCAATTCGGAATCGTGGGATTCAATCTAGAATTGAACCACGGATTAAAAAAATCAATCTAAATCTATAAAATTGGACTGAACTAGATCATATTATAGATTTTACGGATTTCATGTTCAGTCCTAAATAAATCAGTGTAAAATTGGTGAAAAAAAATGTAGTGTAAAATTGGTGAAAAAAAATGTTGATAGATATGGTAATATTAGTAGAAGACCCCACAAGGAAGGGCATCAGAGAGCATAGGCAAGAGGGGTAAAATGGGTCTTTTATCGTTAGTACTCGGGTATCATCGGCCAAGTGGCGGGAGATCTCATTCAAAACATGAGGTGGCACGGCGTAGTTGGTCAGGGAATAGGAAAGAATCTGTCACTCTCTCTCCCTCTCTCTGGCTTCTGTCTGCGTTGCGAAATAAATACCTCACTCTTCGCTGAACGAACGGCGTGACTTTACTTTAAAACCCAAACCAAACGACTCGCACAAACCCTAAACCCATCCATTCACTCCCTCCCTCGCAAGAAACAGATATACAGATAGATAGATAGATAGATAGATAGACAGAGAGAGAGAGAGAGAGATAGAAAGAGCGGAGGAGGAGGAGGAGGAGGAGTCGCCGCCGCCGTCCCTTCAGATTCAGGTTTTGCGGTAATTTACCAGCGATCAATCTCTGATTCGTTTCTATCATTGTTTACTTTTTTATTTTATTTATCGTCATCATTTGATTTTGAACTCACTTTCTTGAGTTTTTCCAGACCCTCTCTCTCTCTCTCTCTCTCTCGTAAATCTGATACTTGATTCTGCATCTCTCACTCACAACTCACGATTACGTTATGACCATATTTAAATTCGATTTTAGGTGTATGATTTATTGTCTTAGCGGATCGTATAGTTAGGGAACTGACCTTTGTTTTTTTTCTTTAAAAAATAAATCCAAAACATGCTTGATTCTGTGTAAAGATAGTTATATTTGGTGATTTATTGAATCGATTCTGTGGTATCACCTTCCTTGTTATTGTTTGCTTGCTTGCTGCATTATTCACTTCTGTTTAAAGAGAAAAACCTCTGTTTCATTGCATGTACATCCTCTTCTTTCCCTACTTTTTTAATGTGTGCATTTTATATTTTGGTCTTGCCTCACTGTTAGTAATGTTGGGAATCAAATCTATTTGGTTGAGTTCTATGAATTTGGTTTTTGAAAATTTTTCACAAACCAGAATATAAACAGATGCATTGATATTATATCTCGAGTAGTACTACACAAATTATGGGTATGTTTAGTTTGGTTTTGGGAGAGTAGTTTTTAAAAATTGTTTTGGGGAGAGAGTTTAGAAATTTTTTTTGGTTTGTTTGGTTGTGTATTTTGAAAGTAGTTTTGGAGTTTGAGAGTTTGGAATAATTTGATATTTTGTTATAATTGAGTAGATGTGTGCGAGAGAAAAAGTGATTGAGAAGGAGAGAGGAGAGAGAAAAAGTGTTTGATTGATAGGTAAGACAGAAAAAGTGATTTTAAAAATTGTTTTGAAAATTTACAAACCAAACAAATTTTTTAAATTTTTTTCCCCAAAATTGCTCTAGAAATCCAAACCAAACATACCCTATAAAATTGTACACATTTACTTGTATATTTACCTACCTGTGTTTCTTTGGTCTCATTAATATTCTCTCTTTATATGTTGGAAATGGTAAGCTTTATGGTTTTGTTATAACTATGTAAAAATAATTTATATTACAAACAAAACTGTTCGTCAATCATAATGTTACAAGTTTGGTTATATATATAGGATTTTAGACTATTTGTGTTACATGCCTTTTATCTGTCATGATTACTCTTGAAGGTTTTATTAAACATAAAGGATGAAGTATGCTAGCTCATTAGAAATAGATGATTGACTCTTTCTTTTGCTTCACTTGGAAACATTGTTGGGTGCATGTATAGTCACATAAATCCTGTATTCTACGTATATTTGTCCTTTCTTATTTTTGCTTTTATTCGTGGTGATGTCTACGATGAATGTATTCCCATGCAACATTAAAATAACGTAAGTAACAAATATTAATCACATTTTCTGCCAATATATATTTGCTATATCTTATTATGTACGCCTTTACTGGCTTTTAAAAATAAAAATAAAAAAACCAAACTATTGCTGGAGCCAATGTGCTTAGCAATTGGTGAACACTAATGAATGCTTTTGAGTTGATCATTCAACTATGAATGCTACAGCCTTTGTTAAAATGGCAGCATTCTTTCTTAAAGACAATTTTGCCTCCATGAATTTAATTATCCTCTCATATTTATCCCTCATCACACTATAGTGGCAGCAGTAATGATGCATCTGCACTTGCAATAGAATGGATAGTAGTGCAGAATATTGCAACTTATAATGATGAAGATAGGGACAACTGAGTGGACATAGAGGGCAATAACAGAATTGAAGCACATAGTTTGACTTGTTCATAGATTGTTTCTACATTTGCATGTGTATGTGTGTGGAGCTGAGCCAAGATTGCCTTCATTTCATTTTTCCTAATTTCTCTGTTGGACTAAATTTGTTTTCTGGATATGGTATAACAGTGAAGCTTCATAGGTTTCATCTTTTACTAGCATAGCTATATGTTTATTTATGCCCAAATCTTTTGGTGAATAACTTTGAGAATGAATTGAAACTTTAGTTGTTGTCTATAGAACCAAATTTGGGAACATCAATATGGACCTAGCTGTGGTTTTGACTGGAACAGCAAATGAACGGAGAGTCGGACACCATTTTGGTAGTGTTGAGATCGGTCGTAGCGAAAGTGCCTACATTTTTCGGGTTGCTTTACCTGGTGTTCGGCGCAATGGCTGTAAGTTTCCTGTCCTGCTTATTTATCAATGTGCATATATTAGTAAATGTGTGTTTGAAAACGTATAGAGCATGCCTACTTCAATAAATATGCTGGATCCGTACCGGGTACTTACCGGTATATAGTACTTTGTATAGTATTTCTATATACATATTGGATGTACAAAATACGTATTCAAATTTTTTTTTTTTAATTTTTGACGTACCCAAACCTTAGTTGCACGAAGCAGGAGTGGAGGCGGGAGTGGGGGCGAGGAAGCGTGAGCCGATAGAAGTGTTTTAGGTAGGGAGCGCCTCGGGAGCGGTAATATATATATATATATATATTTTAGTAATTATTTTTTAAATATATTTATTATATAAAGATGAGTTAAATAATTATTTTTAAATATATTTATTATTTTTATCTTATGTATTATTTTTATTGATAATATTTTTAATTTATTTTTTATTTTTAATTGATATATATATTATAAATAAAAAAATATATAACAAATAAGGAATAATAAAATGTGTTAAAATAAATAATAAATAAAAATTAGATGATTTATTTTATAAATTTTATTAGATTTTTTATTATTATATATGATTTAATTAGATATTTTATTAATGGCTCAAACATCATTTTATCCTTTTATTTTATTTTTTTGGGCCAATGAAGTTAAATGATGAATCATCATGGCCCAAAGTTTCATCCAAAACCCAAATACAAAACGGGCCAGCACTTCCCCTCCATTAAGGCCCATTAGGGCTTTGCCTAGCTTTATATATATATAAAGGTCTCTTCAACAACCCGAAACACAAACACAGAGACAGAGGGAGCTCTCTCTTTCTCTTTCATTTCCATCGCCTACACGAGACCTATCCGAATTGACTATTGCTGATCTATAAGCAAGCGACAAGTTTACGAAAGGAGCCGACTGGAGGGCATATAAGACGAAGGGCATGGGGCGTCGAATGTCACTGAACCGCTAGGTAGTGACATTCCCCCGTAAGAGGGGAGTCTTGGGAGCCTCTAAAGGGGTGAGCGAGGGGGGCAGGGGGGGTATGGGAATACCCCCCTCCCTAGCCCGTAGTCTTATAGGACCGCAAGAAGGCAACTGAAGGGAACGCAAGGAGCGATCTAATAAAAGCGTCGAAAGGCGTCACACCACTAGTTCTAAATAGCAAGCTAACCCGTGCCATCGTACGTTGGCTCAATAGCAAGCTAACTCGTGCCATCGTACGTTATAGCAAGCTAACTCGTGCCATCGTACGTTGGCTCAAATAACTAAGGAATAATGCTCGAACAAGATACGCCCGGCTCACTATCAATTGAAAGAAGTATATTATGAAAATAACACAATCAATTATGATTCGGCTTTGCAGTGCCGGAAAAACAAACTGCAAAATGTTTATTTTCGTACAAAATTCTATTAATATTATTCCTAGTATCAAATGTTATTGTAGTAAAGATGATTCACCAGTATGTATGTATAATGGTCAAAAGCCACATAAGAGTGTCAATGACAATGAATTTTATTCTTCGTTATCTCTACTTGTGGACGATATAGATGTGTCATATCATATATTTTCAAATCTATTTCCTGGATTGACCGTCGATATGGTAAGTTCAATTAAGAAAAGCATCAAGGACAGAAGATACACCCTATCGCCGCTTTTAGTTGAAACCTTCACCAGAGATGTCGTCTATCCTAATAATAATTACCTCAGATTTACTATCCATGGTGATCCGGATCACTATATGGTTGTCAAGCCTACAGTAGAAGACAGCCGTTTTAGTTTGCAATACTATTGGTATATGGTATGCAGCCAACCGGAAGAGCTAAATCAATGAATGGGATAGAGTGCTGATCTGACTCTAAACTAATAGGGGCCTTGGTTAGACTGACTTTGAACTGAGCCTAATTTTGAACCGCTAACAGTCGTCCTGAAAAGGAGCTTCAGCTATGCCAAGAGAGGATTGCTTTGATTCGGAAGGTTCCCCTCCCTTAACAGGAAAACAAAGCCTTCTGGCTTCCGTTGGACATTCTGTGGCAGGAATACGAGAATCTGGACTAGGCTATCAAGAAGTTCAAGGCGTATTGCCGTCAGTGCGCTGTCGAAATAAGATCAGTATGATATAGGAGCATACCATAATTAGGATAAAAAAGTACGCCTAAGCAGTGTCGCGCTTCCTATGCTCGAGTGAGCTTCCTCAATCTCTGCTTCTTCTGCTTCTTCCTTCCTTACTGGTGGAGCTGTTAGACTCGCATCGGCTTATTCTATTATCAAGATGAGTCATCCGCTTCACCGAGAGTGAGGCTTTCCCACGGTAATTGAAAGGTCAGCTGAATTCGTAAAGGCCCCTCAACCCCGTTTCATGTTGGAGGAAAGAGCTCCATATTAGCGAATTGCCTCTGACTACTCCTCCCAGGCTGGTAGAACTATCGGATTCCCATTCACTTAGTCAACTTATTGGACAGACGGGTCAACCACTTCAAAAAGAAGAGTGAGGTTCGTCACAGTCATCGGAAAGTCAGCCAAAGACTTAAACAAATAGACCGTTCATCCTCCACTTAGCGCTCAGCAGGAGATAGAAAGCCAGTACATAGCTCATAGGGGCACCACAATGGAAGAGCCTGTAGTAGATCCAGCATTAGCAGCACCACCAGCTGAGATACCCATATAAAATTAAAGACGGAGTCGTTAGAGGTAGGTAAGGCAATTCCTTTTTGGGATCTGATCCGTCAGAAGAGGAAGCAGGAAGGCGTTCTACTACCGGAGTTTTAGAGGAATCCCTTACCTATGTTGATGAAAGTTACGACTTGGTCGTTTATCGTCATTATACTATATTTCCTTGTGAAGCTTGACATTTTGGAATCCATCGCAAAAAGAAGTAATCCAACCCACGCAATCGACTTGAATGGGCTATTTGAATCAATATGTGTGCGGCCAAGCAAGCTAGCCAATGCGAAGCGTTCTTTGATTATCTACAATATTATTAGATAGAAATGTTCTTTTCTTCAATAACGCACCAAATGCGCGCAAAGGCGGAGGGTAGGGTGGAAAGAGAAGTCAAGGTATCAGCATCAGCTAGAATAGATGGTGATATCAAATGGATAGTCAAGATGATTCACCACCAGATGACTTGCAGCAAGGGAAAAAACCTCCCTATTATAACATAATAGTGGGCCTCGCCCGTCTACTACTCGACCTTCAGTAACTACAGTTAGTAGGGACTGGGGATCCATCCAATCAAAATCCAATAGCTTACTGACTTGCTTGGGTCATCTAAGAGGTAAGGCTCCCCCGATCGACCCTAACTCTCATTCTAAAGAATTCTGGAGCTAAAGGAGTTCCCTAGCCCTTCAAGTTTACATACCGATCCCTCTATGATGGCATTCTTCTTCCTTTCTTCCTATCCGACTTGACGATATTATTCTTTCAGAAGCTAGTGATTAGCTGAGGTTGACAGTATCGTATCCCGGCAAAGGGCTGACTCCACTACTTAAGATTGTCGAATCGAATATTCCATAATTAAATTTAATTACACATTATATTTCTTATATAAATATATTGATATTATTATAAATTGAAATTAAAAAATTGTGTGTATAAATTGAAAGACTTCTTAAATAAATTCAATCACACATCACTGCAAATGTGAGTTTCAATACAATCAACAAAGAAAAAGTTTAAATCCTAACAAAAATTTTTTTTTTTTTAATGTATTATAAATAATTAATTAATTTAATAACGGGCCGGGCTAGGTTGAAAGTTTAAATCCCAAGCCCAACCCATTAACATTTCGGGTTTAAAATGTTGGCTCAACCCGACCATATGGACTAAAACAACTTTTCTAAGTCTTAAAAAATAGGGTTGGGCCAGTCGGGCTGGATAGGCCAACATGCCGATGTCCACCCCTATCCAACGGGCCAACAGCTTTGTTGGTAATCATACTCGTACCACACCGTACTGGATAAGTATCCGTAATCATACAACATATAATATTTTTAGAGTACCCATATTTCATAGGTTATAGTTAACCCTGTGTTGACTCTTAATTTTGAATGGGTAATGTTGTATTCTGGTGACTACACAGCAAAATTCACGATTCTGTCTAATATGATGCCACTTGCTATGCACTTGAAAATCGGGGAGCAGTATGTGAAATGTTTTTACCTCAAGCAAATAGAAAGTTGTGATCAACCAGACAAAAGAGTAGGACATGTAGTTGCTACTGATATTTGCTTTAGGAAATTCTCCATCTGCATGAATCCTCACATTATCATTGAAAACCAAAAATGAGAAAAAAAAAGAAAAGAAAGGGAGGAGATGACCAAATAGAGATTGTTTATCATCTCAGGTAATGTGAAGTATACTATTCAACCTAATGGTAAAGTACATGTCGAAGGACTGGTGGGAAATGTTGCAATGTTGAAGGATATGCCGAATCCGTTTGAAATGAAAGTTGAACAACTGTGTCCAAGGGGACCCTTCCATGTTACCTTTGATTTGCGTGGACCTGTTGACCCCAGGCTATGTTCTCCCAATTTTAGGCCTGATGGTATCCTGGAAGTTGTTGTCAAAGCCAAGAAACCATGATTGTTGCCTTTCTCAAGCTTTGTTGGAATCCCATGAGCTGTGTTATGAAACTCTGTTGTCATCAGAATTTGCCAGATATATATATATATATTAAATGTATGATTGTGTGTAATAAAGAGAAAGTAGTGTTTGGTGGGGTTCAACTCAGATCATATGATACTTACCAAAACAAACTCGTTATCATACCATCTATATATATGGTTTTAGTCCTAATTGAATTCCTGTTGTGTGTTTTCCGTTGTTTACCTTTCTGGGTTTCACTTTTTGTGTGCATGGACAGTGTTCAGCCTACTTGCCATGTGAAGATTTTAATTGTCCTGCTATGAATACATGTTTCATTGGATGAGTTAAATTTTCATTGGACAAGTCAGTATTGTTGCATAAATAGAAGTATATAATTACAAAAAAAAATTATAAATAGAATGATACCTGCTAAATGTGTTTTAAAAAATGATTAACATCGATTTATACAATGTTGAATTTTACTTTGATATGATAAGTTTTATTATAATTATAATATTGAATATTAATTTAATATTTTTTTTATTTCTTTATTTTAAAATATTAAAAATAAAAAATAAATTGTACTTGTAGTCCTTATAATATGTGTCTTGGGCTAATTTGGTTAATGTAATTTTAGAATTATCAATTTGATTTTTTAATTTTTCTAATTCAAGCAAATTGATAACATCGATTAAATATTTAGACAAAAAGTTAAAACAAAATGATCAATTGAAAAAAGTTTAAACTGTTTCAAATTAGATGTCAAGTTCTTAATTAAAAAAAGAATTATTTCAGTAAATTATTTTAAATTAGATGTGAACTTATGTATCACTTGAATGAAAATGAATAAACTATTTTATTTTTTAATTTTAGTATAATTTCTGTTAGAGTTAAATTGATACAATTAGAAGAAAATTAGTAATTAAATTGACACACTAGAGAAAGTAGGATGAGTAAAATAAATTTCAATAATTTGTGCATCCAAACACAGCCTATGAAGAATAGGAAACATCACCGATTTGAACCGTAGGAGAAACCCAGAACAAGCAACGACAAAGGGAAGGGAAGGGAAGGGAAGGGAAGGGAAGGAAAGTGAAACCTTCCGATCAAGTTCCACCAAGTCCATATCATTTTCAAAATTACTAATTAAGAAAGTGATATTGGCATCAGTTAGGACAGTCTTTATTCGCATTTTTCTTGGAATCATGGACTCCTTCCTATTAGTCACCACTCCACGGTTGTCTTCCGTCCTCAACGAAGCTCCCTCGTATCGTGTCGTATCTTCTTTGATCAACCCCACCTCCACACCGCCCCAACTTTGCTAATACAAACAACTTCACACAACACACGCATTCACGCGACGCAACATCAAGGAAGGGAGCTTCCTTCGTCGAGGTTTGAGTATCAATAATGGCGTATAAAGTCCTTTCAGCGCTCGACACTGCGAAGACGCAATACTACCACTTCAAAGCCATCATAATCACTATTCTAATTCATGTATGTATGTATATATATATATATATATAAATTAAAAATCCTACACAATGATCCTGAATCAAGTAATCAAAGAATTGTTCAGCAGAAACGGAACTCAAGATCCTGATTCATCATTTTCAGGGAAACAAAAAAAGAAAGAAAAAAGAAAGAAGACCCGAGAGAGAGAGAGAGAGAGATGCCTGGGATGCAGTGGACTCCCTTGTTGAGGAGATGATGGGAGCAGGGAGAAGTGGTACGAAGGTCAAAGGTCCGAACTTGGTGAGCACCCCTTCTTAAGAGCTCCAAGCAAAGACTAGACCCAACAAATCCAAGCCCTCCGGTTACCACGAAGGTTTTACCCTCTATCCCCTCGTTCTCGCTCAAATCATCTCTCTCTATCTCTCTCTCTCTCTCTCTCTCTCTAGCTCTCCGTTTGTTTTTGTTTCTGCAGAAAACGGGCCCTGTTTGCGAAGTAAAATTTTATTTTCTTTAGGTTAAAATTTATAAAAAGGTAAAATAGATTAAAATAGTGAATAAGGTAAAATGTCCTATTAAATCTATAAGGTGCCGTTTGGTAACACTTACGTTTTCAGTTTTCTGTTTATATTTACAAAAATTTGAAAAACTCAAATAAAAACTTGTTTGGTAAAATTTTTGATTTATAAATCACTGGTCTCAGTTTATAAATTTGGCCAAAAAATGAAAACACAAAAAAGGTGTTTCCATTTTGAGTTTTCAGTTTTTTTTTTTTTATCACCCAATATTAGCCACCACCCGCCACCATTTTCCATCACCGTCTTCCGCTACCACCACCCACCACCCAGCACCACCTGCCGCCACCACTTACCACCCACCTGCCACCACCACCCACCACCAGCCACCACCCACCTGCCACCACCCACCTGCCACCCACTCACCACTACCACCCACCCCTCGCCACCACCCACAACCACCCGCCATCTGCCACCCACCTGCCACCACCACCACCACCCACTCGCTACCACCCACCACCCGCCACCGTCACCCACCCACCCACCCATCCACCACCCACCCGCCACCACCCACAACCACCCGCCATCCGCCACCCACCTGTCGCCACCACCCACTACCCATCACTACCCACTTGCTGCCACCCGTCACCTACCCGCTACCACCCACCACCACCCACCTGCCACCACCACCCGCCACCACCACCCATCTGCCACCACCACCCACTACCACTATCCACTCGCTACCACTCACCACCCGCCACCGTCACCCACCCACCTACCACTCACCCGCTACCAGCCACCACCACCCGTCATCCGCCACCACCACCACCACCACCACCACCACCACCACCCACTCGCTATTACCCACCACCCACTACCGTCACCCACCCACCCACCTACCAACCCACCACCATCACCCGCCACCAACCACCACCACCCTCCATCCGCCACCCATCTACCACCACCACCTACCACCCGTCACCACCACCACCACTACCCACTCGCTACCATCCACCACCCGCCACCGTCACCCATTCACCCACCGCCACCACCCGCCACCACCCGCCATCCGCCACTCACCTGCCACCACCACTCGCCACCACTACCCACCACCCGCCACCACAACCGCCACCACCCACTCACTGCCACCCACCACCCGCCACCATCACCGTCACCGTCACCCACCCACCCACCACCACCAGCTACCTACCACCCACCGTCACCACTTTCCACCACCGTCTTCCACCGCCACTTGCCACCATTTGCCATTTCTCACTCTTTTTTATATTTTTAAATTCTTTTAAGCATTTTGTCAATTACCAAACGCGTTTGTAGTTTATGTTTTTCTAAAAATAAACAAAAAATAAACAAAAACCGGTTTATAAAATTTTTGTAAATATAAACTGAAAACGTAAACGTTACCAAACACACCCTAATTATTTTATTTTTTTTTATAAATATCACATCAAATTATAAAAAATTTAATAAATTTTCTAAATATAAAAATTTTAATTCGGACTCTCGCGGTTCTGAATCTAATCTCACAAGTACAATGTGAAATTGATAAACACCAAAGTGTCCAAATTTGACAAATCTTTTGGAAAATCCATTTTTGAATAAAAAATGTCAAAATTAGACTGCTTTGCCAGATATAGAGTCGCCACCTAAATATTTTATTTTGAAAAAATTTAAAAAACCCATGACTCGGGCCAAAGGCCACATGTCCGTTATCACCAAAGTTGTCTCAGCTCAGGAACTTAGGTACGAGAGGGGAATGTCATGAATTGAGCACCCCGGCTCGCCTAATCAAAGATTGGCCTCAACTAATCATGATATGATTTTTATCAACATTATGTGCTCTTATTCCGGTTATTAGGCTAGCTTTACTATGTGATGCGCACAAGCAAGCATAGACTAAAATTGCAAGAATTAGAACAATTCAATTTCATATTTGTTTGCGAAAAGGGTTTGAATGTGGGCTTAAGGTTTGCGAATTTGCCACTCAACAAAGTAGGCTTAAAACTGTGAATTTGCCACTAGACATAGTGGGCTTAAAAACGCACATTCGTTGAATTGTTCCAATTCAAGCAATAAGCCCTCATTCACATGCATTCAAGCAGTTTAACAAGTAAGCATTTAGCCTCATGGCAAACATGCTAGTCATGGCAATCACTCACACACATGCAAATCTGCTAAAGCACTAAAAACTCACCTAGTATTCCAAGCTAAGAAGATACGAGTTAGAAAAATATGCATGATTCTTAATTATACAAGATGTCTAATGCAACACATGCAATATGCAATTACTAGGCTCGGCTAGTAATATAGCATATGAAGCAATTTGAAACATGCGGTCTAAATACGTATTCAACGAAGTAATTGAAAGAACAATGCAGTTTGAATGATACGTCGAGCCTCAATGCATGGAAGACAAGATGAATGGATGCAAGTATAAGGTATGCTAATTGAAACATGTATCCCTAATCTAACCATCAAAAGCGATTAAATAAAAGAAAGAAAGACGTGGGGTTGGACGACATGCACGTTATTACATTACGCTCTCACGAAGGAGAGTCCGAATGAATAAACTAACTAGCTAACTAAGCTAAGCTAAGCTAATTAAGGTAATTATTACAAAACTTAAATGAATAATTAACTGACTATCTAAGCTAATTAAATATTACATCACCAACTAATTAGCTACAACTAACTAAGCTAATTAAATGATTACAAAACAATTGCAACTAATTTAAACCAAGTAACTAAACTAAACTAATTAGCTACTCTGCCCCGGGAAAAGAAAGATGTGCATGCGCATGTTTCTACCCGAAAAGACCATCATTTTGCTCCCGAAAGCCTCTGTTTGCACAGTTGAACACTTCTAGAATCATTCTGCTCCTCCTTACCAATTCTCTGCTGATATTTGCATCAGTGGCTAGCCGACCACTATTAAAGATTGTTGGCCAGGTGCCGGCCATCTATGGTGCTCTGCTGGATACTTGCCGGCCATGGATAGTGGTTTGCCGGCCACTGATGTACTAGATTATCATGCTGTAACAGAGAACAAACAGAGTAAAGAAATGGTATTTCCAAGGATTGTCTGCACAATTCACCTTTCCTTTTCATGAACAAATCCAAGGAGTTGTGAACTTAAGTCACAAACCACCAATTCAAGCAATTTTATTGCACGATGGCTTGTGATTCAAGATGTGCAAGTTCAGCGTGTGTTTGGCAAGAGGGTTGTGGGCTCATTGAGCCACAAACCGACAAAAGTGGCTAAATTAGCCACAAACGGACAAAACACAAAAAGCCTCCGTTTTGGAGCATAACTTCCATACAAAGAGAGATGAAACTACCAATTTACCCCTGAGCTATTTGGACTACTCTAAAGAAGACTCCAATGTCAACCTTTTCCCAAAAAAAACACGTTTTCCCAGAAAATCAAAGAAAGTTGAAAAAAAAAATTTTAAAAACATTTTTTTGTTATTTGTTAAAATATTTTATAAAAATAAATCCAAACTCTATTTATAAAAATATTTTTAAATATTTTAATTTTTTTAAAATTATGTATTTGATTATTTTTTGAGTGTAGAGTTGTGAAAGTAGTATGGAGTTTCGAGTTATGTGTTTGGTTATGAGTTTTAAAAATAATTTATTAATTGAGTTTTGTTTTATGTATTTGGTTACGATTTGAGTGTAGAGTTGTTTTTAAATTTAAAATATTAACATTTTAAATTATTTAAATTTTTTGAATATTTAAATTATTTAAATTTTTTTGTTCAAATAATTTGTTGAATATTTATATTATTTAAATTTTTACGATTTAAATTTTTGAATATTTATTTTAAATTTTTGCTTATTAAATTTTTTAGATTATTTACATTATTTAAATATTTAAAATAAGATTAAAATAAAATTAAAATTAATATTAAAATTAAAATTAAAATTAAAATTAAATTATTTAAAATACACAGGACAATAAATTAAAACCTCACTTTTTATCATTTCACAGAAAATGAAAAAAAAAAAAAAAAAAACACATGAAAAAACCATTTGCAAAAAAAAAATAAAAATAAAATAAAAATAAAAATAAAACTTAAAAATGCATAAATTATTTAACAAAAAATACGCCTCATTTAAAAATATTTAAAAAATTACAAAAACATAAATTTCAAAAAAAAAAAAGAACGACAAAAATACGCCTCATCCAAAAAGAGTAAAAAAAAAACAGAAATTACCATTTGCCATGTAATTTACAAATAAATAAAACAAATGAAAATTCATTTTTTATATATAAAAACAAAAAAATAAAAAAATAAATAATAACCCAAAATAAAAAAATAAATAATTTACCAAACTACGCCAAAATAAAACCCAAAATAAAAAAATTTCAACAAAATACGCCAAATCCGAACCCAAAAAAAAAAAAAAATTATTTTACCAAAATAAGCCAAACTAAAACCCAAAATAAAAAAAAATAAAAAATAATAAAATTTAAACAAAATACGCCAAATCTAAACCTTAAATTCATACAAAAACATAAATAAATATTTTATCAAAATAAAATAAAACCCAAAATAAAAAAATAAAAAATAAAAAAATTTAAACAAAATAGGCCAAATCAAAACCCCAAAAAAAAAAAAAAGGTTAGCAAAAAACGCCAAATCCAAACCGAAAATAAGAAAAAAATTAAAAAAAAAAAAAAAAAGCAACTCACCAGAAAGCCAGTTCAATTACAGGTATATTTCAATTACAGGTACAATTACAGCTGACGTGGACGTCAAATACATTTCAATTACAAGTACAAATCTTATCAAGGGCACTTTGGTAAATTCATAGGAAGACACCTCACCAAAAAGCTAAAAAGCCAAAAAAGCCAGAAAATCCTTCCCAAACCGGACTTTTTAGCCCCAGGCTCAAATAGCCAAAAAAACTAAAAAGCCAAAAAGCCAGCCCACTTCCCAAACGGAGGCTCAATAAATACAAAAAAACAAGACACAAACCTCCCCCCCTTTCATGAATGATCAAGGGAAGAAGTTGACCTCGGAGACTTGAATCATTTCATCATTAACAAATATGAAATGGTTCAAGTTTCCATGTGTTCAATTAACGTCCAATTGAACACAACTAAATTATTATCCTTCTCACTTTTAGTTTCAAGTTTTAGTTACTCATTTCAGTTTTACCAACCATCCTTTAATTCATTAAGTCCAAATGGTAAATTTAAGTCCTCTAATGGAGTGAAGTACCAAACCAAAAGTTAACTTAAGACATGAAAGAGATGTCATGCCGTTGATAATGAACCCTTAAAAGGGATTAAACCATTAAGCATGACAACCTCAATCTCATGCTTAAAAGAACAAGAGGCTTGAAACAACTCTTAAAGCAAAACAAAACCCAAGAAAGGAAGGAGGTTACAGAAATTATTAGTGCTGAAAATAAGTGAGAAAAGCATAAATAAATGCTATCACTCAGAGGAGATGGTGTCTAAGGCCTAAAACACCAAGCTCATGAGGACTATTACACTACAAGCATGCAAAACAAAGCTCAAACACAACAAACACTTAAAAATAGTCTTGAAAATGGTCTGAGACAGCCCTAAAACATGCTGGAAAAATAAACAAAACATGGAGCATGGAGCATGTTAAGGTAGTAAACAAAACATATGGAGGGGAGGCTAACCCCCCCATTTCTGGACTTCAAAACTTGTTTTTAGCCATTGAAATAACTTTGAAAAACAGTATTTAAAAGCTTAGAAAAAGATAGTAAAAGGGTGGGAAAGACAAGGGCAAATACCTTGAAAGTAAGGTGTAAAGAAGGGTGAACCACCTCTCAACCCTTATTGGCCTTAAACCACAAGTTTCAGCCCAAAAATACTGAGTTTATACAGCCCAAAAAACAGTACAAAAATGTGTTGGAATGAAGACAAAAGTAGCTAAAATAATAAGCTAAGACATGGCATTTAAGCTAGTAAACAAGCTAAAGAATGGGTGGCTAACCCCTCCATTTTTGAGACTTCAAAACCACTTTTTTTAGCCTCTGAAAACCTCTGAAAATTAGTGGTAAAAAGCTCAAAAGAAGTTGATGAAAGAATGGGAAACATAAGTGTAAAGGCTTAGGAAACAAAGTGTAAAGAAGGGTGGCCAACCCCTCTACCTTTAATAGTTTTAAACCATAAGCTTCAGCCCATAAAAACAGGTTTTAATGAGCTTAAAAATAGCAAGAAAAGATGGAAAATAAGTGGTGTAAAGATGGTGCAAAGGCAAGAGAAGTTATACCTCTTGAAGAGGAATGAACCCTTAAGTCAAAAGCCATCAATTTCACACTCTCAAGTGCTTCAAGCGCTTAAATTCAAGCTCAAATCATCTCAGCAAGAAGTTTTCTAGGTTTGATTTAGAGTGCTTGAGCAAAGGCTAAGCAAGTTGTAAGAAAGAGAATTGTAGAGAGAGAGAGAATATTTTTCAAAATATTTCTTCACTCCTAATGTTTTCTAACCTTGAAATATGAGAGAGGGGTCAAGTATATATAGAAAAAATGAGCCTATCTAAAAAATATCTAAAAAGGGACAGCTGGAACTTTGTGGAAACAACTGGAGAAAATATCTAGTGTTTACATTGGCCAAAAGTGTCCATTGCCGGCCATCAAAAAACTGCTTCTAGGCCCGACTTCAAACAGGCATAACTCCTTCATCCGGACTCCTTTTCAGGTCATTCTTGAGTCTAAATTAAAGCCCCGGAAGTCTTCTTTCCAATGGTGAAGCCTCACATCTAAATTCTAAGTGTGCAAAGAGATGCCTATTTTAGTGAAGGTTGTTCAGTTTTGGCTTAATCGGATGGATGCCTAACTTCAAACAGCCATATCTCCCTTATCCGGACTCGACTTTTGGAGATTCTTGAGTGCAAAATGAAGCCCCAGAAGCCCACTTTGCAATGGTGGTGGCCTCATAACTAAAGCCCAAGTATACAAAAGGATAGACCTGATTTAGTGAGGCTGTCCGGTTCTTTCTTAACTATTTCAAGCCCAATTTCTTCCCCAACTAGTTTTCTTCCCTCTCCTCCAATTTTCTTCCACTTCAAACCTATAAATAGAAGGTTTAAAAAGATTTTTCAAAGAGTTCACATTCCCTTCATTTATCTCCACTTTGTCTTTGCTCGGTTTACCGAAAAGTACAATTTTTAACGAAATGCGAGCCTTGGAACATCGTAGAAACTTTTCAAAAATATTTTGAAAGAAAGGGTTTTAAGGTCTAAAAAAAAAATTTGGTCTAAAATCGTTTTGGTCAAAAATGGGGTGTAAGGTTGGGATTTAGAGCTCTTCTTGCAAAGAAATCGAACATTTGCATAGCACAACTTTCATCATTAAGTGATCAATCAGTGGTGTCCAAGTTTTAAGCGCGGTCAAAAATAGGGTGTCTATAACGCCGTTGGTCGCTGAAATTGTGGAAATCACCATTGTTGAACATCTGTAAGTTCCATTTTCGTCAAAATCACCATCGACGACCATTTGTGACAACATAACCGTCGAAATGGGCAAAAAACGTAAGTAATCTAATCATTCTTGTATGTAAACCCTAAATCTCTTCTTCAACAAACAACATTGTGAACTTTCACAAATATCCCTTGTTTTTATTCATACAATATATGAGACTTCATATTGTTATTATTCATGCCCTAATCGTTAATCTAAACCCCTCAATCCCAATCCCCAATTATATGGGTTTTTTCACCAAAAAACTTTATAGTTGCCATTATGTTGTGTTTAAATCTGTGAACATTCAAATGGATTGAAAGATGTTGGGTCAATCAAATTATTTGAGATGTTATTGTTGTTGTTATTGAAAGATGTGAACATTCACATGAAATTAAAAATTGTTGGGCAAGCAAATTGTTATTGTTATTGTTGTTGTTGTTGTTGTTGAAAGCTGTGAACATTTACATGAAATTGAAAATTGTTGGGCACACAAATTGTTTTAGTTGTTGTTGTTGTTGTTGAAAGATGTGAACATTCACATGGATTGAAAAATATTAGGCCAATCAAATTGTTTCAGATGTTATTGTTGTTGTTGTTGAAAGATGTGAACATTCACATAGATTGAAAATGTTTGGCCAATCAAATTGTTGTTGTTAACCGTAGTGAACATTCACATGAAAATAAAGAATCATAGTCCAACTTCCTTGTGTCAGATGTTGTTGTGATATATAATTATGTTATGAACATTCATAACATCTGTAAATTAATTAGACACTTTGTGAACATTCACCATTGTGTTTAGAGGAAATATATCACTTTTGTTATCCCATGTTTGAAACTGTATTTTAATTTTAAGGTTGTACTATAAAATTGGCATTGCATAATTGTAGTAAGTCTGTGCATTGTCAGCTAAATTAGTACTGTGAATGTTCATAACATCCTTTGATCTATTTGGGTTAACATCCACATGTTCTTGAATGATGTTCATGGTTGTATAAACACACATTGATTTTTACACACACACACACACACACACACTATGCACATTGTGTTTTTGTTGACACAGTGAACATCCACATCCATGGACAGATGTGGATATTTACATCTATGCACACAACTGTGGACATTCACACCCATACACACAATTGTGAACATTTACATCTATGCTAATGTTGTGAATGTTTACATTTGTGCCACTATTCTAATCACGTGAGTCTTGTCTTAATTTTTTTTTGTGCTCTATTTTGCAAATATTGCACAGAAGAAAACCTCAAAGTGAAAAAGGGATGAGTACCATGTCAAGGAAGAAAGCCCACATGCAAATACTAGCAGCAATGTTAACATGCGGCGTGTCGACCCACCGTTTGCGTTTTTCTGTTCTCCTACCATTCCATCGTTATCGAAGCGTTATTGGCTACTGGAACCATACTCCAACGAAGAAGAAACAATGCTGTGAACATTTGCATATATCGAAGTGTATCAACTCGACATGGGGACCAAATGTAAGCATATTTTCCCCCCTTTTTTGTGTAATCAAATTACATTTTTTTTTGTCCTAATGCAAACTTTCTCACATGTTGCCATTGTTATTTTTGGTCCTTGTTGTTCATGATTTTGCTATTATTTTCCCTCTTTTTGTTGTTGTTGGTATTGTTGAAATGATGTAAACTCCCAAATTTGTTGCTTTTCCTAGAAAACAGAAAATTGTTGTTGTTTCGGGATATTGTTGTTGTTGTTGGCATGATGTCAACATTCACATGGGGAACATGTCCTGAATAAATTTGTTACATGATTGTGAACATTGTGTCAAGCAAATTCCCAAATAAAAACGTTTCTTCTACTTGTAGTTTGATTTTGATGTGAACCTTGACATTGTGAACATTAATGTTGTTCATACTTGTCCACTTAATATGCACATTACAGTTGTGTACACTAAAAATATATGGTTTGTGGTTAATGAATGGGTGATGTTACCATGTTGTTTAGTTGTTTATAACTACTATGAATATTCACATTGGTGCTATTTGCTTATAAATGTGTACATATAATCATTGTCTTACTGTGAATTGTTGTAACCAAATGTTGATGTGAACGTCAACATTCCCTTCTATATACATAGACATACCTAATATTATATGGATGTGTAAATATTAATATTCGGTGTACCATTACTATTTGTACCCTAGCAATAATGTGAATATTCACATCTCCAATAATGTGAATGTTGACATTACTATATTTGTCACCTAAATAGCACTTTGTTGTTTTTGCTTATATGAATATCGTTGAATGTGAACATCCACACTGACTAATGATGTGCTGATGTCAATGTACATGCCTACCCTACCAATTCTATTGAAATCAAATTTAATGTTCATATATACACTCACTATTTGTGCATGTCTATGTAACAGATGTTGCATCTAAAATTTGCACAAAGAGGAAAAGGGAGGAGTATCATGTCAAAGAACAGAGCAACACCTACATTGACATGCAACATGTCAATTATCGATCAAACATTACAGGCTTAGTAAAACTGATGAGATGCACCAAGTTCTCGGATCTTCAGCTGGACTATTTGAGGCAAACTTCGTTGTTTGATGGTTGGGGTTGTCCACTATACACTAGCTATACCAGAATACAATGTTAGTTTTTTTTTTTTTATTTTTGTTTTTGTAACTTTGATAACTTGCAGTTGAAAACACTTGACAACATATATACAAATCAATGATATATTTCTCACACACCTATGTGTTTTGATGGTATATTTGGTGTTGATGTGTTGCGTGTGCTAAACAATATAAACTGTGAATATTTACATTTGTTTTCTTATCTTAAAGTTTGTGTGAATGTTCACATCTTAATTTATGTTCAATAAATGCGAATGTTCAAATTATGTCCTATGTTTACTGTGGTTGACTACGGATGTTAATATTCACATTACACATCAATTAGGTGTATAATCATATTAGAATTAACGTGAACATTGACATCTATTTGTTGCATTGTGAATATTCACATCATACTATGATTGACTACAGATATTAATATCCACGTTATACATTAATTAGGTGTACGACCCATGAACAAACATATCATAATTAATGTGTATCTTCATATTTATTTATTGCATTGTGAATATTCACATCATGTTTGTGTCTAAAACAAATGGTCCTTGAATATTCATATCTATATCATAAGGGAGAAGGGTTTTTAAATTTATCCTACACACATTTGTCCTACTAGGACATTTGAATGGTTATGATTTATTTCTGCTTGAGAATGAACGGCAGAGATGATAACCTTCTTTCTCACTCGACCTCAACTTCTCGCCCAAGAGCCACACTTCAAAAATACTTAAAACTTTGCAATCACCTCACTTCAAATCACACCTACCTACGCTCATCTCTCTCTCTCTCTCTCTCTCTCTCTCTCTCTCTTTCAGCCTTACTTCCCACTGGTACATCTCTTTCCAACCAGTCAATATTGTTTCGGTGCTGTCGCTTCTAAATCTAGTTCAACAGCCTTACTTCCCACCGGTACATCTCTTTTTGACTGCTCGATGGTGCTGCTGTTTCGGTGCCGTCGCTTCTAGATCTAGATCCACCACCACCGCCGGTTGTGAGATCCATAGCTCTCACACACTCCTCTTCTACTACAGCATACAGACAACCGATGATTTCACCACTGCCGCCTCAGAGAATCTTCTGCCGAACAGAGATCTGTACACTAGCAGTTGTTCAAGTTCATCAGTGATGGTGGTGGAGTGATATTAGTTTGAAATTTCTCAAATTTTTGGTTATATAAACTGTTTATTTAGAATTAACTGGTTTCCTTTTCTTTGAGATCGAAATGGCAGACCTATTTGAACAAAAAGGCCAAGACATCTGTGAGTACATATATTAAAGGAAACAAATATTGTATAGTGCTTTTAATAACTCATGTTAATTGACATCTGTGAGTCCTTGGAAGCTATCTTCTATGATCAAGCAATCCTTATTCTCACCTTCATTGACATTTGTGAGTCCTTGATATTGTTTTGGAATTTCTCAAATTTTCAGTCCCTCTCCTCTGTTATTGAGTACATATTTTTTCGGATTATCTTGATTACTCTTTGTTGTATTTTTTTTTTTAGTCTCTATTATTGAGTTTGTTTATTCCTTTATTTATTGTGTTTGTGTGCTCTGATTTTTGTTCCATTGTAAATAGCATTTAGATTCTAATTTTTGTTTAATGTAGTTGGATTCCCATATAAATCTGTATATGATCTCATTTGACTATGTTGTGTTTTAAGAACAAAACATCCTGCCAAACGAGTTCACTGAGCCATTTCCATTTTCTCTATCTGGAAACATAGTATATGTTGTTCAAATTGTGAAATTAAATAAATAGATTTATGAAGAAATCAAATTATATACCAAGAACATATGCTAATAATTACAACTAAATTTTAACAGAAATACACAAAACAATAAAAGAGTAAAGAGACGAAACCGAAGCCTGCACGGAAGCAGTTTCCTTAAAATAGATTTCGCCGCCTCATGGGTCGAGTGCTTGAGGAATCCCGGCGTCTGTCTCCCAGGATACGATGGTCAAAACCAGCTACAGCAGAAGCACTTTCTGTCTAGCTTAGCGAACAAAAACAGTGGCAGCACTCTCTCACTGTAGAAATTTCTAGCAAACTGACTAAAAAATAGAAGAAACAATTTCTGTGTTTGAGACTTGACAGGAGGTTCTCAATTTATACATGTATAGGGGAGAGAGGAGAAGCCTCCAGCCTTTATGGCTGGTCACTAATGCACCATTAACCTCTGCAATAAAGGCAAGAGTTACAAACCCCATTAATGCAGGAGTTACAAACCCCATTAATACAGGAGTTACAAACCTCATTAATGCTCTATTCAACTCTGTAATAAAGCCAGAAGTTACAAACCCCATTACCTCTTTCATGAAGCTAACTTCATGAGGCAATTTCTCATTCAAATCTCAATAGTTTTTGGCCATTCTATCTGTGGTGTAAAGATCTCATTGCAAAGTATCTAGACCCACGTAGACCCAACTCAATAGATAGTTGGGACCCACTTTAATATTTAATTAAAGTTACCAAAAAACCATTTTTTCCAACAATCCTCCACATGAATAAAAATTGACCGAATGACTCAACAAACAGACACCGTTCAACAATAATGACTCGGAGAGAGAATACAACGAACTAACCCCGACATCAGAGAAGGTAGCTTTTGGCTTTGAACCTCTCCCAGTGAAAACCTATCGAGTTTACTGGCTGATCAGTGAATATGACATCTTGAACTGCTCTGCCGTTTATGTAAATTGAGACAATAGATCTCACACGGGAATTACTCCTACCACCATTTTGTTCTCACTGGTGTGCCCTGTATGGCCCTGGACACTAGCCTAGTTCAGCGAGTGGTTTCAAAGAACCTTGGCCTCCCAATTCTTCTAGAAGCGGCCCCATTTCACACTCACATAGGTGACTCTACTAGAGTATCCTGCTATATTCAGCTCAACAGCTTAACACACTAGAGTCATTAAAAGCTCAGCTTAACCTCTACACTTGCAGGTATCACTAATAGAAGGAATGGCTGGAGGTTTAACCTCCTCAGTGACATACCACCGTTACACGCAATTAGGTTATCCCATTGAACCTAGATCTTGGGATCTCCAGTCAACTAGGTTGGGTTTCCATTCCGGTAACTTCCAAAGGCCTCAACTCCATTCCTTTTGACGACGTTTTGACTAACACTCGATTTAACCCTTTGGTTAGCGGATCCGCAGTGTTGTCCTTAGACTTTACGAAGTCTAAAGAGACAACTCCATTCGAGAGTAGTTGTCGTATGGAATTATGTCTATGACGGATATGTCTAGACTTTCCATTATACATATTATTCTGTGCCCTACCAATTGCAGATTGACTATCACAATGAATACAAATAGCAGACACATGTTTAGACCAACGTGGCAAATCTTCAATGAAATGGCAAAGCCATTCAGCTTTTCCCGCTGCTTTATCAAAAGCAATAAACTCTGATTCCATCGTTGATCTAGATATACACATTTGCTTGGAAGATTTCCAAGACACGGCTGCCCCACTAAGAGCGAACGCATATCCACTAGTGGACTTTGAGTCCTTTATATCTAATATCCAATTCGCGTCACTATAGCCTTCTAGCATCGCTGGATATCGAGTATAATGCAGCCCATAATCCCGAGTGTAGCGTAAATACCTTAACACCCGCACAATGCCCTTCCAATGAGAAGCATCGGGATTACTTGTGTATCTACTAAGCCTGCTAACCGAGTAAGTTATATCCGGCCTAGTACAACTCATCAGATACATCAAACTACCAATGACCCTAGAATATTCTAGCTGAGAGACACTCTCACCATTATTCTTGATCAAGTGTAGACTCACGTCTACCGGTGTCTTAGACACACTTGTATCTGATTTACCAAATTTCTCAAGTATCTTCACAACATAGTGAGACTGAGAAAGTACAATTCCACTAGATGTTCTGGTAATCTTAATACCTAGAATAACATCTACAAGGCCCATATCTTTCATGTCAAACTTAGAATTTAACAACTTCTTGGTAGTTTTGATCATTTCATCGTTACTACCTATAATGAGCATATCATCAACATATAGACACACAATGACATAACCTCTGTCAGTGTCTTTGACATAAACACACATGTCACATTCGTTGATTCTAAACCCACTTGACAACATTACGTTGTCAAACTTCTCATGCCATTGTTTAGGCGCTTGCTTTAAACCATACAAAGATTTGACAAGCTTACAGACTTTCTTACTTTGTCCTAGAGTTGAAAACCCCTCGGGTTGCTCCATGTAGATTTCTTCATTCAAATCTCCATTTAAGAAAGCTGTCTTTACATCCATCTGATGTATCTCCAGATTGCGCAAAAGCTGCTAACGCAATCACCATGCGAATCGATGTTATCCTAGTAACTGGTGAATACGTATCAAAGTAATCCAGGCCTTCTCTCTGCCTATATCCTTTGATAACTAGTTTAGCTTTATACTTATCAATTGACCCATCAGCTTTCATCTTTCTTTTAAAGATCCACTTACTCCCCAAGGCCTTACTGCCTGGGGTTAGATCAACCAACTCCCAAGTAAGATTCTGCAAGATGGAGTCAATCTCACTCTTAATGGCTTCTTTCCACAAAGGACTTTCAGGTGAAGTCACAGCTTTATGGAAAGTTCGAGGTTCTCCCTCTAACATATAAGTCAAAAAATCAGGATCAAAGGACTTTGCAGTCCTAGCTCTCTTACTCCTTCTTAGCTCATCTACATTTTCAGCTTGATCACCCAAGTGATCATTTGTTTGATTAGCTATGTGATCATTGTCACCTTCAACCTCTTTCATTGAACTCTGAATCCCTTCTTGGAGATGACACGAAAATACATTTTCAAAGAAAGATGCATTTCTTGATTCCATGATAGTATTCTTGTGTATATCTGGAATAGCAGATTGAACCACAAGAAATCAATATGCACTGCTATATTGTGCTCAACCATTGAATACACAGTCAACGGATTTTTAGGCTTATCCTAACCCTCTTGGGTTTAGGTATTTCCACCTTTTGCATGACACCCCCACATTTGTAAGAATTTATAAGAAGGCTTAACGCCTTTCCATAACTCATACGGGATCTTGTCCACTTCGCTTCAACACAAGTTTCACACTTGTGTTTCGTTAGAACGACCTTGTCGGACTCAAAAACCATGCGAAAGTCCGGAACATACATGATTTCGTTTAAGGGGGACTTCTCCCTCATTCCAGAAAATTTTCCATGCTCAATGACATTGGCATTCACTGAAGAGGTACTCCTTCCTTTCTTTCTGTTATCCTTCTCAATTCGGAGTCGGATAATTAAGTCTTCTTTGTAGAATTTATACAAAGTCTTAAACAAATCCTTGTGTCACAATGATTATGAAACTCTCAAAATCATATCACAGTAAATACATTCCCAGAATGTCATCAACCGAATTAGGCACCCAAATATATTTGGTCCAACCTATCACTCTGAAGCCAATAGTCTTACTATTAGGAAACACAAATCCAGTGTTCAATAGTCTACTATTCGGAACTTCATAACCTGGCCAGTAGTCTTATCACTAGGAATCACTAACTTCTCAGTATGTGGTCAGTAGATTTTCTACTACTAGGAATCACAATGTCTTAACCTGTGATCAGTAGTCACTTTACTACTAGGAATCACAACGTCCTGACATAGGATCAATAGACTCTTTCATTACTAGGAATCATCATGTCTTGACATATGACCAGTAGCCTCTTTACTACTAGGAACCATGATGTCTTGACATGTGATCAGTAATCTGTTCACTACTAAGAACCACAATCTCATAACTGTGTAGCTAGTGGTCTAACACCTCCTAGGAACCACTAGTTTTCTATCTCTGTGATCTGTGATCTTATACTCACTAGGAGCCACCAATTTAAGAATATATTTGGAATTTAAAAATTCAAAAATATATTCACCCACCCTAATGGGTTGTCTCATCTTTGCTTTCAAGCAAAGTCACATAGCAATCATATATGCTATAATTGACACAAGGATAACATACTAATTGCCTCTGATTAATTCAGAACTGTTATCATGCAATCTTATGATTTCCTTTAATCATACTTGATCTCTCAAGATCTTCCTTTAAGAATCTCGCGAGGCTAAGGTTGTCAGGTGGAACAACATTTCTTTTTGTCACATTTTGAAGCCATTTCTGAAGCATCACAATAGAATTTCACTTCTGTGATTCCAGAAATTAAACTTAACCCTTAGAAAATCCCTCAAATGGAAATTTAATTCAAAACTAGTTTCACCATTTAACCTAGAATCGAGCATGGTCAGGAATGTTCCCAGGAAGACTGGAGGGGTCATATCGGTCCCACTTAAAACCCAGTTAACCTTTTGACAAAACATCCAAGAGCATGTTGACTCCTAGTCCATGGGAAACAACTTTAAAATTAAGATTTCTAGGGGATAAACCAGGTTATAACAAACCAATTCCCAAGCAAATAAAATTTGCTACCAGAATTACACTACTCATAAAAGTTAACCGATACTCCCGGAACCGAGCCCATGAAAGTTAACCGGTACTCCTGGAACTGAGCCCATGATTTCTGAATAAAATCAGAGATTGGTTTCTTTTTTCAAACCAAAACACTTTGGAAATAATTAGATTATAATCAAAGACTTTCTCCAAACTTGGTTTTCCAACACTTTGGGAATAAAATGATTAAACCAAAGACTTCCTCAAACTCCAAAAGTTTGAAACTAAATTCGTCTTAGTTGTCATTTCTGAACAAATAAGAGCTACTCTTTAGCCAAGGCTAAACACTTTGGTTTCTATTCCAGAAAACCAAACCAAGTTCCAAGCTTACAAGCAATTTAAAAATTGCTACAACCAAATACATGCATATAAAATGCTTCTAATAATATAAGCAAATAAAACTTGCTGCTTCAAACTGGTAAACAAACCAACTAAATCTCTGAAGCCCTCTTGGCTGCTGCTCTCTAGCAAATTCAAACCTTAAGACACTTTAGTTGAAGCCCTCTGGCAAACTGTAGCCCTCCGTCTAATGCATTCTTTGCAAACTTCAAAAGTTCTCATGCTCTCTAGTAGAAAATGAAGCCCTCTTCCTAAAATGAAGCCTACTGGCTTTGCTCAACTCATGCCCTCTGGCAAAAAATTTCTTCAAATATAAAGGAAAAATAAACCAATCCAATTGAGGATTATAAGTAGTCCATACAATTCCTTTCTACGCTTAGGTATGCCTACAAAGAGAGTTAGTAGCAAATGGCAACATAATATAAAGCAACTAATCTAAAGCAATTGTACGTACAATCAGATATTATTTAACCTTCTAGCAAATCATAGAATAGCAAAATAACTAAGGAATTAAGATACTATACAAGTTACAAAACCTTATAACTTCTACATAAATTACAAAACTTTAATTCATCCAATTAAATCACACACTATTCATGGAAATAAATACACAAGTTACAAACTTTAAAATTTATGATCTCAAATACTAAAATTAAATTTATTGCCATGAGTTATAAAAGAATTATTAAATAATTGTTAGAAACCAATAACCATTTAGCAATTAACATGAAAAAAATTCTAAAGATTAAATCATGCAAATCATGGTAGTGGAATGATGAACCATACGCATAAAATAAGATCAGATTAATACAATTAAGTATTCAAATTATGATAGAGCATTCTAATTAAACTAAGCAATTAGAGAATCACATTGCATAATTTACAATCATTGAAATAGGGAGCAATTCTGCAACAGTTCCTAGTAACATTATACAATTGTCTATATAAATCTATTCGATCAATTTCATAGAAAATATATATAAATCTGTTTTAAGCTTGTTGTTCAAATTGTGAAATTAAATAAATAGATTTATGAAGAAATCAAATTATATACCGAGAACATATGCTAATAATTACAACTAAATTTCAACAGGAATACACAAAACAATAAAAGGGTAAAGAGACGAAACCGAAGCCTGCACGGAAGCAGTTTCCTTAAAACAGATTTTGCCACCTCACGGGTCGAGTGCTTGAGGAATCCCGGCGTCTGTCTCCCAGGATACGGCGGTCAAAACCAGTTACGGCAGAAGCACTTTCTGTCTAGCTTAGCGAACAAAAACAGTGGCAGCACTCTCTCACTGTAGAAATTTCTAGCAAACTGACCAAAAAATGGAAGAAACAATTTCTGTGTTTGAGACTTGACAGGAGGGTCTCAATTTATACATGTATAGGGGAGAGAGGAGAAGCCTCCAGCCTTTATGGCTGGTCACTAATGCACCATTAACCTCTGCAATAAAGGCAGGAGTTACAAACCCCATTAATGCAGGAGTTACAAACCCCATTAATGCAAGAGTTACAAACCTCATTAATGCTCTATTCAACTCTGTAATAAAGCCAGAAGTTACAAACCCCATTACCTCTTTCATGAAGTTAACTTCATGAGGCAATTTCTCATTCAAATCTCAATGGTTTTTGGCCATTCTATTTGTGGTGTAAAGATCTCATTGCAAAGTATCTAGACCCACTTAGACCCAACTCAATAGATGGTTGGGACCCACTTTAATATTTAATTAAAGTCACCAAAAAACCATTTTTTCCAATAGTATAGAGATTGAAAAGACAATCTCACAGAGAACAACTAAGAGGGGTTTTCTTTCATTAGAAATGGCTTTGCTTCATGTGTTCTGTTTTAAATCATATACCTACCCTTGGCTGTTGTTTTTGTTTTTGGCTAGGTTTGTTTAGGTTGAATTTCCCTTGCTGCAATTCAAACAACGTTGCTCCTCCTTCAGAGATTATCATCAGGTCCTCTCTCTCTATTTCTTTCTATGATATTTCATGGTTTTATCAATGTTTGATTGATTGAAAACCTAGGATTATTCTTTCATTTGTTGAATGTTGTGGCAAAGTGAGTATGTATCTGATAGGGATAAAAGGCGTGAATTTGTATCTGGCTTCACCGGAAGTGTTGGTTAGTTAGCTCCGTCTTATATCTTTTTACTGATTACTGTTTGGTCAATAGATTATGCTTATTTAATTGTTTATATAATTTTAGGCACCAGAATTTGGTGGTGTTGATCAAATTGAAATCTGGAAAATGAATTTTTAATTTGAAATAATATTCGAAGTGTGTACAAAAAGTTTTCAATGTTGAATTTAATCAAGCTATTTGATATGTATATTAGAAGGTGAGTTTGAAATTTATTTTCTATATATATATTTTTGTTTACGTGTTGGGTTGGTAGCAACATGGTAGTGGTGGCAATGTGCCGGGTAGACTTAGTGGTGACAATTGTGGTGGCGGAAATGGTGGCTGTAGTGACATGATGGTAGTGGTGATGTTAGTGGCATTGGCATGGTATTTGAGGGACAACGTGATGACAATGTTGATGTGGTGGTGGTGACGGCGGTGATGGTTATTGTGTGGTAGTATGGTAATGGTAAGGTCGGGTGATGATGGTGGTGGTAGTGGCAGCGGCGATGTGGTGGCATAAATAGTGGCAGTAGTGTAGAGTGACAATGCTGGTGATGATACACTTTAACGATAATATAAGCATAAACAATTAAAAATTCAGCATTTAACATTAAGTAAGAAATTTTTGACTTAAAATTTTAGTTTTTTTTTAATAGGTTGTTAAAATTTTAAGTGATGTGAATTGTGATTATTAAACAGACTTGTGGAATTGAGTTATCAAACACTCTCTAACTCAATTTGTTTATTAGATTGTAACTGCATCTTAAATCCCAACCAAACAATAGCTTAAATTTATTATTATTTTTTTTTTGGGTGAGAAAACATACCTCGAACTTTATTTTTTTGTGAGAAAACATACCTTGAACTCTATTGTTCATAGTGCAATACTTGAGGAATTTGCCTCTGTTAAAATGTGGCATTGGTTATCATTGGGAAGTTATGGTCTTGAATTTTTAAGGGATCTTCTTTTGTTGAATGAATGAATGATGACGCCATACTTTTGTTTTTGAGCGCTAGCTAGCCACATTATGGGTACATTGAAATGGTGCTTTTATGCTTATCTCACCTTTTAGGGGAATCTTCCATTACATTAGTATTGGAATGTAGTCTATATCTTTTGTTGTGTGAACAATGTAGGTTTTATGTGCCTGCTTTTAGGGGAATCTTCCATTATCTTGGTACTGGACTATATCTTTTGCGTGTGATCAATGTAGGTTTTATGTGCCTCTTTGTGGAGTTATCCTATATGTTTCTATCATACAAAATGGTAGCCTTATTTTCCATGCAGCGTATTGACATGTTAATGATTCAAACCTTTGATTAATCAGTTTTAGTTTTGTAAGGTTACTGATGCTAAATTCCATTTAGGTTTGGCACTTATTACAATGAATGAAGTGCTGCTCTGGATCGATGTGAGGTACTTCTTGTAGGCAGCACAGGAGCTAAGTGACCAGTGGAAGCTCATGCGCATGGGGGGAGACCTAGCTATGGATGTCTGGATGGCAGATGTGAGCCACCTTCTTTTCTAAATTTTTTTATACGGTTATTTACTAAGGTTAATAGCTTTCTAAGCATTTGTTTTATTTTAGATCATGCTTCACCAAGTTAACATAGTTCCAAATAATTATTTGAGATGTTTACAAACCAATGCTTTTTAATGTGTTTTAATGAATTTTCTTTAACTGGGTTATGACTCCCATTCGAAGTTCAAACTTGAGCAACAACGGAGTTCAAATAGGAAGAGAGAGACATAGAGGAAAAAGAGAGATAGAGCTCTCTGTTCAAAAAAGAACAAAAACACAAAGAAGTAGAAAATGAAACGAAAAAGTAGCTTTGGTTAAATAATTGCACATGATTGTTTAAATAATTGTATAGGATTGTTTATTGCACAGGATTGTTTAAATAATTGTTTTTATATTAATAATTTATTTATTTTATTAAAAAAATAAAAAATATCAAGTTGCTTTAGTTATTCAGATACTTGACATATATTTATTGAGAAACCTAACGTCATGAAAAAAAATAAAATTGGTTCTATTAAATTTTTATTAACAAATTAAGTAAATTATATTTAATTACATTTTGATTTCATTATTATTTACACCGTGCCTAATACATTAGGGGAAGTTGTTATTTTATTTAAGTTCTGTAGAGCTTGTGGTACAAGTAAAATGGTTACAAATTCTTTAAAAAAAATAATATCTTTATCAAAAAATGTTACAGACTCTATAAATTTAAACATATTACGTATATATTACAATTATATTTTAATCCCGACATTATTTACATCGTGCCTTCAGACACGGGCATACGCTAGTCATCAATATTGCATAATGGCAATGAATAAAACAAAAACATATACACTATTCAATATTATATAAAAGTGCAAATATTAACATTAATTGACAATACATATGACAAAATTCTAGTACAAAAAACCAGAAATCCAAAAACAAAAAAACCCATAAAATCTCAAACTCTCCAAAAACAAAAAAAAAAACCATCACCCATATTCTCATCTTCATCATTTTCATCATTATCACTACCCATGCAATTCCAACATTACACTAATCCAACAACAATCTCTGCATGTTGAACCCCCATTGATTTGGCAAGCAAAAACATACTTTGAAGCTCATCATCACTGTTCAAATTACACCTATTAATCCCAGGTAGCCGATAGAACAATGAAACACAATCATAGATAACTCACTCAATTTTTCACATACAAAATCCACGAAACGTGAATAAGACAGCGCTCGCACCACATTTATTATAGTAGTACTACACCCATATGAGCACACTAACAACATGAATGTATCTATTTGCTGCAAAAATACAAAAACAAGGAAGTGAATAACCACATTATAGCCAATGATATGCGAACATTTATATTGTTCACATAATTTGAATTATCTAACCAAACGGAGATGAAACAAAATAAGCAAATGAATATTCACATCATTTTTGTATCTAAATAAACATTGTGGCTTGTGATTATATGATTGAATACAATGGTCTGATGTGAATTTTAACATTTTGCATAGTGGTAATGAATATAGTGAAAATATATACACTATTCAATATTACATGGATGTGTGAATATTTACACTGATTGATAAAACAAATGACAAATTTCCATTACAGATAATGTGAATATTAACACTGATTAATGATGGGATGAGGTTAACAAAAAATCAAAATAACTGTATATGCAACTTTTCACCAATGATCCATCATAATCAATTTGTTCAAACAATTGTATATGCATCTTTGTCCAATATCCGAAACTCAAATAACAAAAATATACATGCATTACTAGTAAAAAATCAAAACCTCATTTATCAAACATACACTTGCATTACCCATGTATTCTAAGAAATGCACATGAAAAAAAAAAAAACAGAGAATGCAATCCTTCACATAAATGAACATGCATTCATAAACAAAATGATACTAACCTTGAGAAAGAAATTCTGTAATCGTTTTCCACCTCCGATCAACGACTGATCTCCAACAATTACGTAACAAACCAAAGTACACACTAATACCAAACTACGAAAATGAACACACCTGTGGACAGAAACCTGTCATCTTCTCTCCCACGTCACAGAAACTCGTCATCGTCTTCTCTCCACTGCACTGAAACCCTACCACAATGAAACCCTACCATAAACAATCGACATTGATTAGTTGAATCTAAATCATCAATGTGAATAACGTTGACAAACAAAATAGAAACGTGTGTTTCTTTTTTTTGTGTACGTTATGTATCAACATAATATATAAGGGTATAATAGTCCAAAAAAATATAAAATTAGGAAAAAATGACTTCATGGAATAAAAGTACAAACATATAGGACTAATTAGGTTATAAATTTTCTTTATGGACTTATTGGATTAGAACACCCCTAAATGGGATTTATCAATAAAAAATCCTTTTTTTAAACACAAAAATTTTAATCTATTAAAATAATTAAAAATTAAAATAACCTATTAAAATAGTCAACCTCTCAAAGGCCACAGTTTCGGTGACCGGATATTGGTCTTGTTTGGTATAACTGTTAAAACAGATTATAGATTTTAGCTTAATAGATTATAAATTATGACTTTAATCAGAAGTTGTTAATCTGTTTGGTGTAGCTATTGGATTATAGATTTAAGTTGTTGAGTAGTGTTTGTTAAATAAGCTGTGAAGTAACTTTTTCAATTAACTTTTATTTTTTATTATTCACTACTTGTCTACATTTCTCATAAAAAAATAAAAATAATAATCTATAGTCCATTTGGGTCTTTTTCTATTTTTAAAAAAGTAACAAATAAAAAAAGGGTAAATTATAACTTAACCCCTTGTGGTTTACCCAAAAAACACGGAGCCCCCCTATAGTTTCATTTGTAACACTTAAACCCCTATACTTCATACCAAAGTACAATTTTGGACAGATTTAACAGAAATTGTAAAAAGTCTAAATTACCCTTATTTATTTCTCTAATTTTCTTCTTTATGCCATTATAAACCACCAATCAACAAATTGTACAGCCCCGTTTGGTCTTGAAATCGACCATTTGCTCTTCAGATTTTTCAGTTGATGCCGAACAAAGTTGGCTAGATTTAATATCAGAAAGAGGGTCCAACTGAACCTTCGATTTCTCAGACTCTTGACTTTCTGAAACTCGACTGTCGCCCACATTGTCAAATTCCTGGGTACTTAAAAGTGGACTCTCCTTCCTCAAATTACCACCCACAAGGTTCGAACCTTTATTTAAAGGTGTCTCTTGCAATGGTGGATCCAACTCTCTTTCTAAGATATCACTACCAGGACATGTTTTAAGATAATCTTCCAATTCATCAAGATCTCCATTTTGATTGATGGTAACAGTATCTTCTGCATCTTTTCCTTTCTCTGACTCACGACAATCTAGAAAATCAGCTAGAGTCGCAGAACCATTTTTAATGCACTTTTCCAATTCATTAGCACCTTGGACTTGATTGCTGGATTCAGAAATATCAACACCAGGGAAACCAGTATCAGCCCGAGAAGAGGAACTTCTAAGGTGTCCTTCAAATTCAATATTTGGTTCTCTCTTCTCCAACATTATTGAAGTTATATCAGATTGCCCTGTTTCTTGCACAAAATCATCCCAATCATCTGCACCAAATGCAATAGACAAACTCATAAGCAATGAATTTTCCTTCTTACTTCGTGCTTCTTGATGATATTGTGTGTTCCTCTGATGAACCAATTCAATTTTCTGCTCATGGAATAAGAAAAGTGGGTTTGGATTATTTTTAGAGAGAGAAGTGGGTTTGGATTATTTTCTGCTCATGAAAAGTGGGTTTGGATTATTTTTAGAGAGAGAAGTTGTGGTGGTGATTTTGAGTGGTGGTTTTGCATGAAATGAGAAGTTGGTCCGTGCTTCATGGTGTATTGACATTGCAATTCTCTCTCAAAACACACCCACCCACAAAGCCTTCAACTAGTCACTGAGAGAGAGATAACTTCCTTCTGAAGAGAGAGCGAAGTGTATGTGTGATCATCTCAGAGCCAACTCAAGCAAGAGAGAGAGAGAGAGAGAGAGAGACCGGGTGCAGAAGAGAGAGATGGGTCGTGTGTATCTCTTTTTTCTTCTTGAACACTCAAACCCGAGAGAGAGAGAGAGAGAGAGAGAGAGAGAGAGAGAGTAGTGCATCTTTTGTGTGTCTCTAGCTGTGTGTGTCTGTGTGCTTGTTGCTCTGTGTGAGTATGAGTGTCGTGTGTGGGTGTGCGTCTATGGAGAGAGCCGAAAGAGAGCTAGCGAGAGAGTGAGAGAGAGGATAGATGCATGTGGGTTGATGATCTGTGAGGGAGAGAGAGCAAAACAGCTAAGGAGTTGCAGCTATGGAGGAAGGAGGGTGAGAGGATGTTGGGAGTGTGATGGGTTGATGGAGTTTAGTCCTCTTGGGACTCCATGCTTGTCATCATCTCTATAGAAGTTCAACTGTGAGAGAGGAGAGTGGTTCACAAAACACAGAGAGAGAGAGAGAGAGAGAGCTTGGTGAGTCCTGGGTGTCTCTCTCATGCCGTGTGTTCTGTTGAATTTCGTGTATCTCTTTATTGCACTACACCATTTTGTATATATATATATATGGCAATAAGGGTATCTTGATCATTTGCCATATGTTTTTGGGTGGGAAAAACTGTTCCACTCTCCATTCATGGTTGTGTAGCACACGTTCTGTTTAAACAAACAGTTCCGTCGAAAATTGCACTTTGGTATGAAGTATAAGGGGTTTAAGTGTTACAAATGAAACTATAGGGGGGCTCTGTGTTTTTTAGGCAAACCACAAGGGGTTAAATTATAATTTACCCTAAAAAAAATCTAAGAGTACAATCATAAATTAACATGTTCACAGCGGGAGCTGATAATCAGAAGTAAAGAGTGAGCAGCTTCTTAGAATCAGTTTTTTTGAATTAAAATAAGTTGTTAAAATCAGAAATTATTTGAAACAAGTTTAACCAAACAGTCCAAAATAACTTTTCAAAAGCTAAAAGGTATAAGTTGACTCAAAAAAGTCCAAACAGACACCCCGATTGACTCGCAATTCTTTATTTAGTTCGGATCCGGAGTGGAATTGGAATGAGCCAAACTCTAGGGAGGCTTGGGCCCCCAAATTGTCATTTTACATGTAATTTCTATTTTTTTTAAAAATATACGTATTAAAAAAAAAAAGAAGAAGTCACCCACTTAGTTTGAATAGGCCCTAATGAAAATTAATCAAGGCCGGCCCTGCATGAGAGAGAAAATGGGCTTGAGTCAGTAATTTGATCCACTTGTATTGTATGGGGGATTATATTTGAACTCAAAATTTGTCTTAGTACGCCCAATTTAAATTTATAAATTTTAATTCTTATTATATCTGATTTTACTAATAAGGATAACACATATCAAACCCTAAAATAAAATATATATTTTTCTCATAGTACACCTTAATTAGTTATTTCTATTCAAATCTCTATATCTTCTTCCCCAAGAGATCAAAGTTATTTCTTCTTCTTCTTCTTCTTCTTTTTTCTTTTTCTTATTCTTCTTCATCCTTCTTACCAAAACTCACCATCATCATCAACATCATTATTTTTTATTATTTTGAAACTCTAAACCCTAAAAGAAAGTTTAAATAAAATCAAATAATGGATGAGAGTAATAATCAAAATAGTTTTTTGAGGTAACCCATCAAAAAAGAGATAAGTATTCATATAAAGAGATTTCACAATTTTTGTAGAGTGCCATCAATTATTTTCTATATCATTTTTTAGACTAGAAATTAAAATTTTTACAAAAATTGGATGTAAATAAAAAATAATAATGGTGCTCTACAAAAAATTATTTTGGAAGTAATTAGAAATTTTCATGGTGCTTAAGAAATTGGGTTTCATGGTACTTGGAAATTTTCATGGTGGGTAAAATTTCTACAGAAATTGGGTGTAAATAAAAAATAATGATGGTACTCTACAAAAAAAAAATATTTTGGAGTACTTAGAAATTTTAATTTTTAGTAAAAAAAGAAATAATATAGAAAATAATCATAGGGTACTCTACAAAAATTGTGAAATCCCTCTATATAAATACTTATCTATTTTTTTATGGGTTGTTTCTAAAAATTATTTTGATTATTGCTCTCATTTATTATTTGATTTTGTTTAAACTTTTTTTTAGGGTTTAGGATTTCAAAATAATAAAAAATAATGATATTGATGACGATGGTGAGTTTTGGTAGGCTGGATTAGAGTTTTAAAGGGAGGATGAAGAAGAGAAGGAAAAAGAAGGAGAAGAAATGATTTTGATCTTTGAGGAAGAATATACATAGATTTAAATAGAAATAACTAATTACGGTACATGAGAAAAAAAAAATTATTTTATTTTATGGTTTAATATGTGTTATTTTTATTAGTAAATTTATATTAAGATATAATAAGAATTAAAATTTATGACTTTAAATTGATCGGAAGTAGGACATATTTTAGGTTCAAATACAATCCCCGTATTGTATGCCCACTGTATGCCCACAAGTACACTTACCGCTCGCTCACTCGCTCACAAGGGAGAGTTGTTCCACTACATACACGCTCTCATTTCACACTGCGGGCTTTACGTTACAGGAAATATGCTTTACTCATTTCGCTTTTAATTGATCATTCTCTCGCAGACTTCAATTGGTAAATCAATCTTTGTTTTTTTTTTTTTGGGTCACAGATTACTGTTCTTCGTTTCTGATTTTCATCAAATTTTCCCCACACCTTTTCTTTTTCTATTTTCATTTTTTGGGTGAATTAATTGTTTCTTCAATCCTCTTTGATGGTTTCACTTTGTGGTCATGTGTGTAAACTGTCATTGCCAATTTGTAAATGCACAGTGATTTAGCAAGTCTATGAAGTAGATAACAATAGCAAAAAGAAAAACCACACAATTACATTGTGAAATGTGTGATTGTGATTTTTTTTCATCTCAAGTTTGAAAATCAAACTAAATCCACCAATACTTTATGACAAGATTGGTTGAAGACAATCCAGATCGATTATACATTTGATTGTTAGTAGATTCATTGTAGAAGGTGATATATTGCATTCCCTTTTGGTGCATTGTTATTCCAGTAGGAGGTTGAGTTTTAACCACTTTAATTGGAAAATTGGGTGAAAATTTGGGAGAAATTATAGGAGGGTGTGCACTGTATGAAGAGTGCTTTGCAGATTTTGCATGCCTTGTCCACCTCATGTATGGGAAGATTCCCTTGTAACTTCATTGAATGATCATTTTGTGTGTGTGTGTGTGTGTTTTTTTTTTTTTTTTTTGTGGGATTCCCCATTGACAGATGGGTCAAAAAATGTTTCCATCTTGAAGTCAGTTTTAGTTAACTCCATAATAAATGAGAGAAGTCGGAAATTCTCAAACAGGCTATTAATGAGATAGGCACCTGTAAATGTATAAAAGATCATGTGAATCAGGTTATCCCTTTATTGAGTTGGAAAAATTGAAAGATCTCAATAGTTAGTCATCTATTACATTATATGAGAATTAGTATGACATGTGAACATTATGCATCTTAATTCTTATGAACTGATATATAAATATTTATGTGTATTGTATTGTATTGTATTTGTATATATATATATGCTTCTTTTGAGAAAATATGTGTTTTCATTTAATGTACATTGTAAGTGCAGAAGTGGTTCTTTTCAAATGTAACAATACCGTTGTTAAAAACTTAATACTTCATTGGTGTATGATCATGTATTTTTGGTAATATACCGGTTTTTCATTTATTTTGTTTTACTGTGGTTAGCAGCACATATTATTATTATTTTGCTTATTACGCGTTTTTGTGCACGAATGATGGTAAAACATGATTGACTATTAAAATCTCCAGTTGTTTTGCTTATATTTTAAATAAACTATTTCCATATCTTGAACCTAACCTAATTGCTCCAAGTCATTAAAACTTCACTATTTCTTCCTTTATTTGCGTACCCATGTCATGATGCGGTGGAGGGAATGGAGGTTGTTTTTGTCTGTTCCCTTTTCCTAATTCTTTGAACTACTAGTTTTTTTTTCAGTATATGTTAGTCAACAAAATTTGAAAGTTCTTCTCTATATGGTTCAAATTTTTGTTGCTAGAGATGAGTTTCTCTTGTTTAATACTTAAGAAGCACAGACACTTCTAAGAAGGTGACATATCCATGTCGTGTCTGTGTCGGACACCGACACTCTTTGGACACTCTTAGGACACGTGTCCAGCACTCTTCAAAATGTGTCCTATTTTTAATTTTTTTTTAAAGACCCAGACACTCTTTGGACACTTGGAGAATACACGTGTCAATCGCTTAAACACACGTGTCTATCGATTAGACATATGTGAAACTAATTATAAGTTTGAACAAAACAACTTAACATACAATAATAAAACAAAACCCATATAAATTTATAGGAATTAGTGTCATATTGCATTTTTTATTATATTTGAATCGATTCTGCGGTATCACCTTCCTTGTTATTGTTTGCTTGCTTGCTGCTTTATTCACTTATGTTTAAAGAGAAAAACCTAGTCTATTTCATTGCATGCACATGCACTTCTTTCCTTGCTTTTTCCCATTCGTATCGTGTTTTTTTTTTTTTTGGTTGGTAATGCATGTGCGCTTTTTATATTTTGGTCTTGCCTCACTGTTAGTAATGTTGGGAATCAAATCTATTTGGTTGAGTTTTACGAATTTGGTTTTTGAAAATTTTTCACAAAGCAGAACATAAACAGATGAATTGATAGTATATCTCGAGTAGTACTACACAAATTATAAAATTGTGCACATTTACTTGTATATTTGCCTAGCTGTATTTCTTTGGCCTTGTTAATATTCTCCCTTTATATGTTGGAAATGGTAAGCTTTATGATTTTGTTGATTTTCAACACGCAGCCATAACAATGTAAAAATAATTTATATTACAAACAAAACTGCTCATCAATCATAATGTTACAAGTTTGGTTATATATATAGGATTTTAGACTCTTTATGTTACATGTCTTTTATCTGTCACGATTACTCTCGAAGGTGTTATTAAACACAAAGGATAAAGTACGATAGCTCATTAGAAATAGATGATTGACTCTTTCTTTCGCTTCACTTGGAAACATTGTTGGTAGCATGTATAGTCACAAAAATCCTGTATTCTACCTATATCTGTGCTTTCTTATTTTCTCTTTCATTCGGGGTGATGTCTCTGATGAATATATTCCCATGCAACATTAAAATAATGTAAGTAACAAATATTAATCACATTTGCTGCCAATATATATTTGCTATATCTTGTTGTGTACGCCTTTACTGGCTTTTAAAAAAAAAAAAACCAAACTGTTGCTGAGCCAATGTGCGTAGGAATTGGTGAACACTAATGAATGCTTTTGAGCTGATCATTCAACTATGAATGCTATAGCCTTTGTTAAAATGGCAGCATTCTTTCTTAAAGACAATTTTGCCTCCATGAAATTAATTATCCTCTCTTATTTAGCCCTCATCACACTATAGTGGCAGGCTGGCAGCAGTAATGATGCTTCTGCACTTGCAATAGAATGGATAGTAGTGCAGAATATTGCAACTCATAATGATGAAGATACGGACAACTGAGTGGACATAGAGGGCAATAACAGAGTTGAAGCACATAGTTTGACTTGTTCATTTAGTTACAATAGATTGTTTCTACATTTACATGTGTATGTGTGTGGAGCTGAGCCAATATTGCCTTCATTACATTTTTCCTAATTTCTCTGTTGGACTAAATTTGTTTTCTGGAGATGGTATATATGTTTATTTATGCCCAAATCTTTTGGTGAATAACTTTGAGAATGAATTGAAACTTTAGTTGTTGTCTATAGAACCAAATTTGGGAACATCAATATGGACCCAGCTGTGGTTTTGATTGGAACAGCAAATGAACGAAGAGTCGGACACCGTTTTGGTAGTGTTGAGATCAGTCGTAGCCATAGATTGCTGATTGGGAAATGTTATACAATAGATTTCTCGTTTGCTTAAGAGACCGTACAGTTCACAGCCTTTCAAAGTTGTATATAGCAGAGTGGTCCGAGAGAGCAAAGCTCACTAGTTTTCCAGCTTTTCTTCAAATGAAAACAGTACAGCTAGCGCCAAGTAAGGCAAGTTTTGTTGCTATTACCGGTTAAGAATATCAGGATGGTTAAGAGAGAGTCGAAGATATACTCCTTTATTGTATACAATTAAGACAGTAGTACCTTCAAGTTTCCAGCATTCAACAAGTTTCAAATTTCCTTGATATGTTACACCACTTAATGGACAAGTGCAGGTTAGTTCCCTACAAGCAAAGCCTATTCCTTAATATCTTTTAAATGTTTTCTTTTATTTTCAAGGAAACAATTTTCTATTTGGTTTCGATTTTCAAATCTATTTACGAAAAAACACTAAAAACAAATTTGATGGAAATTAATGAAAAATTCAAAACACTAGAATGTCCATCACTAATGTTAGTTATGAGATGAGAATAATAACAATAGAACTTTATTGCAGAGTACTATGATCTCCTAAGCTACTATACCAACATATCATGACCAACATGCAGTTGCACAATGTTCAACAATTTGTGTCTGCAAATAAACTGTCAATGGAGGAACTCTGGATTGTCTTTTTAACGTCAAGTACTACTACTATATTGGTATTCCACTTTAGTATTTTTCTCCAGTAAATATCCCAGAAAATAATAAGAAAATACATAATTAAGAGGTGATTTTGTAATCTCGTATAAAGTAAGTGGATGTAAACTGTTACCTTTGCTGTCTTTCCTCACTTAGCGTGTTTCTGTCTTATTTCTCTCTTGCACCCTCTTTCTTTCCCATCTAGGAACTTTCTTTGTCTCTCTAGATGGATTAAAGGCTCTTAATGACCATTACTAACAGATTTGGTTCAACCTCCATTTTAATTTTTTCTACCAAAATTTGAGTGTTTAATGAAGGCCAAATTAGCTTCTGTAATATTATTTATTGGCTTCTCAAAAAGGCATTTGCTTTTTTGCTTCTCATTCCATGATTTTATTTATTACTTTTGGTAAGAATGAGAATGTTTGGTTAAAAGTTGGTCTAAGAAGGTGGTGCACGTGTACAGTGAGTTTCGTCTTCTTACTAGTGTGTAGCTCGTCTTGATGGTCACATTTTTGTAGTTTCTCAAATAGACAAGTATATGTTAGTAATGGTTCATGTTATTTAGATGTTGCTCAATGTGACCTTGTATACATGAAGTACCGTTGCCAATTCATTTGGGAAATCACAAGTTTATGCTATCTGTATTTTTTTGTTGTAAAATATTACAGCTTTTATAACTACTATAACTTGCAATGTGATTTGATGATGGTAATGTGTAGGAACCAATTCCTGTCACTCAACTTGTAAGGGAAACTGCTGCTGTTATGCAGGAGTTCACACAGTCAGGGTAAGTGCTTTCTATCAATTTACATCTCATATTGTTTATCTTTTCGGATGATATGTATGAGTCCAATAGTATTAGTGACGATGATGATGGTGATGGCTAGTTTTTTAGGAATTTGATGAATAGATTTCTTTAATCTTTGAATAGTTTTGGATTTTGTTTACAAACTTATATATGATACAGTTTTGGATGGTTTTTTTAACTTTTTTTTGATAAATAAGCAAATTTATTAGAAAAGCATCAAGATGATGCAAAGAATACAGCTTTAAAACCCCCAAATAAACAAAGCTAAACTATCAAATCCTCTATGAAATCAACATAAGCTAAAACATCTGGATCAACCAAGCTCATAACCGAATTATATAACACCATAAATACCCACCTCTCCAGCCAAGGAATTGACTGAGACACCCCTTGGAATACACGCCTATTACGCTTCAACCAAATGAGCCACATTAAATAGCGAGAGGCAATCAACCATGCCTTTCGACGACGCCTCCCAACCCTACCCCCAGCCCAACTTTGCAAGACAGCCAACATCGAACCTGGCTGCATCCAAACCAAAACAAACCAAACCAAAAATCACAATAAGCATCTAGAACCGATATGTAATTGGGCAATGAACGAGCAAATGGTCCACCGATTCAACATTACCACCACACAAACAACACCAATTCAACAAAATATGTCCACGACGCATCAGATTATCAATCGTTAGAATACGACCTAAGGCTGCTGTCCACACAAAGAAAGCTACCTTGGATGGCGTGCCTGACACCCAAACACATTTCTAAGGAAACAAAACCGCATCAACATGAACGAGTGCACCATAGAAGGAAGACACAGAAAAAACCCTTTAGAACCGGGACAGGCCCAAACTATAGAATCTTCCTCTGCACCCCCAGGTTGCGACCTGTATAAGAAACTTAATAGCTCCACTAACCGATCCATTTTCCAATCCTGAACCTCACGATGCAGCCACACATTCCATACCACCACCTGGCCTTGACCTATTCAAACTGCCGCTACCATAACCTCAGAATCCTCTGCAATTTCAAAAATCAACAGGAATAGGTGCTCTAGAGAGGCATCCCCACACCACCTATCACGCCAAAAACGAACTCTATCGCCCAACCCTACCTTCAACCGAATCCTTTGCCAAAACTCCGGCCAGCCCAACCAAATCCCTTTTCCAGACACCACAACCGTGGGAGTGCCCCACCTTACCTGAGCACCACCCCCTTCTATGTAGACCAAACTTTGCCACAACCACCTTCCGCCATAGATGCTCCCGTTTCTCCACAAAACGCCACAACCACTTACCCAACAACGCCAAATTAAACATAACCAACCGCTTACCCCCAAGCCCCCTATCTCTTTAGGGCGACACATCCGATCCCATGCTACCAAATGAGAATAAGCACCCTCTCCTCATTTCCCCATAAAAAATCTTGTTGCAACTTCTCAAGCCACTTCATAACTGCCACCGGGATCACATGAATCAACATAAAGTAAGTCGGGATACTCGACAAGATGCTCTTGACCAACGTAATCTTCGCGCCCTTAGATAAATATTGCTGCTTCCATCCTGCCAGCCGCTGCTGCTGCACACGCTCCACCATTTTGTCTCACACCCTAAGGGCCTTGAAAGAAGCACCCAAAGGGAGACCAAGATACGAAACTGGCGGAGACACCATCTTGCAACCTAAAATTGCAGCCAACACCGGAAGTCGACCCATCTCGCCTACTAGAATTAATTCAGACTTTGAGAGATTAACCCTAAGACCAGATACAACCTCAAAACACAGTAACACACATTGAAGATGTCCAATCTGACCAGCGTCCGCATCACAAAATACAAGAGCGTCATCTGCATAAAAAAGATGGGAGATAACCAAAGAAGTTGGACCCGAACCCACCTCGAAACCCTACAATAGACCTCCAAGGACTGCCCTTTACAACAAATGCCCCAAAGCCTCGATAACCACAATAAACAACAATTGGGAGAGGAGATCACCCTGCCGAAGGCCTCTAAATATTGGGAAAAAACCTGCTGGAGAGCCATTAACCAACATGGACATCCACATAGTAGAAATACAAAAATGTATCCACTGCTGCCATCTAGCCCCAAAACCCATCCGCTCCAGAATACACAATAGAAACTCCCAACTAACATTGTCATAAGCCTTCTCAATATCTAATTTACGCATAATTCCCACCTTTCTCTGCCTCAACCTCAAATCCACACATTCATTGGCCACCACCGCCACATCCAGAATTTGCTTACCACTGACAAAGACATTCTGAGACTCAGACACCACCCCCCCTAGCACCCCTCGAAGCCGATTTACCAAAACCTTGGCCAACAACTTATACACACTACCTAAAAGACTGATATGGCGAAAGTCCCGAATATCCTCTGCCACACCTTTCTTGGGAATTAACACAATAAAAGTGGCATTCAAGCTCCTCTCAAATTGTCTCGTCCGGTGAAACTGCTTGAACATAGCCATCAGATCCTCCTTTACATCGCCCCAATAGTGCTGGAGAAAGGCGATAGAAAACCTATCAAGCCCAGGCGCCTTATCCCCAGGCATACTCTGCAGCACCTTAAACACCTCTTCTTCCGTAAACGCACTCTCCAACAAAAGATAATCCGCCTCTGAAATAAGATCAAATGGAAACTCATCCAACGTCAGCCTCCAAACTTCCTCAACAGGTTAAAATAGATACTTATAAAAACCCACTATGGCCCCCGTAATCTCCTCCGTGGATGATAACACCACCCCATTCACCCGCAATCTCCCTATCCGAGTCACTCACCGATGCGCATTTGCCACACGATGAAAGAAGCTTGTATTCCGATCTCCATCCTTTAACCATAAGCATCTAGATTTCTGGCAAAAACTAATCTCTTCCATACGAGCCACATGACCAAAATGCTTTCGAGCCGCATCCTAATGGGCCATATCCTCCTCAGACAAGATACCCCTATCATTTTTCTCATCCAGCCCCTGCAATACTGTGAAAATAAGTGCCTTCTGAGTTTACAGCTTCCCAAACACCTCCCGATTCCACTGTCGCAGATCCATCTTGAGAAGCTTCAATTTCTGGGCAAGACGACAACTAGGATTCCCAAGCACATTATAACTGCCCCAGTACCCCCTCACTCTCTCCCCAAAGTCGTTAGACAAAAGCCACATATTCTCAAATCGAAATGGCGACGGTCCCCTACTGATCCCCCCACTGTCTAGCAAAACTGGCCAATGATCCGACACAAGATGTTACCACCTTAATTGAATCACCCGTGAAAAATGCTCCTCTCAATCTCCAGTCACCAGAAACCTATCAATACGGGACATCGCCCTGCCTCCAGACCAAGTATAGCTACCCCCCTGAAGCAGCAAGTCCACCAACTCCAACTCATTAATAAATGAAGAAAAAGCACGCATTGAACTAGACACAGAGGTTTGCCGCCGACCACTCGCACATCTACTGGCCCTGAAATCTTCCACCAACGTCGGATCCAGTCACGCATGGCCCCAAAACCCACCCCCTTTGCACCTCCACCATCCATCCTATCTACCAAGGACCTGTCTAGTAGCCTGAACCACTCCACCGTAGATGTGGGGGTCACGACTTCCGCATCAAACACGCACTGACCCACTGGTGATACAGCCTTCACTGGAACCTCCTTGCCATGCCGTTCAACAGATCGTGGCACCCATCCATCCCCTAGCTTGAACCCTTCCAACACCAACGCAACTCCCTCCCAACCATTCCTAAAAGTGGACATGGGTATGAAAATTTGCTCCCTTCGTGAGCCCATCGTCACCACAACTTGCACTGAGGACCCTCCTCCCACCTCCCCACGAGCCCATATTGCTAGACTTCGATGACCTCCGTTGAGACGACCCACGAATTTCAGATTGCCTGGTGCTTGCGATGTCACCCTCAGCTTCCTCACAAACCAACCTACTTCAACATCGATAAGAACCACTGCCCACCGAATTCCTTTCCCTTCTCCACAAATGAAAGAATTCGACGACCTATGGAATCTACCAATGCCTCCTCTATCTCAAAGGAACGGCGTTGAGAAAAAGATTCCGTCGGCATGGACCAGAATTAGCCGCAACAGGTAACATTAAAATTGCCTAAAATCTCGGAGCATCTTTCAAGAGAAATAAAATCTACCAAGAGAAATACACCATTCACAACATCTATTAGGTTAGGTGACTAAAAAAAAAAAGTATTAAGCCATTATTAGTGAAATTAATACAATTACATTGATGAAACAATGCTGAGGAAAACAAAGAAAATTGTGTATGTAATCAAAAAAATAGATAATTTAGAACTTAAGGATAGTCCTTTTTGATGGTTTTGAACTTACGGTTAATTTTTGGATGTTTGGAATGTATTGACAATTTTTGAATGTTCATAATTTATGGATGTAGTTTATTTTTTATGCTTGAAACAATATTTTGGTGATTGATTAATATTTTGTGAAGCTTGTTTGTAATATTTGTTAGATTGTACAAAACATGTCAAAATAGAACCCTGCTGAATTAAAAAAAAAAAAAATAGTACACATTCTACGGCAAGCAAATTAGGCCATTATACGACATATTCCATAGCATTCTATGAACGTCGTGGTATGTTCTACTTATCTATGATAGGCTAGGCAAGTCGTATTACATATTCTACGGCGCGCAATCAGCAGCGTTATTTGTCCCACCAATTAACGACGTGTAAAAGTAGTCGTAGAAAAAGTAAAAATGACGCGTAAGATCTGCTATTAAATACTTTTTAATGGCGTACTATGGCATGCCGTTGAAAGTGAATGACTTTTCATGAGTGGTTATAATATGCACGCTGTAAAAATTGTTTTTTGTTGAAATCACCACTTATAATTAGGTTCTCTCCTACGGATATCTCCTGTAATACCTCATCTATTTGGTCCCAAAAAACTCTCTTAGTCGGATCATCTAATCATACTTGGGGGGCGTATGCACTAATAGCGTTCACTATATTCTATCCAATAACCAGTTTAACTAATATAATCCTATCACAATTTCTAATGACCCCAACTACATTTTCTACAAGACCCTTGGCAACTATTATTCCTACTCCATTCATGTGTCTATCCTTGCCATTATAATATAGCTTAAAGCCGGTATCCTCTATTTCCTGAGCTTTCTCACTTGTCTACTTAGTTTCTTGTACGCAAGCTATACTAACTCTCCTCCTAATCATGACATCTACCAATTCCATAATCTTACTAGTTAAAGTTCCTATATTCCATGTGGCTACTCTAAACTTATAATCTTGGATTAGCTTTTTTATTCGCTCTCGTCCAGAAAAATGTGGAAACCTTTGCCTATTTTTCACTGCACTCAGGTATCGATGTGGCGCCCCTTACTCACTTTTCGAAATACTCGGAGGCGAGCGTAATGCATCACTTAAGGGGAACGATCTAGCATTGAATCAATTTAGAGAATTAGGCTTCATGTCATAAAGGATCCGAGCGACTTTTTTACGTATTGGCTGTCGGCTACCTAACACACAACCCTCCTCCTTTACCCGAGCTTCGGATTGGCGGAGTTGTTACGCAACCCCAGCGGAGTTAATGGCATCATCAGTTAATAAAAAAATATAAATCGAATTAGGTGGACATTATTTCTTCTCTCACTATGAAATTAAGAACTACATAATAAAGTGAGATGATTTCATCCACCTAGTTAGATTTATATACATATAGTTTTTTTTTTTTTGTGTGCTGATGACACTACTTAGGTATATATACATACATATTGATTGTTTAAATTATGTAATAAATAATATATATGTCCCTAATAGTAATAGGGAAACATAGTGGCTCAGTGGTTAGGCATTGTGCCTATTTTGTTGCGCAACACTGCTGGGGACCCCCAGTGGGGGGTGACCCCCAACACCCCCACTGGGGGTCTAAGTTTTTTTCCTTTGTTGTGTTGCTGTTACTGCAACATCCCTAGATTCTCGGTACTTACCCAAAAAAAGAAATAGGTTGATTGGTGAAGTGAAACGAGGAGGTTGTGACATGTGTCTCACTAGATAAGTCAATGGCTGGGATCTTCCTTTACTAAAATGACCTTTTTGATGAAGGTAAAAAAATGGTACTAAAAATTTATGATAAACATAATACAATAATGATTTTGTTGATCCACTATTCTATTTTGGATGTCCCATAATGATAATTCAATTTGTATAGTCAAAGTAAAAAACATTTAATTTTTTAAAACTATCCCTTTTGATTAATTATAAATATGTTAAAAATTTAAAAGGTTAAGAGCATTAGTGAAAAAATATTTTGAAATTTAAATTTAAGTGTAATGATTGCATGCCTCCCTAAAAAGTTGAAATCCTCAAAAGAAAAACAAATTGTGATGGAGGGAATAATATATTAATAAATAATTTATGATAAACATAATAAAATAATGGTAATATATTAATAAATAAACCTAATAAATATAGTAATAAATTATGTAGTGGAAATAAATCTAACAAATTATGATAATATATTAATAAAGGCACATTTAATTTTTTAAAATCCTCAAAAGAGACAAACAAATTGAGATGGAGGGAATAGTATATTAATAAATAATTTATGATAAACATAATAAAATAATGGCAATTTATTAATAAATAAACCTAATAAATATAGTAATAAATTATGTAGGGGAAATAAATCTAACAAATTATGATAATATATTAATAAAGGCACATTTAATTTTTTAAAATCCTCAAAAGAGACAAACAAATTGAGATGGAGGGAATAATATATTAATAAATAATTTATGATAAACATAATAAAATAATGGTAATATATTAATAAATAAACCTAATAAATATAGTAATAAATTATGTAGGGGAAATAAATCTAGCAAATTATGATAATATATTAATAAAGGCATATTTAATTTTTTAAAACTATCCCTTTTGATTAATTATAAATATATTAAAAATTTAAAAGGTTAAGAGCATTAGTGAAAAAATATTTTGAAATTTAAATTTAAGTGTAATGATTACATGCCTCCTTAAAAAGTTGAAATTCTTAAAAGAGACAAACAAAGTGAGATGGAGGGAATAATATATTTATAAATAATTTTGGATAAACATAATAAAATAATGGTAATATATTAATAAATAAACCTAATAAATATAGTAATAAATTATGTAGGGGAAATAAATCTAACAAATTATGACAATATATTAATAAAGGCAAATGCTAACAAACATGACACTTGTTATTATTGGAAAAGTAAGAAAAAGTGTTTTTAAAAAGTACAAAGGAATTATAAAGTGTTTTGAAATTCATAAAAAGTATATTAAATTTAGTAATTAATGCTTTGGAATTGATATATCTTTTGTCCTTTTCTTGTGCCTTAGGGCACTTGTTAGCAAGACCAATAATAAATAACAATACTAATAAATATTGATTACACAAATTGTTTGATAAACAAGAAGATTTATATATATACACATTAGCATTCAACCCGTGTTATGTATGGCTAAATGTATAAGATAATGATATATATTAATAAAAACAATCTTATGGTGTGGATCTACTTAGGGGTGCATATCATATGCTTTTTATCACAAATTTGCGTAATTTTACTAGAAAATTTCGTAACATCAACCACAAGACGCGTAACGTCGCCTTAAATTAGTGTAATGAAAAATGTCGTAACGAAGCCACAAAATTTTTGACATTTTGTTATGCTAATTTATGGTAAGATCATGCATTTTGTGGTTAATGTTATGAATTTTTGTAATAAAGTTATGTCAATCGTGGTAGGGTGCATAGGGTTTGCATCCCTAAGGGGTGCACATTTATCATGTTAGTATTTTATGATTTTTAAATCATAAAATCATTTTTATTTTTGAATTTTGAGATGCATGATAAGTAGATTTATTTATTAACATTGTATGAATTTGACAGCAGCAGACACGTTTTTTTTTATTCTTTGTAAAATTATGCTGAATGTTTTTCATTAGCCAATAAAGATTGTTGTACTATGAGACTGCCATGCACTATGTTGTTGGATGTGAATTTACTTTGGTTTTCTGAAGTATTCATGAAACCTTTGAAAGTGTTTTTGAAGCGAACAAACTCAATAAAATATTGGGAGAACAACTAAAAGTTTAAGATATGTTTTTCAATACTAGAATAAGATCTAATTTCAATTTGCGGTTTTTAATAGCTATTTAGTTAGTTTGATTTGTAGGAACTATATCGCGAATTGAATGCTTTGGATAGATTTGAACAAGATTATCGGCGGAAGCTTGAAGAATTACCGTCCTTAAATCTCCCTCATAAATAAATGAGAGAGGATTCAACTGATGAATTAGTAAACAGAGGACTTAAAAACCAACACTGATTTACTTCTTTCACATACTTCTTAACATATTTCTCTTGATCAGTAGCAAGAAGGCCATTTTCATATTACTAAACAAAGTTCTGAAATATTTTTATAAATAAACTTCTAAAGTAAAATTAAACCTATTACTGAACTTAAAACAAAATAATACAAAAACAGACTTGGACATGGTGGAAATAAAGATTGTAATCTCCAATCTCTACTTGACTTCTTGAATTTCACTTGCAACATCACATCCCTGTGTCCTGTCACCCACTAAAGTCTCCACCTCAACATTAGCATTCTCAGTTCTATCAGTCATGGAAATTTTAGGTATCTCCTCACATGTATCATAGTATTCAGTCAGAGGAGTTGGAGGGTGAATTTGGATACCCAAAAGATTATTGTCGGGAGAGTTTTCATGCGTCACTCGTTCTTTTAAGAATAATCTCAAGATTGAAAGACTCAACCACCCAATATATGAGAAATAAACAACCAGGAATGATGGTTTCCACGCCATTAAAACTCTCTTGAATGTTTGATTAACCATCAAACTATACAACCCAAAATCGGTACATGGCCTATAGATTTGAGTGTTTAAGAGAACTATGAAACATGAAGAAATGAAGAGACCCACGGTATATATTGAATTCTCAATCAAAAGATGAAACATGAATAGAAGTGATATGAGACTAGTACTTCCAATCCATTTTCCAAATAGCCCATATTTTTTAGCTACTGATCGATGAATTTCCTTCCTAATAACATACCCGCCTCCAGTAACAGTTCCCAGTACGAGAATGCTAATAGTCAGCCTTAAACTCAGTTGGACACGATTAAATTTAAAGAAGTGGAGAAAATTAAAACATACCACCCAAACGACGAAACTAATCACACTACAGAATAAACACATCCTAGCAGTAAAATCACTAGAGGAATAAGTGGTTACACTGCTTGCAATTGGAGTATCATCATCGGAATTGGAATCGGAAGTGGAAGTTTCTTCGGAAATCTCTTCATTGTACAAGTGCCATAGGAAGAGAAGCATGGTAGCGCCCAGAAATGCTAAACCACCACAGGACATGGAAACTTTTAACGCCCTTGTAATCGTTTGAGTGAGAGTGAGATTGAACAACCCAAAGTCGTGTTTGGTCTTAAAGAACAGAATCAAAGAGAAGCTCAAGAAGGAGCAAAAGATCAGCACCATCACGAATGAATTACTGACTTCGGGGAAGTAAACTTGACCCACAATGACCATTGCAAGCACGATGGCGGCTCCGATGATTTTTCTTATGAGATCAAACCCATTTACCATACATCTCCAGAAGTATGTGTCCAAATTCCTAAATGTTAGTGAGGTAGATGCTATCACCGCACAGATGGTACCTAGCACTCCACACACAATGAAACTCTGATGATGATGGTGAGCCTTGAAGACCAGCTCCGTATGCTCCAGATAGGCACAAGCACATGCGGCCGACAAACACGCTTCGACCACTAGCAATACAGGAATATTGAGCACTTTCTTCACTGCAATCAAGGTTTTCCGAACAAACCAAAAACCAAGCATGATGTTTGTTATGTTTAAATCAAGAATCGACAATATTGAACATAAACGCTTCAACCATATTCGCCCATGCTCATTCTCAAGTTCAATAACCATTTTCGGAGCTAATTTTTGAAAATGTTTCAGAGTTATTGTAATGAAAGCTGAGAGAGGAATGATGAGTTTTCTTTTTCCATGGCATTACTCATTTAAATAGCAATTTAAGAACACTACTGTACATTACAAAATTTGGAAAGATATTACTACATAAGAGCATTTCTAGCCTTCCTAAACCCACGCCTTGTTACTCTTTTCCATACATGTGAGGAGATACCTAATAGGTCTTCCTAAACTGGTAAGGATGCTCTAAAGACCTAATAGGTCTTTAATAACCTTCATAAACCGACGCCTCATTACTAAAATATTATTAATATGACCTTCCTATTAATAATATTTTAATAATATTATTACCTAATAGGTCTTCGTAAACTGGTAAGGATGCTCTAAAGACCTAATAGGTCTTTAATAACCTTCATAAACCGACGCCTAATTACTAAAATATTATTAATATAACCTTCCTATTAATAATATTTTAATAATAATATTACCTAATAGGTCTTCCTAAACTGGTAAGGATGCTCTAAAGACCTAATAGGTCTTTAATAACCTTCATAAACCGATGCCTCATTACTAAAATATTATTAATATAACCTTCCTATTAATAATATTTTAATAATATTATTACCTAATAGGTCTTCCTAAACTGGTTAGGATGCCCCAAAGACCTAATAGGTCTTTAATAACCTTCATAAACCGACGCCTAATTACTAAAATATTATTAATATAACCTTCCTATTAATAATATTTTAATAATAATATTACCTAATAGGTCTTCCTAAACTGGTAAGGATGCTCTAAAGACCTAATAGGTCTTTAATAACCTTCATAAACCGACGCCTCATTACTAAAATATTATTAATATAACCTTCCTATTAATAATATTTTAATAATATTATTACCTAATAGGTCTTCCTAAACTGGTAAGGATGCCCCAAAGACCTAATAGGCCTTTAATAACCTTCCTAATAATATTTTAGTAATGAGGCGTCGGTTTAGGAAGGTTATTAAAGGCCTATTAGGTCTTTGGGGCATCCTTACCAGTTTAGGAAGACCTATTAGGTAATAATATTATTAAAATATTATTAATAGGAAGGTAATATTAATAATATTTTAGTAATGAGGCGTCGGTTTATGAAGGTTATTAAAGACCTATTAGGTCTTTAGAGCATCCTTACCAGTTTAGGAAGACCTATTAGGTATCTCCTCACATGTATGGAAAAGAGTAATAAGGCATGGGTTTAAGAAGGCTAGAAATGCTCTTATGTAGTAATATCTTTCCAAATTTTGTAATGTACAGTAGTGTTCTTAAATTGCTAGTTAAATAAGTAATGCCATGGAAAAAGAAAACTCATCATTCCTCTCTCAGCTTTCATTGCAATAACTCTGAAACATTTTCAAAAACTAGCTCCGAAAATGGCTATTGAACTTGAGAATGAGCATGGGTGAATATGGTTGAAGCGTTTATGTTCAATCCTGTCGATTCTCGATCTAAACATAACAAACATCATGCTTGGTTTTTGGTTGGTTCGGAAAACCTTGATTGCGGTGAAGAAAGTGCTCAATATTCCTGTATTGCTGGTGGTCGGAGCGTGTTTGTCGGCCGCATGTGCTTGTGCCTATCTGGAGCATACGAAGCTAGTCTTCAAGGCTCACCATCATCATCAGAGTTTCATTGTGTGTGGAGTGCTAGGTACCATCTGTGCGGTGATAGCATCTACCTCACTAACATTTAGGAATTTGGACACATAGTTCTGGAGATGTATGGTAGATGGGTTTGATCTCATCGAAAAAATCATCGGAGCCGCCATCGTGTTTGCAATGGTCGCTGTGGGTCAGATTTACTTCCCTGAAGTCAGTAATTCATCTGTGATGGTGCTAATCTTTTGCTCCTTCTTGAGCTTCTCTTTGGTTTTGTTCTTTAAGCCCAAACACGACTTTGGGTTGTTCAATCTCACTGTCACTCAAACGATTACAAGGGCGTCAAAATTTTCAAAACAAACTTATATATATATATATATAGATGTGACGTCAAAAATACATTAGTTTTATGTCACCCAATTACATAGATAGGGTCAAAGGGTACTTAGCCCAAGTAGAGATATACAAAACAAGCTCAACTAAAGCCTTGACATAATCCTCTCAAAAGGAACCTGCTCAGGAGGCACGATAGTTGGCTGACAAAATAGAAACATAGGCCTTCAACTCTGGGCCTGGTCACGTGCCTGCTCACCTACATACATAACATAAATAGTGAGTTGGAGCCTAGTGAATAATAACAGAGTAAAGAGGTTTAATGAATGTTGTCCATAACAGTTACAGAAAACAGAACTCAATAGTTGTCAGAAATGAATTCGTAATGATGTTTAGAAATCGTAGTACATAACAGATACAGTTTCAGAGTCGTATTCATACTTAGAACTTGCAGTTAATCATACGTGGCACATTCATTAGCACTAGCAGAAACGGTTGACCCATAAAGGGACGGCCATAGAGGCATACAGTTGACTCACGTGCACGGAGACGGTACAGTTGGCTCATGAGACGTACAGTTGGCCCATGAATGGGACGTATACATAAGGATCCATAACAGTTGGCTCATGAGACGTACAGTTGACCCATAATTGGGACATGATAGAACAAATAACAAATGTCATCTGAAGCTAATGATGCCATGAATATATTTTAGAAACATTGGACAACCATTCATTCATGCAGAAAATAATATTTCAGAAAACAGAAAACAAATCATCTTATATCATTCATAAAATATTTATAATTGAACATAACTTTACAAATTCATTACTCACAGATAACAGAGGCTCCAAGGTAAACAGACAAAATAAGCAAATCAGATGTCTTGCGGCGCGTGACCTACATAACATAACAGATACATACATTGAAACACACCTCGGAGTGTACATAACTTATTTCATTGTTCTTAGTGTGTTTCTGGCCTTTATCCTCATTATGGTGTCTTAATCTGGGCCTAGGAATGCCTAGGATGGAATGATGATGCAAAAATGTACTTGAAAATATTTTTCAAAACTTGCTGAAAATATGGTCCATGCTCGAGCAGACATGCAAAACATGAGGGTTCGCTCGAGCGCAACTTCCTTCATTCGAGCGGTTTGTAAATTTTGAAAAAGTATTGGTTGCTTGCTTTTCATGCTCGACGGATGCTCAATCTTCGCTCGAGCGTGAGACTCAAACCTTCGTTCGAGGGTGACTCTTGTCGCTCGAGTGATCTGCAAAAAATACATGAACTTCTGGGAGCTTGCATTTCAGGCTCGAGTGGACTTCTGGTTCCTCAAGTGGAAGTGCACACACTCAGAGTGGTCGCTCGAGCATGGACTCCTACGCTCGAGCATGGAAACAGAATTCTGGAATTTCCAGATTTGCTTCCAAAGCTCAAAACTCAATCTTTAAGCATCAAAACTTGATTTTTCTGGGCCAAAACTTGAGGAACACTTAGAAACTCATAATACATCATGAATTAAGGATCTTTTCAAGAAATTATGGTCAAATAGCTTGCCAATTGTGCAAAAATTCAACTTAAAATTTATGAATGTTCCATGAACATGACATGCATGAATTTCTTTGAACTTAAGCTTCTCAAAACATGATCAAATGCTACAAAACAACATGAAACTTGATCATTTCCCAAAATAAAGGTGAATTCAAGACATGCATGCGGGAATTCTTGGAAATTAAACTCAAAATGTGAGAAAATATGCATGCATGCATGGTATGGCTCAATACTCTTCATTTCTAACTCAATTCTTGTATCAATCAACATAATTCTCGTGTTCATGCATTATAGTCTAGATTTCAAGGCTTAAGGATAAAATTCTTACCTAGAGACTTGAGTTCACAAGTGTTGAAGTTGAAACTCTCAATTCCTTTTCACTCTAAACAATTTCTTGCAAGTTACCCCTTCTCCCTTGTTGAACTCACTCTCACTTTTGGTCTCTCTCCCTTTCCTCACGTTTGTAGCTCAAAAAGAATGAAATGAGAGTGTATGGGTGCATATAAGAGTCCACTAGTACCTTAGTTAGGCTTGGATTTAAGGAATTCATTAATTAGTCTTAATTGAGCACTAATTACTCTAATTTAATCGTTCTGAAACGAATTTCAATTAAACCCACCATAAAATTCTAAAAATTCCAATTAACATATAAATCAAGTCAATTTCTGAATTAGATGCCGATAAGGCCTTCAACTCGCAAACCGAAATGAAAACATGAACGGATCTTTCTATGTTAAACAAATATATACACACATATAAGGCAACATATGATGCAACATTTCACTTCAATTATTCATTAGGCGGAATTAAGCATGAATTAACGTTAATCATGGGTCAGGGTTGTTACAGTTGCCCTAATGAGATAGGGGGCTTGGGGGTAGGCGGTTGGTTATGTTTAATTTGGCGTTGTTGGGTAAGTGGTTGTGGCGTTTTGTGGGGGAACGGGAGCATCTATGGCGGAAGGTGGTTGTGGCAAAGTTTGGTCTACATAGAAGGGGGTGATGCCAGGTAGGGTAGGGCACTTTCATGGTTGTGGTGTTTGGAAAAGGGATTTGGTTGGGCTAGCCGAAGTTTTGGCGGAGGATTCGGTTGAAGGTAGGGTTGGGCGATAGAGTTCGTTTTGGCATGATAGGTGGTGTGGGGATGCCTCTCTAGAGCACCTGTTCCCGTTGATTTTTGGGATTACAGAGGATTCTGAGGTTATGGTAGCGGCGGTTCGAATAGGTTAAGGCTAGGCAGTGGTATGGAATGTGCAGCTGCGTCGTAAGGTTAAGGATTGGGAAGTGGATCAGTTAGTGGAGGTGTTGAGTTTCTTATACAGGTTGCAACCTGCGGGTGCAGAGGAAGATTCTATAGTTTGGGCTTGTCCTGGTTCTAAAGGGTTTTTTTTTCTGTGTCTTCCTTCTATGGTGCGCTTGTTCATGTTGATGTGGTTTTGTTTCCTTGGAAATGTGTTTGGGTGTCAGGCACGCCATCGAAGGTAGCTTTCTTTGTGTGGACGATGGCCTTAGGTCGTATTTTGACGATTGACATTCTGATTTGTCGTGGACATATTTTGATGAATTGGTGTTGTTTATGTGGTGGTGATGTTGAGTCGGTGGACCGTTTGCTCGTTCATTGCCCAGTTACATATCAGTTATGGATGCTTATTGTGGGGATTTTTGGTTTAGTTTGGTTTGGGTGCAGCCAGGTTCGGTGTTGGCTGTCTTGCAAAGTTGGGCTGGGGGTAAGGTTGGGAGGCGTCGTCGAAAGGCGTGGCTGATTGCCTCTCACTGTTTAATGTGGCTTATTTGGTTGGAGCGTAATAGGCATGTATTCCAAGGGGTGTCTCAGTCAATTCCTTGGCTGGAGAGGTGGGTATTTATGGTGTTGTATAATTGGGTTACGGCTTGGTTGATCCAGATGTTTTAGCTTATGTTGATTTCATAGAGGATTTGATAGTTTAGCTTTGTTTATTTGGGGGTTTTAAAGTTGTATTCTTTGTATCATCTTTGATGCTTTTCTAACAAATTTGCTTATTTATCAAAAAAAAGTTAAAGACCATCGAAAATTGTATCATATATAAGTTCACAAACAAAATCCAAAACTATTCAAAGATTAAAGAAATCTATTCATCAAAGTCGTCAAAAGTTAGCCATCACCATCATCATCCTCACTACTACTATTGGACACATACTTATCATCTAAAAAGATAAACAATATGAGATGTAAACTGATAAAAAGCACTTACTTTGACTGTGTGAACTCCTGCATAACAACAGCAGTTTCCCTTACAAGTTGAGTGACAGGAATTGGTTCCTACACATTACCATCATCAAATCACATTGCAAGTTATAGTAGGCTATAAAAGTTGTAATATTTTACAAAAAAAAAAAAAAAAAAAAATAGAAAGCATAAACTTGTGATTTCCCAAATGAATTGGCAAGGGTACTTTCTGTATACAAGGTCACATTGAGCAACATCTAAATAACATGAACCATTACTAAGATATACTTGTCCATTTGAGAAACTACAAAAATGTGACCTTCAAGACGAGCTACACACTAGTAAGAAGACGAAACTCACTGTACACGTGCACCACCTTCTTAGACCAACTTTTAACCAAACATTCTCATTCTTACCAAAAGTAATCAACAAAATCCTGGAATGAGAAGCAGAAAAGAAAATGCCTTTTTGAGAAGCCAATAAATAATATTACATAAGCTAATTTGGCCTTCATTAAACACTCAAATTTTGGTCGAAAAAATTAAAATGGGGTTGAACCAAATATGTTACTAATGGTCATTAAGAGCCTCTATCCATCTAGAGAGACAAAGAAAGTTCCTAGATAGGAAAGAAAGAGGGTGAAAGAGAGAAATAAGATAGAAATATGCTAAGTGAGGAAAGATAGCAAAGGTAACAGTTTACATTCACTTTCGTTATATGAGATTACAAAATCACCTCTTAATTATGTATTTTCTTATTATTTTCTGGGATATTTACTGGAGAAAAATACGAAAGTGGAATACCAATATAGTAGTAGTACCTGTCGTTAAAAAACAGTCCAGAGTTCCTCCATTGACAGTTTATTTGTAGACAAAAATTTTTGAACATTGTGCAGTTGCATGTTGGTCATGATATGTTGGTATAGTAGCTTAGGAGATCATAGTACTATGCAATAAATTTCTATTGTTATTATTCTCATCATATAACTAACATTAGTGAAGGACATTCTAGTGTTTTTGAATTTTTCATTAATTTTCACCAAATTAGTTTTTAGTGTTCTTTCGAAAATAGATTTGAAAAACGAAACCAAACAGAGAATTGTTTCCTTGAGAATAAAAGAAAACATTTAAAAGAATATTAAGGAATAGGCTTTGCTTGTAGGGAACTAACCTGCATTTGTCCATTAAGTGGCGTAACATACAAAGGAAATTTGAAACTAGTTGAATGCTGGAAACTTGAAGGTACTACCGTCTTAATTGTATACAATAAAGGAGTATATCTTTGACTCTCTCTTAACCATCCTGATATTCTTAACCGGTAACAACAACAAAACTTGCCTTACTTGGCAGTAGCTGTATTGATTTCATTTGAAGAAAAGCTGGAAAACTAGTGAGCTTCGCTCTCTTGGACCACTCTGCTATATACAACTTTGAAAGGCTGTGAACTGTACGGTCTCTTGAGCAAACAGGAAATCTGGTGTATAACATTTCCCAATCAGCAATCTATGGCTATGACTGATCTCAACATTACCAAAACGGTGTCCGACTCTCCGTTCATTTGTTGTTCCAGTCAAAACCACAACTGGGTCCATATTAATGTTTCCAAATTTGGTTCTATAAACAACTAAAGTTTCAATTCATTCTCAAAGTTATTCACCAAAAGATTTGGGCATAAATAAACATATAGCTATGCTGGTAAAAGATGAAACCTTTGAAGCTTCACTGTTATACCATATCCAGAAAACAACTTTAGTCCAACAGAGAAATTAGGAAAAATGTAATGCTCAGCTCCACACAAATACGCATGCAAATGTAGAAACAATCTATTAAATGAACAAGTCAAACTATGTGCTTCAACTTTGTTATTGCCCTCTATGTCCACTCAGTTGTCCGTATCTTCATCATTATGAGTTGCAATATTCTGCACTACTATCCATTCTATTGCAAGTGTAGAAGCATCATTACTGCTGCCACCAAAGAAGCACGAATACTTCTAAAAAGATGACGTATCATTGTCGGACACCGACACTCTTTGGACACTCTTAGGACATATGTCCGACACTCTTCAAAACGCGTTTTATTTTTTAAAGATTTGGACACTCTTTGGACACTTAGAGAATACACGTATCAATCGCTTAACCACGCATGTCTATCGATTAGACATATGTGAAAGTAATTATAAATTTTAACAAAACAACTTAAGATACAATAATAAAACAAAAACCATATAAATTTATAGGAATTAGTGTTATATTGCATTTTTTATTATCTTTGAATGACATATTCATATATAAAACATATCATAAATATATAAAATTATATATTTTTTGCATGTCCCCCACGTGTCGTGCCCTACATTTTTTGAAAATTAATGTGTCGGCGTGTCCATATCGTATCTGTGTTGTGTCATGTGTCCGTGTCCATGCTTCTTAGGCTGCCACTATAGTGTGATGAGGGCTAAATAAGAGAGGATAATTAAATTAATGGAGGCAAAATTGTCTTTAAGAAAGAATGCTTCCATTATAACAAAGGCTGTAGCATTCATAGTTGAATGATCATCTCAAAAGCATTCATTTGTGTTCACCAATTCCTATGCACATTGGCTCAGCAATAGTTTGGGATTTTTTTTTTATATTTTTTTTTTGGTTAAAAGCCAGTAAACGCGTACACAACAAGATATAGCAAATATATATTGGCAGCAAATGTGATTAATATTTGTTACTTACATTATTTTAATGTTGCATGGGAATATATTCATCGGAGACATCACCCCGAATGAAAGAGAAAATAAGAAAGCACAGATATAGGTAGAATACAGGATTTTTGTGACTATACATGCTACCAACAATGTTTCCAAGTGAAGCGAAAGAAAGAGTCAATCATCTATTTCTAATGAGCTATCATACTTTATCCTTTGTGTTTAATAACACCTTCGAGAGTAATCGTGACAGATAAAAGACATGTAACATAAAGAGTCTAAAATCCTATATATATAACCAAACTTGTAACATTATGATTGATGAGCAGTTTTGTTTGTAATATAAATTATTTTTACATAGTTATGGCTGCGTTTTGAAAATCAACAAAATCATAAAGCTTACCATTTCCAACATATAAAGAGAGAATATTAACGAGGCCAAAGAAATACAGCTAGGCAAATATACAAGTAAATGTGCACAATTTTATAATTTGTGTAGTACTACTCGAGATATACTATCAATTCATCTGTTTATGTTCTGCTTTGTGAAAAATTTTCAAAAACCAAATTCGTAAAACTCAACCAAATAGATTTGATTCCCAACATTACTAACAGTGAGGCAAGACCAAAATATAAAAAGCGCACATGCATTACCAACCAAAAAAAAAAAAAAAACACGATACGAATGGGAAAAAGCAAGGAAAGAAGTGCATGTGCATGCAATGAAATAGACCAGGTTTTTCTCTTTAAACATAAGTGAATAAAGCAGCAAGCAAGCAAACAATAACAAGGAAGGTGATACCGCAGAATCGATTCAAAGATAATAAAAAATGCAATATGACACTAATTCCTATAAATTTATATGGGTTTTGTTTTATTATTGTATGTTAAGTTGTTTTGTTCAAACTTATAATTAGTTTCACATATGTCTAATCGATAGACACGTGTGTTTAAGTGATTGACACGTGTATTCTCCAAGTGTCCAAAGAGTGTCCGGGTCTTTAAAAAAAAATTAAAAATAGGACACATTTTGAAGAGTGCTGGACACGTGTCCTAAGAGTGTCCAAAGAGTGTCGGTGTCCGACACAGACACGACATGGATATGTCACCTTCTTAGAAGTGTCTGTGCTTCTTAAGTATTAAACAAGAGACTCATCTCTAGCAACAAAAATTTGAACCATATAGAGAAGAACTTTCAAATTTTGTTGACTAACATATACTGAAAAGAAAACTAGTAGTTCAAAGAATTAGGAAAAGGGAACAGACAAAAACAACCTCCATTTCCTCCACCGCATCATGACATGGGTACGCAAATAAAGGAAGAAATAGTGAAGTTTTAATGACTTGGAGCAATTAGGTTAGGTTCAAGATATGGAAATAGTTTATTTAAAATATAAGCAAAACGACTGGAGATTTTAATAGTCAATCATGTTTTACTATCATTCGTGCACAGAAAAGCATAATAAGCAAAATAATAATTTGTGCTGCTAACCATAGTAAAACAAAATAAATGAAAAACCGGTATAGTATCAAAAATACATGATCATACACCAATGAAGTATTAAGTTTTCAACAACGGTATTGTTACATTTGAAAAGAACCACTTCTGCACTTACAATGTACATTAAATGAAAACACATTTTTTCTCAAAAGAAGCATATATATAAACAAATACAATACAATACGCAAAAATATTTATATATTAGTTCATAAGAATTAAGATGCATAATGTTCACATGTCATACTAATTCTCATATAATGTAATAAATGACCAACTACTGAGATCTTTCAAATTTTCCAACTCAATAAAGGGTTAACCTGATTCACATGATCTTTTATACATTTACAGGTGCCTATCTCATTAACAGTATGTTTGAGAATTTCCTACTTCTCTCATCTATTATGGAGTTAACTATAACTAACTTCAAGATGGAAACATTTTTTGACCCATCTGTCAATGGGGAATCCAAAAAAAAAAAAAAAAAAAAAAAAAAAAAAAAAAACACAAAGTGATCATTCAATAAAGTTACAAGTGAATCTTCCCATACATGAGGTGGACAAGGTATGGAAAATTTGCAAAACACTCTACATAGAGTGCACACCCTCTTGTAATTTCTCCCTAATTTTTACCCAATTTTCCAATTAAAGTGGTTAAAACTCAACCTCCTATTGTAATAACAATGCACCAAAAGGGAATGCAATATATCACCTTCTACAATGAATCTTCAAACAATCAAATGTATAATCGATCTGGATTGTCTTCAACCAATCTTGTCATAAAGCATTGGTGGATTTAGTTTGATTTTCAAACTTGAGATGAAAAAAAATCACAATCACACATTTCACAATGTAATTGTGTGGTTTTTCTTTTTGCTATTGTTATCTACTTCATAGACTTGCTAAATCATCGTGCATTTACAAATTAGCAATGACAGTTTACACACATGACCACAAAGATGAAACCATCAAAGAGGATTGAAGAAACAATTAATTCACCCAAAAAATGATAATAGAAAAGAAAAGGTGTGGGGAAAAAATTAATGAAAATCAGAAACGAAGAACAGTAATCTGTGAAACACCCCCCCCCCCAAAAAAGAAAAAGAAGAAGAAGAATATTGATTTACCAATTGAAGCCTGCGAGAGAATGATCGATTAGAAGCGAAATGAGTAAAGCATATATCCTGGAACGCAAAGCCCGCAGTGCAAAATGAGAGCGTGTATGTAGTGGAACAACTCTCCCTTGTGAGCGAGTGAGCGGTGACTGTCCTTGTGCTGAGTGTCTTGATCGTCCCGGTCCACTTTCAAGCATGATTGAATAGTGGGCATACAATACAAGTAGATCCAATATCTGACGCAAGCCTATTTTCTCTCTCATGCGCGGCTTGCTTTGATTGATTTTCATTAGGGCCTATTCGAACTCATGAGCGGGGGACTTCTTCTTTTCTTTTTTTCAATTACATATATTTATAAAAAATAGAAATTACGAGTAAAATGACAATTTGGGGGCCCAAGCCTCCCCAGAGTTGGGCTCATTCCAATTTCACTCCGGATCCGACCTGAATAAAGAATTGCGAATCAATGGGGGTGTTTGTTTGGACTTTTTTGAGCCAACTTATAGCTTTTAGCTTTTGAAAAGTTATTTTGGACTGTTTGGTTAAACTTATTTCAAACAGTTTTTGATTCTAACAACTTATTTTAATTCGAAAAAACTGATTTTGAGAAGTTACTCACCCTTTGCTTTTGGTTGTTAGTTTTTGCTGTGGACATGCTAAGTTACGGTTATACTCTTAGATTTTTTTATTTTTTACTTTTTTAAAAATAGAAAAAGACCCAAATGAACTATAGATTATTATTATTATTTTTTATGAGAAATGTAGACAAGTAATGAATAATAAAAAATAAAAGTTAATTGAAAAAGGTACTTCACAGCTTATTTAACAAACACTACTCAACAACTTAAATCTATAATTCAACAGTTACACCAAACAGATTAATAGCTTCTGATTAAAGTCATAATTTATAATATGTTAAGCTATAATCTATAATTTGTTTTAACAGCTATACCAAACGAGGCCAATATCCGGTCACCGAAACTGTGGCCTTTGAGAGGTTGACTATTTTAATAGGTTATTTTAATTTTCAATTATTTTAATAGATTAAAATTTTTGTTTTTTTAAAAAAAAAGGTTTTTTATTGATAAATCCCATTTAGGGGTGTTCTAACCCAATAAGTTCATAAAGGAAATTTATAACCTAATTAGTCCTATATGTTTGTACTTTTATTCCATGAAGTCATTTTTTCCTAATTTTATATTTTTTTTGGACTATTATACTCTTATATATTATGTTAATACATAACATACACGAAAAAGGAAATACATGTTTTTGTTTTGTTTGTCAGTGTTATTCACGTTGATGATTCTGATTCAGCTAATCAATGTCGATTGTTTATGGTAGGGTTTCTGTGCCGTGGGAGAGAAGAAGAAGACGACGGGTTTTTGTCCATAGGTGTGTTCGTTTTCGTAGTTTGGTGTTTGTGTGTAGTTGGTTTGTTACGTAATTGTTGGAGATCAGCTGTTGATCGAAGGTGGAAAACGATTACAGAATTTTTTTCTCAAGTTTAGTATCATTTTGTTTATGAATGCATGTTCATTTATGTGAAGGATTGCATGCTCTAATTTTTTTTTTTTTTTTTTTTCATGTGCATTTTCTAGAATACATGGGTAATGCAAGTGTATGTTTAATGAATGAGGTTATGATTTTTTACTAGTAATGCATGTATATTTTTGTTGTTTGAGTTTCGGATATTGGACAGAGATGCATATACAGTTGTTTGAACAAATTGATTGTAGTGGATCATTGGTGAAAAGTTGCATATACAGTTATTTTGATTTTTTGTTAAACCTTATCCCATCATTAATCAGTGTTAATATTCACATTATTTGTAATGGAAATTTGTCATTTGTTTTATCAATCAGTGTGAATATTCACACATCCATATAATATTGAATAGTGTATATATTTTCACTATGTTCATTACCACTATGCAAAATGTTAAAATTCACATCAGACCATTTCAATCATATAATCACAAGCCATAATGTTTATTTAGATACAAAAATGATGTGAATATTCATTTCCTTATTCTGTTTCATCTCTGTTTGGTTAGATAATTTAGATTATGTGAACAATGTACGTGACAACCCAACTCTAGTTTACGCTAATTAATCTTAATTATGCTTATAATTATGAGCTTAATATGATTTGGAGTGCTAATTATACGATTATGGGTGTTTGTGAGTTTATATTTGTTCACCGTAAGAAAATCTGCTTGACTTTTCGTCATAAAATTTAAATTGAAGGCTGTAGTAGAGGCGACAGAAACCGAAATTGACTGTGTTGTTGCATTTAGCATTATTTTTAGAGCCTATGGTGAAGTTTAATTGAAAACTAATTCAGATAAAAATAATTAGATTAAATTGATTAAATTAAGTACAATTGATTAACCTTAATTAAAATGGATTAGTTTAAACTAACCACTTAATATATATAAGGGCCAAACACACTTAAGCTCATATTATGAGCTCAAATATGAAGTTACCCTCTAGAGAGAGAGTGAGAGACGGCTCTAGAGAGAGAGAGTGAAGCAAAACTTGAGAGTTTGGTAAGGAGCTTGAAGATTGAAAAAGATAACTCAAGATCTAGCTAGGAATTGGAAGATTAGAGCTCCTAGGTACGTAATGAACTCAAATTCTTGAGTTTAAGTCCATAATTACATGAATTCTAGCATGATATGTAATTAAGAACAAGAATTGAGTTGATTGTAATGAATTTGAAGTTGATATGTACATGCATGTGAGAATTAACCACAAATTTGCATGTTTGTCTATGAAGCATGTTAATCATGTTGTATTGAAAGTTGTTTGACACATGCATGTAAGAATCTCCATATGTTGAAGCTTGATTTCAAGCCTTGAAGCTTGTCCATGCAAGATACAAACATGAATTGTGTATATATAAAGTTTATGGTTTGAAATTTGTTAAACCCATAGAATTTTGAATTACGATTGAAGGTTTTCTTCAAATATATGTTTTTGGAAGTATTCTTGCATAATTGAGTGAGTTATACTCGAATTGGACCTTTGGAATTGAGTTCTGAGCATCAAACAGAGTTCTGGAAAACCTAGAATTCGACTTGTTTGCTCGAGCGAGGAAAGCGTCGCTCAAGCGTGAAGGTTGAGCTCCCATAAGTTTTACAGAAATTTGTACGGTGGCTCGAGCGGCAAACTCTGCGCTCGAGCGAACCTTGTTTTTCAAGACTCCCCGCTCGAGCGTCAAAAATCTCGCTCAAGCGTAAAATTTATGTAATCAGTACTTTTACAGAGTTTTGCAGTCTACTTGAGCGGCCAAAGCTGCGCTCGAGTAGAGAGCCTTGTTTCAGAAATTTTGAAAAGTCATTTTATGATTCGTTTTCCGTTATCTTTCATTTCTAAGCACTCTTAGGCATGCATTGGACATTCTAAATGAATTAAAGGACACGAAAGAAGCCTAAGAGCATTAAGCAAACTAAAGAATGGATTGAATAGTATTATGACCCGATGTGTTATGAATTATGCAGGGTCGAGTGCAAGGACGAATCAAGCACCGGAACACGGTGAGTAATATCTTAGCGAGGATGTTTTCGTATGCGCATTATTTTCTAAACAATGCCTATGTGGTAAGGTTCTAAACCTTTAAAGTGATAATATGAATGAGCGTTCCAATCACTCAATTTGGAATGAGATATACAAAGCTTGAGTATGAAATGGGCCTAAGGCCGTTCGGTATATTCGATGAGAATGTGAAATGAGCCTAAGGCCGTTCAGTACATTCAATGAGAATGCAAATTGGGCCCAAGGCCGTTCTGTATGATTATTAAATGGGCCGAAGGCCGTTCGGGATAAGGAAAAGATATGGACCTAAGGTCGTTCTGGATATAAGAATGAATATGATCATAGACTGAATGTATGCACACAATGAATGTATGTAAGTATTGGACCTAAGGTCGTTTTGTGAGTATTGGACCTAAGGTAGTTTAGTGTGTAATGGACTCAAGGTCGTTCTGTATGTTACATGGACCCAAGGTTGTTTTGTACTTGGGATATGATGTAAAGGACCTGAGGTTGTTCTGCTTTATCATTGAGTACTAAGTGTGATAATGAACTGTGATATAAGAACCTTGTTCATGAACTCCTTTGTTTTGATATTATTCATTGGGCATTAGCTCATTGTTTATATTTATGTATGTAGGTGAGCAACAAGATGTCCAGCCCCAACCCCAACCCCAGTGAGCAGTGAGAAAACAAGTCTTGAGAGATCAACCAAGGTCGCCTCACCCAAGAGGCCTTACTTTTGTTTTACTTGACCCTTGATCTTTTGCTTTTGATCTTTTGTGGTCATGAATGACCATCCCTGTGCATAAGCTTAGTTTTCGTTAATACTGACTTGAATGATCCTGGACGTGTGTATTACACACTTAATAGGAATGTTCATATGGTGTGACTTATTATATAGATATAAGAATATTTTGGTTAAGCCATGTATGCACAGCTTATTGGACAATCTTTGTAAATTTTGCTTCTGCAATTTGGCCCCCTATTATTAAATATGATTCGGTTTTTGACTGAGGCCACAAGTAATCTCGTGATTATTGGTCGGTTATGACTCTAATCCACAGGGGTGGGTTTGGGTCATGACAATGTAAATGTTCATATATCATTGGCTATAATGTGGTTATTCACTTCCTTGTTTTTGTATTTTTGCAGCAGACGGATACATTCAAGTTGTTGGTGTGCTCATATGGGTGTAGTACTGTTGTAATAAATGTGGTGCGAGCACTGTCTTATTCACGTTTCGTGGAGTGTGTATGTGAAAAATTGAGCAAGTTATCTATTGATTGTGTTTCATTGTTCTATCGGCTACTTGGGATTAATAGGTGTAATTTGGACAGTGATAATGAGCTTCAAAGTATGTTCTTGCTTGCCAAATCAATGGGGGTTCAACATGTAGAGGTTGTTGTTGGATTGGTGTAATGTTGGAATTGCATGGGTAGTGATAATGATGAAGATGATGAAGATAAGAATGTGGGTGATGGCTTTTTTTGTTTTTTGTTTTTGGAGAGTTTTAGATTTTACGGGTTTTTTTGTCTTTGGAGTTCTGGTTTTTTGTACTAGAATTTTGTCATATGTATTGTCAATTAATGTTAATATTAGCACTTTTATATAATATTGAATGGTGTATATGTTTTTGTTGTGTTCATTACCATTATGCAATATTGATGACTAGCGTATACCCGTGCCTGAAGGCACGATGTAAATAATGTTGGGTTTAAAATATAATTGTAATGTGTACATAAAATGTTTAAATTATAGAGTTTGTAGCATTTTTTGATAAAGATATTATTTTTCTTAAAGAATTTGTAACCATTTTACTTGTACCACAAGCTCTACAGAACTTAAATAAATAACAACTTCCCTTAGTGTATGCCCCAGTGCCTACAGGCACGGTGTAAATAATAATGAAATCAAAATGTAATTAAATATAATCTACTTAATTTGTTACTAAAAATTTAATAGAACCAATTTTGTTTTTTTTCATGACGTTAGGTTTCTCAATAAATATGTGTTAAGTATCTGAATAACTAAAGCAACTTGATATTTTTTTTTAATAAAAAAATAAAGGGCAAATTACATATACCTCGCTTGAGGTTTGGCTAAATTACAGATACCCTCCTGAGGTTTCGAAAATTACATCCCGCCCCCTAAGGTTTGTATTTTCATAACAATTTGCCCCCTGAGGTTTAAATTTCATAACAAATTACCCCCTAATTTGTTATGCAAATATAGCATTCAGAGGGGAATTTGTAATTTCTCAAACCTCAGGGAGGTATTTGTAATTTAGCCAAACCTCGAGGGGGTATATGTAATTTGCCCAAAAATAAATTATTAATATAAAAAAATTATTTAAACAATCCTGTGTAATTATTTAACCAAAGCTACTTTTTCGTTTCTTCTTCTACTTCTTTGTGCTTTTGTTCTTTTTTGGGCAGAGGGCTCTGTCTCTCTTTTTCCTCTACGTCTCTCTCTTCCTATTTGAACTCCGTTGTTGCTCAAGTTTGAGCTTCGAATGGGAGTCATAACCCAGTTAAAGAAAATTCATTAAAACACATTAAAAAGCGTTGCTTTGTAAACATCTCAAATAATTATTTGGAACTATGTCAACTTGGTGAAGCATGATTTAAAATAAAACAAATGCTTAGAAAGCTATTAACGTTAGTAAATAACTGTATAGAAAAATTTAGAAAGGAAGGTAGCTCACATTTGCCATCTAGGCATCCACAGCTGGGTCTCCTCCCATGCGCATGAGCTTCCACTGGTCACTTAGCTCCTATGCTGCCTACAAGAAGTACCTCTCGTCGGTCCAAAGCAACGCTTCATTTATTGTAATAAGTGCCAAACCTGAATGGAATTTAGCATCAGTAACCTTACAAAACTAAAACTGATTAATCAAAGGTTTGAATCATTAACATGTCAATATGTTGCATGGAAAATAAGGTTGACATTTTGTACAATGGAAACATATAGGATAAATCCATAGAGAGGCACACAAAACCTACATTGATCACACGCAAAAGATATAGTCCAGTTTCAAGGTAATGGAAGATTCCCCTAAAAGCAGGCACATAAAACCTACATTGTTCACATAGCAAAAGATATAAACTACATTCCAATACCAATGTAATGGAAGATTCCCCTAAAAGGTGAGATAAACATAAAAGCACCATTTCAATGTACCCATAATGTGGCTAGGTAGTGCTCAAAAACAAAAGCATGGCGTCATCAGTCATTCATTCAACAAAAAAAGATCCCTTAAAAATTCAAGACCATAACTTCCCATGATAACCAATGCCTCATTTTAACAGAGGCAAATTCCTCAAGTATTGCACTATGAACAATAAAGTTCAAGGTTTGTTTTCTCACAAATTTTTTTTTAATAAATTTAAGCTATTGTTTGGTTGGGATTTAAGATGCAGTTATAATCTAATAAACAAATTGAGTAAGAGAGTGTTCGATAACTCAATTCTACACTAAGGTTTTGGAACTCGGATCGGACCAGTCGGTTCAACCAGTTGGACCGGTGATCGGGTGAGGTTCCGACCGGTTAACCCTCTTAAACCGTTCATATATAAAAACCGGTGTATTTTTGGAGAATCGGTGAAACTGGTGGTTTAATTGGTGAACCAGTCGACCCGTTCACGGGTTGATTGAACTGAGCTGGTTTGCTTATGCTACATATATATTAAAAAAAAAAAAAAAAGATTTATTTTTGCTTTTCGTTTTTGATCTAGCCATCTAGAGCTTCTTCATTTCTTCACACAAGTCTTTTTCTCTCTGTTAAGAGAGTAGCTGATCTGTCTCTCTCTCTTTTTTTTTTCGCCATTAACGAATCAAGTTCTCAATCTCAACTTTATTTACACACAGATTCTTCACCATCACTGCTGCTAACGAATCTCAACAGCCTCCAGGTACTACTTTTGTGTAATTTGTTGGGCTACTTAGTGATCTTTGATTTGGTTTGAGCCTTGAGGGGGTTGATGAATCTTTGATCTCCTTATTTGTTTTTCACAAAATTTGGGTCTACTTGAAGAAGGCTCTGTTTTCTCTTTTCCTTTTACTATCTCACAAAAAATTCCAAAAAAAAAAAAAAAAAAAAAAAAAAAACTACTAATTTGGGTCTATTTAATCTCTTTCTTGTTTAGCATTATATGAAAAAATTTTCTATTTTTTTTTTTCATTCTGTAGTAGATTTTAGATAGGTAGATAGAAGAAACATAGAGATTCTCATAGAAAATTACCAAAAAAATAAAAATAAAAATTTCCTCTACGAATTTGGGTCTATTTGATCTCCTTCTTGTTTAGCATTATATGAAAAAATCCTCTATTTTTTTTCAATCTATAGATTATAGATAGATTAATTGTTGTTGTTGTTGCTATAGATTGGAAAAACCCTCATCCTGTTGCTATTGTTGATGTAGATTGAAAATTTTTGTCACATGATATAATAAATTAATTGTGTGATTTCCTTTTTCTTGCTTTGGATACCCATGAATAATTATAATTATTTTCCTTTTCTTATGACCTATTTTACATAATTAGAAAATTAACTTTCAAATTTTGAACTACACTTAATTTAATCATTGTATTGAATCTGACTTCTTTTTTTCTTTTTTAAATTGAATCTCTGGCCAAAATATGAGTACTTTTTTATTATGATTATTGTATTGTATTGTATTGAATCCTACTTTCTGGAATATTAATTTGAATAGGAGCACTTTTTTTTTTTTTTTCATTTGTTCTTATTCTACCTTCTAGTTGTAAGAGATGTCATCTGGCAAAAATTCAACAGCTAATTCCACCCAAGCCACAATGGGGAAATCTGATATTGCATGGGCACATGTTATCGAGGGACGAGATGTCAATGGGAAGAAGACTTATTCATGTATGTATTGTGGGAAAACTATTAAAGGTGGAGGGATTAATAGAATGAAGCAACATCTTGCAAAGAAGTCAGGCGAGGTTGGGCCATATAAAAAAGTTCCCCCATATATTCAGTATCAAATGCACGAGTCTTTAAAAGCATTTGATGAAAAGAAGCAAAGTGTAGAAAATTATGATCAATTAAATCCTTATGGTCCAGGTGGTTTTCAATTTGAGGGTGATGATGTTTATGTTAATGTTGATGATGAGGCTGTGGAAACAATTCCTTGGAACAATAAGGGCATTTCAATCAATGAAGGAGCTGGAAGTCGGAATAAGAGTAGAGCACCAATGACACATAAAGGGAAGGGGAAGAAACATAGAAGCCTTACATAGAGCACATATGATTGTTGGTAAATTCTTTTATGATACTTGTATTCCAATCAATGCTGGGAACTCCATTTATTTTCAGCCCATGTTTGATGCCACAATTGTCGTTGGTCTAGGATATAAGGTCCCTACTTACCATCAACTTTGAGTTCGTTTATTGAGAGACTCAAAAAAAGAGCTTCAGTTGTATGTTGACACTTTGAAGAGTTCATGGGCTGCTTGTGGATGTACTATTATGGGTAATGGTTGGACTGATGGTAGACAAAGAAATCTAATAAATTTTCTTGTCTATAGCCCTATGGGAATTGCTTTTGTAAAATCTATTGATGCCTCTGATGCTGTCAAAGATGCTACTCTTCTTTCTAAATTGTTTCTAGAGGTTATTGAGTGGGTGGGAGTGTCGAATGTTGTTCATATGGTGACAAATAATGGAGCAAATTATAAAGCTGCTGGAGGACTTGTAAATGCAACTTACAAATCTATAAATTGGTCTCCATGTGCAGCTCATTGCTTGAACTTAATCTTAAATGAAATTTCCAAGATGAATCATGTGCATGTGCTTGTTATTAAGGCATCAACGGTGACAAGGTACATATACAACTGTTCATGATTGTTAGCTCGGTTGAGAAAGAAGAAGAGTTGGACTGAAATTGTGCGCCCAGGAACAACGCACTTTGCCACTACTTTCCTTGCATTGCATAGTACTCATGATCATATGCATGATTTGCAAGCTTTGGTGACAAGTAAGGAGTTGGCAAGTTCAAGGTTTGCTAAAGAGAAGAAAGGAAAAGGATGCCATTGACATCATTTTAGAAAAACAATTTTGGAAGGATTGCTTCATCACTATTAAGATTGTTGAGCCACTTATGCGTCTCTTGCGTATTGTTGATGGAGATGACAAACCGTCCATGGGATATGTTTATAAAGGCATGTATAGGGCAATCAAAGGTATTAAAGATATTTTCAAAAGAAATAAGAGGTTGTATAAGCCTTACACAACAATCATTAAAACTCGTTGGGATAATTAATTGCGGAAGAATATACATGCGGCAGCTTATTAGTTGAACCCAGCTTTTCAATATGATCAAGCTTCATTTTGCAAAAAGCCAGAGGTTATGAATAGTGTACTTGATGTGATTGAAACTAAAGCCACATCAAGTAAAACAAAGCTCATGAATGAACTTAGATTGCTTCGAGATCGACAAGACAGTTTTGGAAGAGAGCTTGCCATTACTACATCTAAGAAAACACAACTTGGTAATCTCTCTCTCTCTCTCTCTCTCTCTCTCTCTCTCTTTAATAGTAATTATCATTATTATTTGCTTTTGATTGGAATGTTTTATCTCATTTATCTATTTCTTGTTTCTTTTTTTTTTTTTATTTATAATTATAATATCTCTCTCTTTCTTTCTTGATAATAAGATGAATGGTGGAAGATGTTTGGACACAGTGCTCCAAATTTGCAAAAGTTGGTCATTCGAATTCTTAGTCAAACTAGCAGTTCTTCTAGGTGTGAGAGAAATTGGAGCGTCTTTGAACGCATACATACAAAGAAGAGGAATAGACTAGAACATCATAGGCTTAATGATTTTGTGTATGTTCATTACAACTTGTGATTAAAGAATAGGTAAATCAATCTTTCTCATATAGTAACTAATGCATTCTTTATTTTATTCGTTTATTTAGTCTTACAATTGAATCAATATAGGAGGTATTACAAAACAAGGAATTATGATCCCATTGACATTGAAAGCATTGACAAAACCGAGTTTTGGATTATTGAAGAAGAAAGACTAGAACAAGAGAAGCCTCCATTGCTTAATTATGATGAGCTCGGAAAAATGCTTTATGAAGAAGATGAGCCTCCACGATATAAGAGGCAATGTCATGGCCTCCGAGATGGTTAGAAAATAATGTTTCATCATTATGCAATTTTTTTTTTTTTTTAAAATCTATCATTATCAAAATGATAGCTTAATGATTTTATTTTAACCATTGTAAATGATGTTGAGGACGATATGGAGGTAGAGCTTCTTGGAGATGATATCGACTTGGGATCTTTTGGTGATGTGAACATTGATTATAGATCAAACAACTCGAGCTCTAGTGCAAATGCGAATGAGAATGATGATGATGATTGGCTAAATTATCGTCCCTAGGAGATTTAGGCAAAAATCAAAGATTGTTTGTGATGTTGTGCTGAATTTTTCATTTTATTTTTATTTTTTTATATATATTTTTGTTTTTAAGAATGATGTCATGTTGTAAACATCTTTTTACATTTGTTGCTTGAAATTTATGTTTTATGTCTGTAAACTTTGGACTTAATTTTGTCTTTTTTTGTAACTTATGTTTTATGAATTGCTGTAGTCGGATGCTTTCATAATTTTTATTACTATGATTGTTGTTTTTAACGGCTAATTTTCATCTTTAATTTTATTTGTTGTTACTATGTGAAGTGTTATGACTTATATTTGGGATTTTTTTTTTAAATATAGAAAAACATCACTAAAAATATTTAAGATTTTTTTTAAAAAAAAATTGAAAATATAATATTTATATTGTTAATTTATATTTTTTAGAAAATATTTATGACATAATTATGACGTTACGATTCGATCTGGTTCAACCCAACGGTTGAACTAGTGACTCGTCCACCCGGTCTTCTTTTCGGTTCACTCACCGGTCTGGTTTTTAAAACCTTGTTCCACACATTAAGTCTGTTTGATAATCACAATTTACATCGCTTAAAATTTTAACAACCTATTAAAAAAAAAACTAAAATTTTAAGCCACAAATTTCTTACTTAATGTTGAATGCTGAATTTTTAATTATTTATGCTTATATTATGGTTAAAGTGTATCATCACCACCATTGTCACTCTACACTACTGCCACGCTTTATGCCACCACATTGCCGCCGCCACTACCACCACCATCATCACCCTACCTTACCATTACCGTACTACCACACAATAGCCATTACCGTCTTCACCACCACCACATCAACATTGTCACCATGTTGCCCCTCAAATACCATGCCAATGCCACTGACATCACCACTACCGTCTTGTCACTACTGCCACCACAATTGTCACCACTAAGTCTACCCAGCACATTGCCATCGCCGCCATGTTGCTACCAACCCAACACGTAAACAAAAAAAAAATATATAGAAAATAAATTTCAAACTCACCTTCTAATATACATATCAAATAGCTTGATTAAATTCAACACCGAAAACTTTTTGTACACACTTCGAATATTATTTCAAATTAAAAAATTCATTTTCTAGATTTCAATTTGATCAACACCACCAAATTCTGGTACCTAATATTATATAAACAATTCAATAAGCATAATCTATTGACCTCACAGTAATCAGTAAAAAGATATAAGACGGAGCTAACTAATTAGCACTTCCGGTGAAGCCAGATACAAATTCACGCTTTTTATCCTTGTCAGATACATACTCACTTTGCCACAACATTCAACAAATGAAAGAATAATCCTAGGTTTTCAATCAATCAAACATGGATAAAACCATAAAATATCATAGAGAGAAACAGAGAGAGAAGACCTGATGATAATCTCTGAAGGAGGAGCAGCGTTGTTTGAATTGTAGCAAGGGAAATTCAACCTAAACAAACCTAGCCAAAAACAAAAACAACAGCCAATGGTGGGTATATGATTTAAAATAGAACACATGAAGCAAAGCCAGTTATAATGAAAGAAAACCCCTCTCAGTTGTTCTCTGTGAGATTGTCTTTTCAATCTCTATACTATGTTTCTAGATAGAAAAAATAGAAATTGCTCAGTGAACTTGTTTGGTAGAATGTTTTGTTCTTAAAACACAACATAGTCAAATGAGATCATATATAGATTTATATGGGAATCCAACTGCATTAAACAAAATTTGGCTATCTAAATGCTATTCACAATGGAACAAAAATCAAAGCACACAAACACAATAAATAAAGGAATAAATAAACTCAATAACATAGACTAAAAAAAAAAAAAACAAAGAGTAATCAAGATAATCCGAAAAAAATATGTACTCAATAACAGAGGAGAGGGACTGAAAATTTGAGAAATTCCAAACCAATATTAAGGACTCACAAATGTCAATGAAGGTGAGAATAAGGATTGCTTGATCATAGAAGATAGCTTCCAAGGACTCACAAATGTCAATTAACATGAGATATTGAAAGCACTATACATGTCTATTCAATATCTGTTTCCTTTAATATATGTACTCATAGATGTCTCAGCCTTTTTGTTCAATCAAGTCTGCGATTTCGGTCTCAAAGAAAGGAAAACTAGTTAATTCTGAATAAACAGTTTATATAACCAAAAATTTGAGAAATTCCAAACCAATATCACTCTACCACCATCACCGATGAACTTGAACAATTGCTAATGTACAGATCTCTGTTCGGCAGAAGATTTTTTGAGGCGGCGGTGGTGAAATCATCAGTTGTCTGTATGCTATAGTAGAGGAGGAGTGTGTGAGAGCTATGGATCTCATGACCGGGCGGTAGTGGTGGATCTAGATCTAGAAGCAATGGCACAGAAACAACGGCACCATCGAGCGGTCAGAGAGAGATGTACCGGTGGGAAGTAAGGCTGTTGATCTAGATCTAGAAGCGACGACACCGAAACAACGGCACCATTGACCGGTCGGAGAGAGATGTACTGGTGGGAAGTAAGGTTGAGAGAGAGAGAGAGAGATGAGCGTGAGTGGGTGTGATTTGAAGTGAGGTGATTGCAAAGTTTTAGGTATTTTTGAAGTGTGGCTTTTGGGCGGGAAGTTGAGGTAGAGTGAGAAAGAAGGTTATCATCTTTGCCGTTCATTCTCAAGCAGAAATAAATCCTAACCATTCAAATGTCCTAGTAGGACAAATGTGTGTAGGATAAATAAAAAACCCTTCTCCCTTATTATATAGATATGAATATTCAAGGACCGTTTTGTTTTAGACACAAACATGATGTGAATATTCATAATGCAATAAATAAATGTGAAGATACACATTAATTATGATATGTTTGTTCATGGGTCATACACCTAATTAATGTATAATATGAATATTAATATTTTTAGTCAACCACAGTATGATGTGAATATTCACAATGAAACAAATAGATGTCAATATTCACGTTAATTCTAATATGATTATACACCTAATTAATGTATAATGTGAATATTAACATCTGTAGTTGATCATAGTAAACATAGGACATAATTTGAACATTCACATTTACTGAACATAAATTAAAATGTGAACATTCACATAAATTTCAACATAAGAAAATAGATGTGAATGTTCACAGTTTATATTGTTTAGCACAAGCAAAACATCAACACCAAATATACCATCAAAACACATGGGTGTGTGAGAAGTATATCATTGATTTATATATATGTTGTCAAGTGTTTTCAACTGCAAGTTATCAAAGTTAAAAAAAAAAAAAAAAAAAAAAAAACTAGCATTGTATTCGGGTATAGCTAGTGTATGGTGGACAACCCTAACCATCGAACAACGAAGTTTGCCTCAAGTAGTCCAGTTGAAGATCCGAGAACTTGGTGCATCTCATCATTTTTACTAAGCCTGTAATGTTTGATCGATAATTGACATGCCGCATGTCGATGTAGGTGTTGCTCTTTAGAGGCATGCTCTCTTCTTTGACATGATACTCCTCCCTCTTCCTCTTTGTGAAAATTTTAGATGCAACATCTGTTACATGGACATGCACAAATAGTGAGTGTTTATATGAACATTAAATTTGATTTCAATAGAATTGGTAGGGTAGGCATGTACATTGACATCAGCACATCATTAGTCAGTGTAGATGTTCACATTCAAGAATATTCATATAAGCAAAAGCAACAAAGTGCTATTTAGGTGACAAACATAGTAATGTGAACATTTACATCATTGGAGATGTGAATATTCACATTACTGCTAGGGTACAAATAGTAGTGGTCACACCGAATGTTAATATTTACACATCCATATAGTATTAGGTATGTTAATGTGTATATAAGGGAATGTTAAAGTTCACATCAACATTTGGTTACAATAATTCACAGTAAGGCAATGATTATATGTACACATTTATAAGCAAATAGCACCAATGTAAATATTTATAGTGGCTATAAATAACCAAATAACATGACAACATCACCCATTCATTAACCACAAACCACATATTTTTAGTGTACACAACTGTGATGTGAATATTAAGTGGACAAATATGAACAACATTAATGTTCACAATGTCAAGGTTCACATCAAAATCAAACTACAAGTAGAAGAAACGTTTTTATTTGGGGATTTGCTTGACACAATGTTCACAATCATGTAATAAATTTATTCAGGACATGTTCCCCATGTGAATGTTGAAATCATGCCAACAACAACAACAATATCCGAAACAATGACAATTTTCTGTTTTCTAGGAAAAACAACAAATATGGGAGTTTACATCATTTCAACAATACCAACAACAACAAAAAGAGGGAAAATAACAGCAAAATCATGAACAGCGACCAAAAATAACAATGGCAATATGTGAGAAAGTTTGCATTAGGACAAAAAAAAATGTAATTTGATTACATAAAAAAGAGGAAAAAAGGTGCTTACATTTGGTCCCCATGTCGAGTTGATACACTTCGATATATGCGAATGTTTACAACGTTGTTTCTTCTTCGTTGGAGTATGGTTCCAGTAGCCGACAATGCTTCGATGACAATGGAATGGTGGGAGAACGGAAAACGCAAACGGTGGGTCGATAAGCTGCATGTCAACATTGCTGTTAGTATTTGCATGTGGGCTTTCTTCCTCGACATGGTACTCATCTCTTTTTTGCTTTGAGATTTTCTTCTGTGCAATATCTGCAAAATAGAGCATAAAAATAAAAAAAAAAATTAAGAGAAGGCTCATGTGATTAGAATAGTGGCACAAATTTGAACATTCACAACATTAGCATAGATGTGAATGTTCACAATTATGTGCATGGGTGTGAATGTCCACAGTTGTGTGTGTGGATGTGAATATCCACATCTGTCCATGGATGTGGATGTTCATTGTGTCAACAAAAACACAATGTGCATAGTGTGTGTGTGTGTGTGTGTGTGTGTGTGTGTGTGTGTGTGTGTGTGTAAAAATCAATGTGTGTTTATACAACCATGAACAACATTCAAGAACATGTGAATGTTAATCCAAATAGATTAAAGGATGCTGTGAACATTCACGGTACTAATTTGGTTGAGAATGCACAGACTTACTACAATCATGCAATGCCAATTTTATAGTACAACCTCAAAATTGAAATACAATTTCAAACATGAGATAACAAAAGTGCTATATTTCCTCTAAACACAATGGTGAATGTTCACAAAGTGTCTAATTAATTTACACGTGTTATGAATGTTCATAACATAATTATATATTACAACAACATCTAACACAAGGAAGTTGGACTATGATTCTATATTTTCATGTGAATATTCACTACGGTTAACAACAACAATTTGATTGGCCAAACATTTTCAATCCATATGAATGTTCACACCTTTCAACAACAACAACAATAACATCTGAAACAATTTGATTGGCCTAACATTTTTCAATCCATGTGAATGTTCACATCTTTCAACAACAACAACAACAATTGAAACAATTTGCGTGCCCAACAATTTTCAATTTCATGTGAATGTTCACATCTTTCAACAACAACAACAATAAAATCTGAAATAATCTGATTGGCCCAACATTTTTCAATCCATGTGAATGTTCACATCTTTCAACAACAACAACAACAACAACAATAACAACAACAATTTGCTTCCCCAATAATTTTCAATTTCATGTGAATGTTCACATCTTTCAACAACAACAACAATAACATCTGAAATAATTTGATTGGCCCAACATCTTTCAATCCATTTGAATGCTCACAAATTTAAACACAACATAATGGCAACTGTAATGTTTTTTGGTGAAAAAATCCATATAATTGGGGATTGGGATTGAGGGGTTCAGATTAACGATTATGGCATGAACAAAAATAATATGAAGTTTCATATATTATATGAATAGAAATAGGGGATATTTGTGAAAGTTCACAATGCTGTTTGTTGAAGAAGAGATTTAGGGTTTACATACAAGAATGATTAGATTACTTACGTTTTTTGCCAGTTTCGACGATTGTGTTGTCATAAATGGTCGTTGATGGTGATTTTGACGAAGATGGAACTTACGGATGTTCAACAATGGTGATTTCCATGATTTTGTAGACACCCCATTTTTGACCGTCCTCAAGACTTGGACGTCACCGTTGGAACACTCGGTGATTATCCATGTTTGTGTTCGCTTGGAGTTCCCGGAGTTCTCGGCTACGCGCGCCTTGCCTCAGGACCTCCGAACTCGACCGTTTTGTGTCTGGTTTTGCACCAAACACCTGTGTTTTGCCCTAGAGGGGCAGGGAATGCTTTTTGAGACATCCCCACACACCACCGGCTGTGGCTAGAGGCCACCGGCTGGCTGTAGTTGCCATCGGCACTTTGTTGTGCCGGTCGGCACTATTTGTTGCCGGTCGGCACTATTTTTGGCAAAATGACCATTTTGCCCTGCCGACTCCTATACAGTTGTTTTTGGAGATATTTTCAGACAGCTGTATGGCTCTTGTTTCCCCTCCATACACGTGTATGGAGGGATGAGCCCTTGGATGCCTTAACTTGTAAGTTTTGGTTGCCTATAAGGAGAGGCTTCCTCCTCTTGGCTCAAGGGTTAGAAGATTGGAGAATTAGACATTTTAGGAGAGGGAGAAGCTCTGGTTTTAGGTTAGGTTTTGTGTATCTATCCCATCTCTCTCTTTCTCTCTTGTTTTGTACACTAGGTGTTTGTGACTTACTATTGCTCACCAACACCTAGTGTTTCACCTTCCTCTTGGAACTGAGGTGCTAAGGGCTTGTTCTTGGTGTTCTTGGCTGGTTTGAAGCTTAAAGAGGCATCAAGGTGACCATTGTTGGAGTTGATCATCAAGGGTAAGAAACTACCCCTTTTTCCCCCATTCTTGCATTCCATTTTTGCCTAGTTTAAAACAGTTTTTGTGCTTAGTCTATAACACATAAAAGTTCTATTTTTTAAGCCTCTTTATTGTTTATTAAGAGTGCTTGGTGGTTTGGGTAGGTTTGACCACCCTTAGGCCTTGAAAAGGCCACTTTTGGTGCTATTTTGCGAGAGATCCGAGACCTTGGTGCTTGGGCCTCTTCACCACTGAAATCTTGAGGGATTTCAGTGGTGAAGATGGTGCCTTGAGGTCCCAAGAAGGAGAGGGCCACCCCCTCTCCTTGATGTCCTTGAAAAGGGCAAGCTTTGGCCTCTTGAGAGAGCATAGTGTTTGCTTGTTTGTTGAGCATGTCTTGGCTGCATTTTATGTTTATTATGCCCTAATATGACATTGCTAAGTGTTGGTTTTAGCACTCCTTGCATGCTTTGCATAGTTGCTTTGTAATGCCTTAATAGTCCCTTAACATGCCTAGGTTGTATGCCTTTATTTCTAGCATGTTTTAGGCCTAGATCCATGAAGTGTATATGCTTATTTTGCCATGTTTTAGGTCTGTCCTAAGTCATTTTGGTCAATCTTAGCATGTATCTTGTAGCTCCTTTGCATTTTAGGCTTGCTAGCCTTCGAGTATGCATGTGTAGCATGTGTTGCTTACATTATTTTGATGGTTTGGAACCATTTGGCATGTCATTTCAGTCCATTTAGCATGCTTGTTTGATTGCCTTGCATGCCTCTTTAATGCTTTAAAAGCATGTGTTGAATGCTCCATGTTTTGGTCATGTTGCATGCCTTTGATTTCAAGCCTCGTAGATGCCATCTAAGTAGTCTTTTGGCTTTAGTTTTATGTGTTAAAACTCTGTTTTTAGTTGGTTAAGTATTGCCATGTGTGGTTGTACTATGTGTAGTTCAAAGCCTCATTGGTGAACCTCAAGTACTTGGGCCATTTGTTGCATGTTTAGCCTACTTTGTTGCATGATTTGGCATCATGTTTTGCACGATTTTCAGAGCTTTATATGCATGCTAGTAGTCCATGTTTAACTCATTTCAAGTGTGCTTGAATGTTGCTTATTATGCTTAAGTGTTGGTGCCTTAACTTGTGCATGTGTGCATATGTGTTTGGCCCTCATGACTTAGCATTTTGGTCAATAGTTTTAGGCCTATTTGGAGCTGCCTAATCCATGTTTGAGTTCACCCCCTCGCTTAGTTCGTATGCTTCCTTGCTTAGGTTGTGCACCTAGCATGTTTTGCTTGCTTGCATTGCCCATTTTGCATACTAGTTGACATGTCTAGGATTGCACCATATTGGCATGCATGCTAAGCCTCTTGAAGTGAGTGTGATAGAGGTTTAGCACCCTTGTTTGTTTGTTTGCATTGCATGTATTTGAAATCAAAATTGCACCCTTGGTTCTTTGGGCCATCATGCATCGAAATGCGTGATTGGTGGTCCGAGAACCGAGGCACATCTTCCTTTGAGCCAAAAACATGATAAGGAGTGTGTTTGGTGCATACATGCTTTGAATTACATTGCCATGCAAGTTGTGTCCTCTGCTGCTGTGAGTTGCAGGTTCTGCAGACATTTTGTGTCGACCGGCACTGTTTAGTGCCGACCGGCAATACACTGGCAGCCGATGGATGAATTCAGTGTCGGTGGCCACATCCTTCAGCCGGTGGTATTCTACCCCAGCCGGTGGTGATCTCCAGTGCCCAAGGGAATATTCCTGAAGTTTTGGAATTCTTCAGAGGGGGAAAGCAGGGAAAACAGAGGCAATCATGCATGGCAGTGCGATTTCGAGCGAGTCCCGGGCGCGTGGTGCATCTTGCCCTCTTCCTGAGGCATTTACTGCTTTAATTAACTTAGTTAATTTGTTAATTAATTTAGTGAATTTGTAATATTTAATTAGCTTGTGTAGTTAATTAATTTGTAATATTTATTCGGCCCCTCCGAGCGAGGGCAAATCTGTAATAAGTGTGGGTGTGTGGGTGTATGTCTTCCAATCCCCATTTTTCTCCCTTTTATTTACCGGCTTATAATGGTAGATTAGGACATATTTATTTTAGCATACCTTATGCTATGCATGCGTGCATTCATGCATTTGTTCACATACATCGGGCTCGGCACATCACGCTAACCGCATTGTATTTTCAATTCCAAATTGAATACGTGCATCGAATAAAGTGCATTTCACATGCCATTTTTAGGGTTAGCCGAGCCTATCCTAATTACATGTTGTATGCGATGCATTAGACACTCTAACATGAACTAGGGCATGCATGTTTGCTAACTAGTTTATTGTTTTGGCACGGAGTACGATGTAAGTATTTTTGCTTTAGCATACCGCATGCGTGTGAATGCTAACATGACAGTATGCTTACCATGCGGCTAAGTGCTTATGTGAGATAAACTGTTTGAATGCCTGTGGGTGGAGGTTAGATTGCCTGAGTTACGAAAACTCGTTGAAATTCGTGTTTTAGCCCACTTGCGAGTAGCAAATTCCAATGCATTTTCAAAACCAACGGATATGCAATGTTTATTCCCAAATTAGGCAATCTAGTCTATACTTGTTTGCTGCGCGCATAACATAGTAATTCTAGGTTAATAATTGGAATAAGAGCATGTAATGTTTTCAAAAACGGATATCACGGTTAGTAGAGGCCGGTCTTCGAACCGGGCGAAAGGGGGTGCTCATTGCTGACCTTCCCCGATCGTACCCAAGCTCCCGAGCCAAGACCACTTTGGTGATGACGGACATGTGGCCTTCGGCACCGAGTCAGGGTTTCCTAAATTTCCCATTTTAAAATATTTAGGTGGCGACTCTGTAATCTGGCAAAGCAGTCCATGTTTGGCACTACTTTTCAAAAATCTATTTTTCTCAAAACGATTTGCCAGAGTTGGACTCTTTGGTTCAGATTTGGAACCGCAACAAACAAAAAAGAGAGTCCAAACTGTAGCGAGGTCCCCCGCGGGCATGTTACAGTTTCTGGCGACTCCGCTGGGGAGTTTAGAGAGCTTGACTCGAACTCGTGATATCCTGTTTTGACTACACATATGTGTTTCTTTGCATTGCATGTGCATTGGTGCGCCTAGGACACCGTGTTGGCCATTTGCTATTCCTGAGCGGTTTGCCGGAGGCTTGTCTTGTCAAGGCATGTCCGTAAGGCTGATCGGTTGCGGGCTCTGCCAGTATGGGAACACAAACCCCGGTTTTACCGGGGCACCCTTTTCGACCATTCGACCTAGTGCATATCGAAATCCGTAGTGACCATTCCAAACTAGGACAGGTTGCTTACCCGATGTTAGGTTGTTTGAAACCGCTGCGTGCGTAGTGAAACCCTAGCTCCTGACAAAATAGGACAGGGAAACCCTACCCCAACATAGGGGTGTTTTGGCTCTCATTTATCCGCTATGTGCTTTTTAGAGTGTATCTCTGCAGGGGAACGCATATATCAGTTTGCAAAGTTTGAGCATCAGGCCTGAGGGCACTAGTATGGTTGAGAATTAGTTGTGCCTGCGGGTGTCAGTTCAGTTTTGAACAGTGATTCTGGGGAACAGTGATCAGTAGTAGAGTGCAGTTGCTCGGCTACACCCGTGTTTGATCTGTTTGGGGCTGAAATGCTGCTTGTTTCCCGTTTCAGTTCAGAAAATCAGAGAGTTGATCCAGGATAGCTAGTGTCTCAGCATGACGCAGAATTCAGAAGAGATTGTGGTCATGGCGGCCGCGTTGGATCAGGAAATCACCCTACACAGCGAAACTACGGTTGATATGCCGCATCCACCCAGATCGCCGGTTGCGCATCCGGTCTGGACCCCTCAACTGTGTCAGGTTCGCGAGCCTACTACTTTTGAACTAATGGGAATGATAGGTGATCTTCAAAGATCCGTGACGGATCTTGCCTATGGGATGTCGGTCTCGCCACCAACCGTACCATATGCCGGAGGCTTTATGCCTCAGGAGCCCCCGCTGTTGGGGCGAATTGTGATTGAACTAAGTCAACCGGAGATGGCCTCCAGCCAGGGCAATGATGCACCAATATCCACCCAAACCCTCAACCAGGCCGAGGCCAGAAGCAAAGATAAGATGAAGGCAGATGCCGACCCTATCGAACAGCTGCTGTGGCCAGTCAAGGCTTTGAAAGCCGGGGGGATGAACAAGCAACAGGTATCTGCAGTTGTGGCAAAAGCTGTGGAAGACGCTTTCCCCGCCCCGCCTGAGGGCAGTTCCAGTCAGTCAGAGAACCGGGATCGGCCCCGTCATGCCAAAACAGTTCTTCCCGCTCCCAGCCTTGCATCCGGGAAGGATCAGAAATCCAAAGCCGCACCCGCCGATCCGTTCGCTAGTGCATCTAGCAAAAGTGCTCAGGCTTCGAAGTACCTGCCTCGAGGGCGCCGAGTCTTCCATCCCCTCTACATGCCTTTGTCTAGGGCACTCCTGATCTTGGCCAAAAAGGGGCATCTTACACCCCTCGATCCTAGGCCGCTCCCCAGACCCCTTCCAGCAGGCCATGATGCCACTCAGTACTGTGCGTACCATCAGCAGACCGGTCACAGTACCGACAGTTGTTTCCGCCTTCGCCATGAAGTGCAAGATCTGATTGATAATAAGGTCATCCTTCCGCCTACCTCAGCCAAATCAGTCACTACAGAATTCTTGGATTGTGAGGACACAGATACCGAGGACACAGATACCGCGAGTATGTAATTAGAAGGTGAACCGCCTGCGGGCAGTGTTTGGAGCATTTTTGGATGTAGCGTTTGGCACGCATTTTTGAGCATCGACCAATACTAGTTTTGTAAATTCTGACTTGGGTATTGGGTCAGTTTTGTTGTATTGCTTTGAGTCTGTCTCTTTATTTTGAGTCAGTCTTTTTATTTCAGGTCTGTCTTGTTGTATCGAGTCAGTCCTGTTTAGTTGAAGTCAGGTGATTCCGGGAATGTTACCTCGGACATCACTATCTTGTTTTGTGTTTGTCTTTTTGCTTTCTTTTGAGTCTGTTTCTACCAGGGAGCCAGTTGTGCCAACAGATCTTGAACGAAACAGCGGTAATTTTCACGCCCTCATGTTTGCTTCTACCTTGTGCCAGTTATGCCGGAAGTTCTGAATGAGATGGCAGTATTTGACTAAAAGCTGTGTCTTTTCTGTGCCTTGAATTCATTACATTGACCTGAGTTTTTTTTTCAAAACTTTTTGAACACTGTGGTGAAAACAAAGAGGAAGGAATTCCTCGGGATTTGCAAAACTTTGATCAATTTGAGAGAAAGAGAGGCCTGCTAAGCTTTTAATGAATGAAATCATGCTTGTCGGCGTGAGTACTGAGAAGGACCCTGGCCTGATCCAGACTGGTTCCACACTATCTTTAACACGAGCGATTCGTCGCCTTCTTAAAAACTTTCAAAAAAAAACAAAATATTTTGCGCGGTCTCACGAAGACCCGTGTGGAACCGCTCTTGAGATGGTGCAGCCCAGGATCGCTCCTAGTCTCGAGATTTGATTCATCTGTTGCAAACCGGAATCCGTTCGAAACGATCAGTATCATGAAACGCCTGTGTGGCCCAATTCGAAGCAGCCCTCGAGCAAGAGGCATCAAAGTCCGATCAGGAAGATCAGATCCCACCAAGCAAAGCTCGAGAAGTAGCCGTGATGGATTTTTCCTGCAAGACAATACAACAGTCGCTCTCCTGGATACGGAAAGGCTTCAATCTCAAAACCATTTGGCATGGACTTGCTACACTTTTACCCTTTGAGAGGCTCGCTGGGCCGAAAACCCGGAAGGGCGGCCCAGGCAAAAGTTAGAGCAAAGAAAAAGAAAGCAAAAGAAAAAAGATACAAAATACAAAAAAGAAAAATACAAAAGAAGCAAAAAGAGAAAAGAAAAGAAAGAAATGAAAATGTAAAAGAAAAGAAAAAAAGAAAAGAGAAGAAAAACAAAGCTCGCAAGGTCGAAAACCTGCAACAGGCGCCTTGGCAAAAATTAGAGCCTAAACAGTGAAGGTTAAAATACCCGAGTGTACCTTAACCGGAACTACGTAAGGCTTGATTCCCATGTTTGGGATACGTAGGCAACTTCATCCTGAAGTCCAGCCCCCAACGCTTCCATAGCGTCTCAGTCCATGTCATGGTTTTGATCAATTGCGCCTCCTCCGAATCCAATGTCTCGATTGCAGCAACCCAGAATTACGTGATTAACTTCCTCTTGAAGTCCAAATCACCAGCACCTTCCAGGTGACTGTGTCCATATATTGATTCAAACCGTCTTCGCCTCCTCCGCGCCCGAGGGTCCGATCGTCGTCAACAAAGACTAGCTTACAACGTGCCGAGGCACCATCCAAACAAGGGGCAACTTTCCGTTGCCATCCATTGCCATAAGTTGCCCCGAGTTACTGTCCGAACCAGGGGCAACTTTCCGTTGCCTTATCCCCCTTTTAAGCCAGGGGTAATTTTCCATCGTCCCCGATCCGAGATTGCGCGTCTCGAGGGTAAGTTCTGTGCTTGTCTAGCAGCGATTGTTTGCAAAAATAGTTTTTGAAAATTTTCACTAAGGTTGACTTATTTTCTCGAAAACTGTTTCATTTTCAAAATTGGACCACGTTTGGACCCAAAAAGGAGAATTTTCAGTGCTCACAGCCTGATTCGCATGATTTTCAAATCAAAAATTGAATAAGTGTGCTCATCCAACTCTCGTTTTTGATCAAAACTGTTTTAGAAAAACAACGAAAAATGGTCAAAATGACGAACTAGGGGCACAGTCGAGTCGGGTGTTCCGCCTCTCCCTTGTTATCGACGTACTTGCCAGAAAGGCACCCTATCTATCAGAAGAAATAGCCGTGAGCTAGCTGTATCGGGCGTGAACTCGCGACTTCCTATTCACTCATTAACCACCCAGGGGAGGGATGAAAAAAATGAGAGAATAAAGAATAGAGAGGTGTGAATTGAGAGAAAAGTAAGAAAAGGTTTCTCTGTGAGAAGAAAAAACGAGCTTGAGGGCCGAGTGATGCGAGAATCGCAAATCAGAAAAGGGCGAGAAGTATGGCCGGAGGAATTGGCTCCTCGGAATCTGTAGTCTTTTGTTTTCTCTAAACACGTTCGTGTGTCGTGTCTTTTGATTGCCAGTCTCAACTGCTGTTTTGAGTCTTTCCTGAGTGTGTCTCGTTGTGTTTAGGTCGTGCGCCTTTTGTTTTCTTTGCCGAGTCTTCCCGCTGTGTTCGGTTGTAGGCTCGATACCCAGGTTGAAAACCTTTCTTTATTTCAAATCGTTTGTGCTTAGAGTGCTGTGCCGTTCTCTACATCCATGCGAGGCAAGAAAAGAAAAAGGAAAATTTTTGCTGTGGTCCATCTTGTCAGATTGGGGCTGTTTGTTCAGAGTTTGCTGTGTGCAGAATGAACCAAATGTTGTGTTATGGGCTATATGCAGATCAATCCCTGGTAGAGTATGGGCTGTATATCCAGATTGAGCAGTTAGTTTGTATGAGTCGTTTGCTGTCAGTTGGTTGGTTATCCGATTATCAGAGTGCAATTGCTCAATTTTCAAACAACAAGATCAATATCATTTACATTTGAGGTGTAATATGACGCCATGCGGTGCAAAGTATGAAATGTGCAGATATAACATTCTTTTTCAGATAAAAAGTTTGTTCCATTTCATAATCTTTTCAAGTACATAAGTTTTGAGGAAAGCAAAATCTGCCTGCGGCAGTACATAGTACTCTATCTACCAAAAAGAGAAAAGTACAATAAAAGAAAATGAAAAAAAAACAGCAGAAGTCTGTAATCATCATCAATGGCCTCGCGCCGGGGGATCCATCCTTGCCCTCTTCCTGGGCAGAAGCACAGGAGCATCGTCAGAAGTGTCGCTGTCGGAGCCCGAGCCCGAGCTGCCCCCGGCCTCCTCCTCAGAGGCCTCCGCCTCCGACTCGCCATCCCCTGCAACTGGAGCCTGTGAGCTGCTCCCCACATGGCCGCGCCCCCCTCTGGTGCGGGGGAATATCCTGCCATCCCGAGTAGAAATGGGAGGTCCAGATGGAGCGCCACCACCCACGGGAGGAATCGGGAAGGGAGGCTGAAAAGTGCAAAAGGACAAATGCATCAGTATACATGAAGCAGTTTATCAATGTATGAATATAGTGTGTGAATGCCGTGAGCAGTGAATCAGTACAGAATGCAGTGTATGAGTACAGTGTGTGAATGCCGTGAGCAGTGAATCAGTACAGAATGCAGTGTATGAGTACAGTGTGTGAATGCCGTGAGCAGTGAATCAGTACAGAATGCAGTGTATGAGTACAGTGTGTGAATGCCGTGAGCAGTGAATCAGTGCAGAATGCAATGTATGAGTACAGTGTGTGAATGCCGTGAGCAGTGAATCAGTACAGAATGCAGTGTATGAGTACAGTGTGTGAATGCCGTGAGCAGTTTATCAGATGTTGTGTAATGCATCAGGTTGTATGAAACAATGTGTGGTATCAGGCTGTGGTCAGAGGAACATACCGGAAGACTGTAGACAGCCAAGACATCAAGGGTCCGCTGCAGCATCCCCATCAGGGAGGCACACAACTCCACCGACTGCCGTGTGTACTCGGAGGAAGCCTGCAAAAGTATTAGATGCATCAATATTCTGTGGAGTATCAGATGAACTAAACTGAAATGACAATGCAAGATGCAGAAATAAAGAGGTACATACCGGAGGCAAGTCAGGAATGCCAGCCAACTCATGACCAGCCGGGGGAGGAGCAAAAGGGATCTGGTAGGTCTCCCCACTCTGCCCCCTGTATGTCAGCATGGTAGGCAGAGCGGGCTAGCCCGTCCCTCGTCCCCTCTGCACTCCCCTCCTGCCGCGAGCTTGAGCTCTCTGTGACGATCCCGCTCCTGCTCCCACCTCTGCCCTAGCCGCCGGCGCCGCAGGTCTCTCTGGCTCAGCTCGGGAGCCCCCGCTCAGAGGCCGCATAAGGAAGGTCCGGACGTACTCTGAGTAGTCGCCCTCGCCCCTATAGCCGTCCTCGTCCCAGCCAAGGGTGTAGTCCTCTATCTGCTGAAGAGAAAACCTCTCGGTGTCCCTCATGTGCTCAGGAGGGTGAACCGGGACTATCTGCTCTGGCAACCCTAGGGTCTGGCGTAGGAAACGCTCACCCAGGTACCAAGCCCGACAGACCGGGCCCTCCAGCAAAATCCGGTAACGAGAGGTCTCCTCCGCACCGGCAAACCGATCCTGAATATCTGCCGGCACCGCAGCCCACGGCCGCCAGGTGACCTGAATTGAAACAGTTGGTTATTTGCTGGTTATCAAAATACACAAATGCAAAAGCAAAGTTTGAATGAACTGTAAGTAAAACATACCTCTGCGGGAGTGATGGTGTCGAAGAATCGACGGAAGAAGCTAAAGGTATCACGAGGCCGCCGTGTGCACCTCCCGTCATAACGGCGTGAGAAGGGGATGACCAGAGGAGTCTCCGTCTCCGGTACTGGCTCCAGCCTGGGAAAGTAAGCATAGACCCACAACTGCAAAACAGATGTCAGTATGATCATCAGATAAAGCGGAAATGAAGAATAAAGCAGAAATAACAGAGCCGTGTGTTGTGCAGTGGATTGAGCAGAGTGTGTGTGTGCCGTGTGTACAGTATACAGTCAGTGTAAAGCAGAGTATGTGTGTGCCGTGTGTACAGTATACAGTCAGCTCGAAACAGACTACAGTGTGTGCAGTACAGAGTACAGAAAATGTAAAGCCGAAATATAAAGAAGAGAAGAAGACATACCTCCCAAGCTCGCCAGTAGCCCCCGAGCAACTGCCCGCTGCCACGGGAGACGGAGCTCATGTAGCCATAAAGGGTGGCCAGAGCCGCGCCACCCCAGTCATACTGTACAATCCGTCGAACGTCCACCAGTGCGCTGAGGAGGCAGAGAGGCACGGTGTTCGCCCGGTCGGCGAATAGGGTGGTCCCTAGCAGAAACATCAAGAAGCCGCGTGCGTACTGCTCCACGGCCTCCTGGGTCATCGGAGCTGCATCGACGAGGGTAGGCTGGACCCTGAACTGCACCTCGAACCAGGAGTAGCGAACAAATCCCGGACGAGCAAGAGGTGGCGCCTCGCCAAGCAGATAAATCTGAGCGGCGGTCCACTCATCCATATCGGTGTCGAAGGGGATCGGATCACCCCCCACCCCGATGCCGGTGAGCATCGAGAAGTCGTAAGGGGTCATCGTCATGTCCCCGGTCGCCGACAGATGAAATGAATCGGTGGTGTCCCACCACCTCTCTGCCAGGGCAGCAAGAAGAGGTCTGCAGGCAGTAAGTCGGGACAACCCCCTGCAGAAAGCGCCGAAGCCGGCCCGGTCCACGATCCGGCAAACCGCCTCGGGAAGCTCCGCGTACCAATCTCGCGTAGCAACATTCCCATACCCGCGGATGGTATGGGAATCTACTTGTTTTCAAACAAATAATTGCGAAGCAATATAAAATGTACAGTTTTTAAGAAACAGTTAAGATTGGTACAAATCTAGCATATGTGCAGATTTTCAGATTCTAACAGATATCAGGTGCCGGTGTGCCTACAGTGAACTACAACGTCTGATGCGTCAGTGTGTCTGAGTGATTCAGTATAAATCTAGCATGTGTGCATGTTTTCAGATTCAAATAAGTACCGGGTGTCGGTGAGTTTGCAGTGAAATACGGTGTGCCGTGTATATGGGTGATTAAGGCTAGTGTGGTGTGTGTGCACGTGTCGGTCCTAAAATAGATATCAGTTGTGAGTTGGTCTACGATCAACTACAGTATAGTATATCAGAGCTAAGCAATTAAGGGTTGTAATCAGCTATGGCAGTTGACAGTTTACAGTTCTACATTGCAGAAAGTAAAACAGAGAAAAGGGTTACCTCGGAAGCGCCGAATGAGAGGTGAGAGGCAGGCTCGCGTAGCAGAAGCTCCGGGTCTAGTGCCCTGTCAAACTCCTGAACTGGCGAAGTCCATCGGGTGGTAGCACGTGAATCGCCGGGCGGTAGGTCGCCGGGTCGAAAGGACGCTCACTCAGAGGGAGGAGCTCGACCCCGGGGTCCATCTCATGGTCCGGAGGAGTCCCGACATGTGGAATGTCGTTAGCCATGGCAATGGTGGTGAGAAAATGGCCAGAAAAGCCGGAATATGAAAAGTCAACCGAGAAGGTCAACCCCGAGAGGGCCGGAAATGGCCGGAAAAGCCGGAAGGTGAAAAGGCACGGAAAGGAAGATGAAATTGAGGGGAACAAGTCCCGAAAAGGAGGAAATGGCAAAGGATGCACCGAAATGAGATTTTGTTCGGTTGAAAGTGTCCGAAACGCGATGAACTACGCGAATCCGACGACGAAACGGGCTTAGAACGCGAAGAAAACGACGAAAGAATGAAGGAAGAATGCTCTAGAGAGAGAGAGAGGGTTGGATTTCGGCGGTAGAGGAATGAAAAAATAGGGTTTGGGAACCCTATTTTATAAGACCCGGAGCAAAATGGCAGAACTGCCCCCGATCAGCAACTTTTGGCCGCTCGGCACTATTTTGTGCCGGTCGGCACAATATTGTGCCGGTAAACATTTTCTGCAGCCGGTGGCCAGCCGGTGGCCTTCTAATCCAGCCGGTGGTGTTCCCAAGGTCTTGTTTAGGCAAAATGAGTAGTTGTTGGTCTTCATAGCATAAGAAAGCGCAAGAAAATGCACCCCCGATGCTTAACCGGCCTCCGTTTTGACTTCGGACCGCGTCTACTGTGCGTAACACTCAAATTCAAGCAAAGATTGTATCCTTTTGTATCCTTTTGTCTTTTATAAGATTCAAAAGTTGCCCCGTGTGCGTTCCACGCATCCATCCTTTTGTCTAGTGCGTCGCGTCGTGCCGTCTTGCACGTCCCTTGTGACTTGCACTGTCTTGCATTTTCGTGTGGCATGCGCGTCACACTTGCATCTTTTTCCATTCAATGAGGTATGCGTGCCTCATTTTGCATTTCATTGCATCTCGAGGTACGTGTGCCTCGTTTTGCATTCCATTTTCCATTCAATGAGGTATGCGTGCCTCATTTTGCATTTCATTGCATCTCGAGGTACGTGTGCCTCGTTTTGCATTCCGTTTTCCATTCAATGAGGTATGCGTGCCTCATTTTGCATTTCATTGCATCTCGAGGTACGTGTGCCTCGTTTTGCATTCCGTTTTCCATTCAATGAGGTATGCGTGCCTCATTTTGCATTTCATTGCATCTCGAGGTACGTGTGCCTCGTTTTGCATTCCATTTTCCATTCAATGAGGTATGCGTGCCTCATTTTGCATTTCATTGCATCTCGAGGTACGTGTGCCTCATTTTGCATTCCATTTTCCATCAAATGAGGTATGCGTGCCTCATTTTGCATTTCATTGCATCTCGAGGTACGTGTGCCTCGTTTTGCATTCCATTTTCCATTCAATGAGGTATGCGTGCCTCATTTTGCATTTCATTGCATCTTAAGGTACGTGTGCCTCGTTTTGCATTACATTTTCCATTCAATGAGGTATGCGTGCCTCATTTTGCATTTCATTGCATCTCGACGTACGTGTGCCTCGTTTTGCATTCCATTTTCCATTCAATGAGGTATGCGTGCCTCATTTTGCATTTCATTGCATCTCGAGGTACGTGTGCCTCGTTTTGCATTCCATTTTCCATCAAATGAGGTATGCGTGCCTCATTTTGCATTTCATTGCATCTCGAGGTACGTGTGCCTCGTTTTGCATTCCATTTTCCATTCAATGAGGTATGCGTGCCTCATTTTGCATTTCATTGCATCTCGAGGTACGTGTGCCTCGTTTTGCATTCCATTTTCCATCAAATGAGGTATGCATGCCTCATTTTGCATTTCATTGCATCTCGAGGTACGTGTGCCTCGTTTTGCATTTCATTTTCCATTCAATGAGGGATGCGTGCCTCATTTTGTATTTCATTGCATCTCGAGGTACGTGTGCCTCGTTTTGCATTCCATTTCTCATTTGTATTGGCATACGCATCCCATGTGCGTAACCTCATTGTTGCCCCCTGGTCTGGCGAGACCTTAAACACGCACGGTCTAGGAGACCTTAAATCCTCGGGAGGTGCAAGACCTTCGGTGCATTAAGGTGTGCACCTCATTGCATTTGGCATGCATTCCATCGCATTGTTTCGCACACCTCATCAGTTGTCCCCCCCTGGTCTGGCGAGACCTTAAATACGCACGGTCTAGGAGACCTTAAATCCTCGGGAGGTGCAAGACCTTCGGTGCATTAAGGTGTGCACCTCATTGCATTTGGCATGCATTCCATCGCATTGTTTCGCGCACCTCATCAGTTGTCCCCCCCTGGTCTGACGAGACCTTAAACACGTACGGTCTAGGAGACCTTAAATCCTCGGGAGGTGCAAGACCTTCGGTGCATTAAGGTGTGCACCTCATTGCATTTGGCATGCATTCCATCGCATTGTTTCGCGCACCTCATCAGTTGTCCCCCCCGGGTCTGGCGAGACCTTAAACACGCACGGTCTAGGAGACCTTAAATCCTTGGGAGGTGCAAGACTTTCGGTGCATTAAGGTGCACACCTCATTGCATTTGGCATGCATCGCATCGCGCAATTCATCACATCGCACTGTCTTGTGCACCACATCTCAATTCATGCATTGTCATGCATTCGTAAAACCGCGCGTTGCCGCGCATTTCAGAAAACATGCATTGTCATGCATGCATTTCGCATCCCGGTCTAGGAGACCTTAAATCCTCTGAAGGTGCAATTCCTTCGGTGTTTGTCGTGCCCGAACGAATTTCGGTGGTCTGGTAAAGCCACCTGTCTGTGTTTTCGGTGAGTTCCTAGGAGACCAATGGGGATGGTGAAAACTAGAGTTTGAACGGCTTATGCCTAGAATGCAAAGGTTCGGAATTTCCGAGACTAAAGTCTGGTTTAAATACCCAGGGGGTGTACCCTCGGCTTGAAATCTGTATGGAAGCCCCATAGGTTGAGGCGGCATGTTTACGCCTCAATTCTGGATACCGAACCAACCTAGTATATCGCCCTGTTGGTAAGATAGGGAAAGCCGCAATCGCAGCCATTGCATCATACTGCATTGACATGCATCATTCTAAATATTGCATATGTCATGCATTTCAAAACAAAATCCAAAAAAAACACATGCATATGTCATGCATTCCAAAAATCCAAAAACGTGCATACGTCATGCATCATCATTGTAGTATAGTGCATATGTCATGCATTTTTTGTAAATATCCATTTCTATTGCATCGTAGTTGCATGCATTCACTGCATCATCTTCCATCTATGGCTTGCGCCTTTCCTTGTTGAGCTTGGTCTGGTATGTGCCCTTACTTTTCAGGTCAAAGCATGGTTCATGTGCATCGCGCCTACTCCTTGATGAACTTGGTTTGAGGTTGCGGCACCTTTTCTGTGTTAGACATGGCTTGTATGTGTGCATGCCTTTCCTAAGCGAGATACGGTTTAGCCCGCGTGCCATAATCGCATATCGCATTGTAGTGTAATTGTTGCATCCGGCATTAGGATCATTGTTCTTTCCTCAGCGGGTCATCACCCCACTTATGTCATTTCACCCAATACTTGTTCTTGTGTCCGTCTGCATCACTCATAGTTCTGCATGTGTATCGCGCCTACTCCACGCTGGTATGTTGGTTTGAGGTTGCGGCACCCTTTTCTATGGTAGACGGACTTGTTACTTCCATCAACCTATTTGACATTTGTGAGGTTTCGAGCCGCTCATGATTGAATCATGATTCAATTGCTTTGCATGTAGTTTGCATAGTTTCAATTGCATTGCATTATCATTTGCATTGTTATACATCATTTTGTATCTATTGCATATCATCTTGCATTCGACTGCCTTGTCATGCATATTACTAACAAAATATTGTACTTGTTAAGCTTGCTTTCTTTGCAGGCACGATATTGTATGTACGGCTCATTTGAGGCCGGCGCAACCGGACGAGCCGCACAGGTATTGTATCCTCCGCGTGAGACGTTTTGAGAATTACATAATTCTCTTACATCCTTTCTGCATTGTAGTGTAGTCCGGTGTATGCCAGCTTATAACTGTCGCATGTGTGCTTCATTACAGCTTTCTTTGCATGATCATAAGTTATGCTCGGCTTCTTGCATCGTCTTGCATTTTGCCCCTACCTTCGGGCGCATACCTTGTTTGTCTTGCATGTTTGTCCAAGTCTTCGGCCTTGTCAAAAATGGGTCGTCTCTGGGCTTTGACATTCACTCCCATCATTGTTATGACTTCCGAGTTCTGTCAAAGAGGGGCAACTGTAGACACCCCATTTTTGACCGTCCTCAAGACTTGGACGTCACCGTTGGATTACTCGGTGATTATCCATGTTTGTGTACGCTTGGAGTTCCCGGAGTTCTCGGCTACGCGCGCCTTGCCTCAGGACCTCCGAACTCGACCGTTTTGTGTCTGGTTTTGCACCAAACACCTGTGTTTTGCCCTAGAGGGGCAGGGAATGCTTTTTGAGACATCCCCACACACCACCGGCTGTGGCTAGAGGCCACCGGCTGGCTGTAGTTGCCATCGGCACTTTGTTGTGCCGGTCGGCACTATTTGTTGCCGGTCGGCACTATTTTTGGCAAAATGACCATTTTGCCCTGCCGACTCCTATACAGTTGTTTTTGGAGATATTTTCAGACAGCTGTATGGCTCTTGTTTCCCCTCCATACACGTGTATGGAGGGATGAGCCCTTGGATGCCTTAACTTGTAAGTTTTGGTTGCCTATAAGGAGAGGCTTCCTCCTCTTGGCTCAAGGGTTAGAAGATTGGAGAATTAGACATTTTAGGAGAGGGAGAAGCTCTGGTTTTAGGTTAGGTTTTGTGTATCTATCCCATCTCTCTCTTTCTCTCTTGTTTTGTACACTAGGTGTTTGTGACTTACTATTGCTCACCAACACCTAGTGTTTCACCTTCCTCTTGGAACTGAGGTGCTAAGGGCTTGTTCTTGGTGTTCTTGGCTGGTTTGAAGCTTAAAGAGGCATCAAGGTGACCATTGTTGGAGTTGATCATCAAGGGTAAGAAACTACCCCTTTTTCCCCCATTCTTGCATTCCATTTTTGCCTAGTTTAAAACAGTTTTTGTGCTTAGTCTATAACACATAAAAGTTCTATTTTTTAAGCCTCTTTATTGTTTATTAAGAGTGCTTGGTGGTTTGGGTAGGTTTGACCACCCTTAGGCCTTGAAAAGGCCACTTTTGGTGCTATTTTGCGAGAGATCCGAGACCTTGGTGCTTGGGCCTCTTCACCACTGAAATCTTGAGGGATTTCAGTGGTGAAGATGGTGCCTTGAGGTCCCAAGAAGGAGAGGGCCACCCCCTCTCCTTGATGTCCTTGAAAAGGGCAAGCTTTGGCCTCTTGAGAGAGCATAGTGTTTGCTTGTTTGTTGAGCATGTCTTGGCTGCATTTTATGTTTATTATGCCCTAATATGACATTGCTAAGTGTTGGTTTTAGCACTCCTTGCATGCTTTGCATAGTTGCTTTGTAATGCCTTAATAGTCCCTTAACATGCCTAGGTTGTATGCCTTTATTTCTAGCATGTTTTAGGCCTAGATCCATGAAGTGTATATGCTTATTTTGCCATGTTTTAGGTCTGTCCTAAGTCATTTTGGTCAATCTTAGCATGTATCTTGTAGCTCCTTTGCATTTTAGGCTTGCTAGCCTTCGAGTATGCATGTGTAGCATGTGTTGCTTACCTTATTTTGATGGTTTGGAACCATTTGGCATGTCATTTCAGTCCATTTAGCATGCTTGTTTGATTGCCTTGCATGCCTCTTTAATGCTTTAAAAGCATGTGTTGAATGCTCCATGTTTTGGTCATGTTGCATGCCTTTGATTTCAAGCCTCTTAGATGCCATCTAAGTAGTCTTTTGGCTTTAGTTTTATGTGTTAAAACTCTGTTTTTAGTTGGTTAAGTATTGCCATGTGTGGTTGTACTATGTGTAGTTCAAAGCCTCATTGGTGAACCTCAAGTACTTGGGCCATTTGTTGCATGTTTAGCCTACTTTGTTGCATGATTTGGCATCATGTTTTGCACGATTTTCAGAGCTTTATATGCATGCTAGTAGTCCATGTTTAACTCATTTCAAGTGTGCTTGAATGTTGCTTATTATGCTTAAGTGTTGGTGCCTTAACTTGTGCATGTGTGCATATGTGTTTGGCCCTCATGACTTAGCATTTTGGTCAATAGTTTTAGGCCTATTTGGAGCTGCCTAATCCATGTTTGAGTTCACCCCCTCGCTTAGTTCGTATGCTTCCTTGCTTAGGTTGTGCACCTAGCATGTTTTGCTTGCTTGCATTGCCCATTTTGCATACTAGTTGACATGTCTAGGATTGCACCATATTGGCATGCATGCTAAGCCTCTTGAAGTGAGTGTGATAGAGGTTTAGCACCCTTGTTTGTTTGTTTGCATTGCATGTATTTGAAATCAAAATTGCACCCTTGGTTCTTTGGGCCATCATGCATCGAAATGCGTGATTGGTGGTCCGAGAACCGAGGCACATCTTCTTTTGAGCCAAAAACATGATAAGGAGTGTGTTTGGTGCATACATGCTTTGAATTACATTGCCATGCAAGTTGTGTCCTCTGCTGCTGTGAGTTGCAGGTTCTGCAGGCATTTTGTGCCGACCGGCACTGTTTAGTGCCGACCGGCAATACACTGGCAGCCGATGGATGAATTCAGTGCCGGTGGCCACATCCTTCAGCCGGTGGTATTCTACCCCAGCCGGTGGTATTCTACCCCAGCCGGTGGTGATCTCCAGTGCCCAAGGGAATATTCCTGAAGTTTTGGAATTCTTCAGAGGGGGAAAGCAGGGAAAATAGAGGCAATCATGCATGGCAGTGCGATTCCGAGCGAGTCCCGGGCGCGTGGTGCATCTTGCCCTCTTCCTGAGGCATTTACTGCTTTAATTAACTTAGTTAATTTGTTAATTAATTTAGTGAATTTGTAATATTTAATTAGCTTGTGTAGTTAATTAATTTGTAATATTTATTCGGCCCCTCCGAGCGAGGGCAAATCTGTAATAAGTGTGGGTGTGTGGGTGTATGTCTTCCAATCCCCATTTTTCTCCCTTTTATTTACCGGCTTATAATGGTAGATTAGGACATATTTATTTTAGCATACCTTATGCTATGCATGCGTGCATTCATGCATTTGTTCACATACATCGGGCTCGGCACATCACGCTAACCGCATTGTATTTTCAATTCCAAATTGAATACGTGCATCGAATAAAGTGCATTTCACATGCCATTTTTAGGGTTAGCCGAGCCTATCCTAATTACATGTTGTATGCGATGCATTAGACACTCTAACATGAACTAGGGCATGCATGTTTGCTAACTAGTTTATTGTTTTGGCACGGAGTACGATGTAAGTATTTTTGCTTTAGCATACCGCATGTGTGTGAATGCTAACATGACAGTATGCTTACCATGCGGCTAAGTGCTTATGTGAGATAAGCTGTTTGAATGCCTGTGGGTGGAGGTTAGATTGCCTGAGTTGGGAAAACTCGTTGAAATCTGTGTTTTAGCCTACTTGCGAGTAGCAAATTCCAATGCATTTTCAAAACCAACGGATATGCAATGTTTATTCCCAAATTAGGCAATCTAGTCTATACTTGTTTGCTGCGCGCATAACATAGTAATTCTAGGTTAATAATTGGAATAAGAGCATGTAATGTTTTCAAAAACGGATATCACGGTTAGTAGAGGCCGGTCTTCGAACCGGGCGAAAGGGGGTGCTCATAGCTGACCTTCCCCGATCGTACCCAAGCTCCCGAGCCAAGACCACTTTGGTGATGACGGACATGTGGCCTTCGGCACCGAGTCAGGGTTTCCTAAATTTTCCATTTTAAAATATTTAGGTGGCGACTCTGTAATCTGGCAAAGCAGTCCATGTTTGGCACTACTTTTCAAAAATCTGTTTTTCTCAAAACGATTTGCCAGAGTTGGACTCTTTGGTTCAGATTTGGAACCGCAACAAACAAAAAAGAGAGTCCGAACTGTAGCGAGGTCCCCCGCGGGCATGTTACAGATTTCATCGATCGACGGTGTAGGGATGACGAAGAAGATGATGAGACAATGCGACGATGCAACAATGAGAGTCTTCTAGACGTTGAGATGATATGGAATACGGTTTTGGATTTTTGGAATGGTGGAGATACTGTACGTGATTTTCTGCAAGAAGAGAGGGGAAGAGAGAGACGGTTATTTGATTCAAAGGATAGGCGCATGTTTGTTTGAGGATCTTTTGGTCTTTTAGAATGAAATGGGACCTAATGGAATATTACAAAACATTATAGGTTTGGTGGAATAGGACTCTTAGAGCATCTCCAATGGTTTGCCATTGGGGTTGCCAAAGCTATAATATAGCAGCTTTGAGGAAAAAGGGTTCTCCAATGGTGAGATATACTAGCTGTTAAAAATGGCAAATGCCAAAAGTTGTTGCCAAGTTTGACAACAACTTTGGCAAATGGCAAATCTGCCAGCTCACCCAAAACCAACTGATTTTCTTCCTTCCCTCCTTCCCTTTCTTATCATTTTTCTAGAAAAACTCAAACAAAAACAGATCAATTTTTTCATTTTGCGAAATTCATGAATTTTTTTTTAAAAACAAAACTCAAGGGCATAGGATGCTCGTAATAGATTATAGATATTGACAATCTACTATAACTCAAAAAAAATAAAAATAAAAATAAAATAAAATTCAAATCATGGCCAATATTGCTCTCTACATCTAATCTAAACATCAGAAACCTAGTTTAGCCATTGCATTGTAATAATTTCATGAAACAAAAACAACACATTTGCTAAATTGATATTTGAAGAATAAAAAGAGGAGCTGCAGCAGGAAATAATACCTTTTGTATAGCATAATCAAGATCTTCAAGTGTGTCGAATTCCCTCTCAAAGCATAGCCACGAATGGCATATGTCCTGAATGATTTTGTTGTTTATTGAATAAGATCAGCAATGGTATCAATGCCTATACAGCATCATGAAGAGAGATTGATGAATAAATTCTGAAAAAAAATACATATATAGAAATTGACATTTGGTTCTCTCTCTGCACACTCTGGTTTTAGAGAGAGAGAGAAAGAGAGAGAGAGAGTGAGAGGGGAGATGGAGGAGGAAACACCATGGTCTTCGGGGAGAGAGAGAGAGAGAGAGTGAGAGGGATAGGGAGAGTGAGAGGGAGACGGAGGAGGAAACACCATGGTCTTTGGGGAGAGAGAGTGAGAGAGAGAGAGGAAGATGGAGACTAAGAGGGAGATGGACGAGGAAACACCATGGTCTTCGGAGAGAGTGAGAGGGAGAGTGAGACAGACTTCATCAATTTTGGAGAAGAATGGGTTGGATGATTCTAGATGATTCATCTCAACCGTTGTAACCCGAGGACGTGGATGGTGGTGATCCTGTCTTGGAAATGCAAAAGAGCCACTGTGCTCTTTTGCCTATATAAAAAAAAAATAAAAAATACAAACAATGTCAACCCAAATTACTAATGTTTTTTTTTTTTAATTTTGCAAACCAAATTACTATTTATTGTTTTTTTTTAGTGATAAAAAATTGCAAATCAATATCCAGGCACACAAACTGTGAAACGGGAAGTTAACTATTTTAATAGGTTATTTTAATTTTTAATTATTTTAATAGATTAAAATTTTTGTATTTAGAAGATTTATTAAATTTTTTATAATTGGATGTGATATTTGTGAGAAAAGAGTAAAATAATTGCAGATTTAATATGACATATTATCTTATTCACTATTTTAATTTATTTTATCTTTTTATAAATTTTAACCTAAAAAAATAAAATTTCACTTCGCAAACGGGGCCCGTTTTCTACAGAAACAAAAACAAACAGAGAGCTAGAGAGAGAGAGAGAGAGAGAGAGAGAGAGAGAGAGAGAGAGAGATGCATTTGAGCAAGAACGAGGGGATAGAGGGTAAAACCTTCGTGCTAACTAGAGGGCTTGGATTTGTTGGGTCTAGTCTTTGCTCGGAGCTCTTAAGAAGGGGTGCTCACCAAGTTCGGACCTTTAACCTTCGTACCACTTCTCCCTGATCCCATCATCTCCTCAACAAGGGAGTCCATTGCATCCCAGGCATCTCTCTCTCTTTCTCTCTCTCTCTCTCTCTCTCGGTGTAGACACCCCATTTTTGACCGACCTCAAGACTTAGAAGTCATTGTTTATGCACTCGATGATTGTGCTTGATTTGAGCATCCGAAGTTCTCGGTAGAACGCCTTGTCTTTGAGCCTCTAAACCCTTTTTGTTTTGTGCTTGTTTTTGGGCCAAGCCTTGTTGCCTCTTGCCTAGAAGGAGGAGGGGCCTTGTCGGCCACTTTTTCCTCTTGTCGACCACTTGAAGTGGTCAGTCGGCTAGTTGAGGTGGCCGGTTGGCCACCTAAAGTGGCCGACAGCCATTTTTCTCCCTCTTTCAGATATTTCTTTGCCAGCTGTTGTTCACTGAAGGCCATCTCCATACACGTGTATGGAGGGATGAATGCAAGCCTTTGGCTTGGATTTCTATATATAGGGGGGTCTCTCCCCCATTTGAGGGGTTAGAAAATTTGAAGCAAAATTTCTCCCTCCCTTTCTAGAATTCTCTCTCTCTTTCTCTCATCTTGTTTTATGCTTGATAGTTAGAATTCTCTACATTTTTGCACACTAGCCCTTAACCAAATTGGACCACTTTGGAGCTGAGGCCTCTTGGGACCTATTTTGGGCTGTTGGAAGGTTATTTTAGCCAAAGAGAGTGGCTGTTTAGTGCTGTGCTTCAAAGGTATAAGACTTACCTCATTTAAGCTCTTTGCACATACTTGCTTTGCCATCTTTCTATGTTGTTTTGAGCCTAGTTTTCAACTACAAAAAGTTCTAATTTTTGAGCCTTAACATGTTGGTTTGAAGCCATTTTGTGCTAGGGGGTTGGCTACCCTACTTGTTGCTTATTTGTGTGAGCCTTTGAACCATCTTTTAGCATGTTAAAGTCAAACTTTTTGGGCCTTTAAACCACTGAAATTCAAAGTTATTTCAGTGGTAAAAAGTATGTTTTGAAGTCCAAAAATGGAGGGGTTAGCCTCACCTCCTTGTGTCTCACTTCCATGCCTAGTTAGCATTCCATAGTAGCATATTTTTGTGGCTTAACTTAGCTTAATTCAAGCATGTTTTAGGCTCTGTTTTTACATGTCACTGCGGGTTATGGCTGAGTGCCAGATAGTAGAGGCAGATTGGCAGCAGAGTAGGTTTGAGGAACTTATGCTGTTCAACGAGAGAAGGCTGAAAGCACTGTACCATGTCCAAGGTTATCAACGTAGGATTGCCAGGGCTTTTAACAAGAAAGTTAAGTCTCGAAATCTGAAAGAAGGGGATTTAGTTCTCAAAGACAACCGAGCTCCCATCCACGACCCTAGGGGCAAGTTCAGACCCAATTGGACAGGCCCTTACATTATCAAATCAATTTGGTCTGGTGGAGCTGTTATTCTTATGGACCTAGATTGCCTAAAATTCTCCCAACCAATCAACATGGACAAGTTAAAGAAATACTATCCTTGAGTGGCTCGCTAGGCCACAAAAAATTGGAAATGAGAAAAACTGAGCTCGCAAGGTTGAAAACCTAGAAAGGGCGGCCTTGGCAAAAGTTAGAGCGCAAAAGAAGAGTGCTAACACCCGAGTGAATCCGAACCGAACTATGTAAGGCTTGATTCCCATTTTTGGGATACGTAGGAAACTTCATTCTGAAGTCCAGCCATAAACACTTCCAAATCAACTGTGTCCATGAGATTGGTCAGGCCATCTTTGTCTTTTTCGCATCCGAGAGTTCAGTTGAGATCTTCGTTATAAGAGCTGGTTACAATACAGTGCAGTGCTATTTAGACAAGGGGCAACTTTCCATTTGCTGGATTCGGGGTTGTGCATCTCGAGGATAGGTTCCAAGTGTGTCCAGTTGTGATCTTTATCAAAAATGGTTTTGAAAAGTTTTAATAAAAATTGATTTTGTTCAAATTAATTTTTTTACAACTTAGACCATTTTTGGACCAAAAGGAAAATTTTCAATGCCCACAACCTTCAATTTCATTGATTTCAATACAGAGCTCTCTACCTCTTGATACAAATCAAAGTTGCTTTTTTATTACATTCAAAAGGAAAACTTGAAAGTACAGATTAAAGCAATAAACTTGGGGCATCGATAAGTCAAATGTTCTTGCACCCCCTTCCAGAGCTTGTGGAAGCTTCAGATGTTAAAGTAGCCCCGGTTTGCGCCTCATCTTCAAGCCAAGCTATGCATTCACCAGAAAGGACGCAACTGGAATTGGGAGCAGGAGCCAGAAGTTCTCTTGTCCTCCATGCAGTGGGATATCGAGCTTGCTGTGCGCCTCAGATTGAAAATGAAGCCGGGTACTCTACCCCCTCTTTTGGGCAAATTTGATCGTGTCCAAACTGACGCCTGAACCGGAATGGAAAATAGAAGACACAGTGTGTTAAGTGAATCAACTGAATGCCAGGTTGCCGAGCCATGCTGTAGCTCATCTCAGGCAGGTCAAACTAAGGGCAACGCCAAGCAATGTCAACAGCGGACCTGTTACACATCCAGTGGCACCACCACTCATCATTCGGGAAATCAACTAGTCGTAGGCGAAAGAAATTTCCGCGCGCTGAATATGCTAGGCAAGAGTCCACTACTTTCAACCTGTCCATGAGCCAACTTTGGGGAGGGATGAAAAATAAGAGAGATTAAAGAATAGAGAGGTGCATGTGGAGAGAAAAGTGAGAAAGGGTTTTGAGATAAAAACAGAGCATGAGTGCCAAGTGATGTGAGAAATACATGTGAGATAGGGTGGGAAACATTACCTGCAAAAGTAGTGGACTTCCTGCAAACTTGGTTGTCTCCAAGCAATGGAAGGCGTCCAAGCCCATCAAAGTCTCGGCTAGTGTCAAGCCAATGCAGCTCTTGCCCTCTTTCAAGCCTTGGGCCACTTCGATCAAGCGAATACTAGACCCTTCGGAGCCAGGGGCAAGCAGGAAATGAGCCAACATGCACAAGCAGAGGGCATGTTGTCGAAAACTTTGCTAGAGACGATTGCCTCGGTCTCCAGCATCAGAAAATTGATGAATGAGACTAGGAACGTCTAGTTCTCCGTTGTGAATCAAAGATTGGGCATCATGTAAAGTAAGCCCGCACATCCTTCCTAAAGCCTGGATGTGGCCGAAACGGGACTGGGGCAGGATTTTCTCGTCACGCCGGATTTCCATCAAAATTTAGAATTCTTCGATTGTGGGACATATCTCTTGTCCCCCGAGGCTGAAAACATGAGTAATCGGATTCCAACATCTGGCTGCGGCATGAAGGAATGGAAAACACAGCGGGTGCGACTTAGCGGGAATAGTGCATTTATCCCGAAACCCTGGAAATTCAACTTTTCCAAGCCATCTAAATGCACAATCCAATCGGAGAGTTTTTCGGTGAAGAATGGCTCCATTTGAAGCAAAAACAGAGCTGGAATGAAAAAACTATGAAGTCCCAATCTTTGTAAAAGATAAGGCACTGAGTGGAAGACAGGTGATAGCAATCTGGGAACTCCCTGCATCACTGGCCGACCGGCCAGTTAAGGTAACCGATTGGCCACTTTAGTGGCCGACAACCACCACTAAGTGGGTAACAACCCCTATTTGTGTCCAGAAGGATGCCTTTGGTCTTCTTGTGTGTTGAGAATACTGAGAACCTGTGTTTTGTTCTACTCTGGATGCATTCTGCTATTTTATTTTAGTAGTTTTGTTGAGTCGCACTCGGGTTGTTTCAATTTGTTTGTCGAGTTGTTGCAATTTTCTTATTGAGTTGTCTTTGTCTCATTTATCGAGTTGTTGTTTTGTTTGTCAAGTTGTCGCATTAGTTGTTCTTTGAGTTGTTTTACTCTGTTTGTTATGTTTTGGTCGGTTCACTACCTGACTAAGCAATTGTCGAGACAATGTACAATGTTCAATTTCCATCAATCCCGTTTTTGTGTAAAATGGTGCAAAGTGATGCTCAGAATAAAATGCAACATGTTTTCATCAAAAAGCTATTTTCATTCCAATCATGGTTTCTTTTTACAAAGAGTACAAGTTTTTAAAAAAATAAAACTGCCTAAGGTTGTACAATGTGCTAACACTACTAGTAAAAAGAAACAAAGCAAAAACACATGAATCAACGCTGGCTATCTCAAGCTCTAGAGGCCCTCTTCGTCCTTTTCCTCGGCGGAACGGACTTTGCAGAGCTATCGCCATCGGCGCCACTATCCGAATCTGAGCCGGAGCCTGAACCAAAGCTGCCTCCGCTCCCATCCTCGGAGCCCTCCTCAGCATTGTCACCGTCCTCAAAGCCCGAGTCGGTGCCGTCGTCTCCCCCCTCTGATGACTCTGATTGGGAACTTGCTGGCTCTTCGTCCTCACTAGTCTCATCATCGTCATCGCGCATGATAAGCTCCCGATGTCTCCCTCGGCCGCGTGCCGGAATCTCTCTCTCTTTCTCTCCTTGCTACTGGAGAGGGCGCGGATGGTCCTGTCTGTAGAGGTGTGACCTGAAAAGGCGATTTGAATATATCAGCTATAGTATGTGTATTAGATGCAAGTATAGTGTGCAGGGTGAGTACATGCAGAAGTCAGATACGGTATGTGAATGCAATATGTCAGATGTGATCTATACATGTAGTATATCTGTGCAGTGTGGGGAAATGTTCAGTTGAGATGTTAGTTTCAGTATATCAGCAGAAATATGATAACCGAAATGCAATAAAACTGAAAAGTTACCTGAATACCGTGGGAGCCAATGATCGACTCCCTCCTCAAGATCATGGCCTCGAATGAGGCTAACATCTCGAGTAACCCCTCAACGTACCCTGTGGAGGGCTGCAAATGCGAGTTGAAATGATCAGTGAATGAATAAATGTCTGAGTATATAAGCAAGAATGAAAAAAATGAAAGCTGTAATACATACCGGTGGTGAATCGGGTGTCCTCACATATCGGTGACCAGGCAACGGGGGGTCAATCGGGATTTGATAAGGCTCTCTAGAGTACCGACAACCCGTCAGCTCAGTCAGAAGATCTGGCCATCCAACACTCTGCCTGGCGGGGGACATCCCCCTAACCCTGCCCCTTGCTGCTTGGGCCCTACTCGTCGAAGGAGCGTCTGCAGGTCAGGCCCTGCTCAATGAAAGGACATCAGCTGCCCCCCTGTATGAGCACAAATACCTGTCAGAGGAGGCATGAGGTACGCCTGGATGTAAGTCGTATAGTCCCCCTCCCCAATGTGGAAGTCTGCATCTCCACCCCGTATGAAGTCAGTGATCTCATAAGGGAAGAGACTTTCTGTGGCTCGGATAGAAGGCGGAGGTGGTAAGGGAACCGACTGTAATAGCAGACCCAGTGTATGGCGCATGAAGCGATCACCTAGAAACCAGGCACGGCCTATTGACCCCTCAAGCACGAGCTGATACCGGGAAGCGCCCCAAGGTCCGGCGAACTGAAATCTAGCACCCTCTGGTATCGATGCCCAGGGCTGCCACGTGATCTGCAAACAACAAGTGCATAGGTTGATAAGTTGCCATTAGATATATAAAATGAATTGGAGCTGAAAGCATAAAGAATTGTGAGTTTTGAGTTACCTCGACCGCCCTTACTGTATCGAAATACTGACGGAGGAATGAGAGGGTCTTTCGGGTCCTCGGCTAGCACCTCCCGTTGTATCGATGAGAATATGGTACCCCAAGGGGCATCTCGACCTCCGGCTCGGGAGCAAGCGTCGGGAAATAGGCGTACACCCATAGCTGTAAAAAAAGCAAGACAGAGACAGTGAGAACACAGATAAACACAAATAATGAAGAAAGCAGAGTATGTGCGTGATGTCCAGAAAATGCAGAATGCAAAGAATACAGAAAATACGAAAAGCGAAGTGTGTAATGCAATGTATAGAAAGTACAGATGCAGAGATTAGACTATGTGTGTGCAGTGTGCACTGTGCGGTGTGTGCAGTGTACAGAAAGTGCAAAGTAGAAAGCACGGTAGAAAATGTAAAGCTGAAAAGTAAAGCATACCTCCCAGGCTCTTCAATAGTTGCCAACTCTGTTCCCGCTCCTGCGGGAGGTCGAGCTCATATAACAGTACAGGGTAGTGAGGCTGGCGCCGCCCTAATCATAATGCCGAACCTGAGATAAGTCCACCAAGGAGCTCAATAGATATAGCCCGACTATGTTCGCCCTGTCGGCGAACAAAGTAGTGTCGAAGAGGAACATTAGGAAACCTCGGGCATACTGTTCGGTCTCCTCTATAGTCGCTGGGGCTGTCCCTTTGTAGTGGTCTGTGAACCAGGTGTATCGAACCATCCTTGATCGGAAGATAGGTGGGTGTGCTCCTAGGAAATAGGTTCAGGCGGCCTCCCACTCACCCATTTCGGTATCATATGGGATCGGCCGGCCTCCCACCTCAAGGCTCGTCAACATAGCAAAATCATATGGGGTAATCGTCATATCCCTAACAGTAGAGAAATGGAAAGAGTTGGTGGTATCCCACCATCTCTTTACCAGCGCGCTCAGAAGGGTCCTGCTCGCCATGAGGTGCGACAGCCCCATGCAGAACAAACCAAATCCCGCCTCATCGATGATTTGGCGGATGTCGTAGGGGAGGTCCATGTATCACTCTCTTGCTGAGGTGGACCCATATCCTCGGGTAAAACGGGAGTGTACCTGTGTTCAGAATGAGCAGAAGAAATATAGTGGGTGAATGTGTTCAGAATGGGTAAAAGAAATACAGTGTGTGAATGTGTTCAGAATGAGTACGAGAAATACAGTGTGTGAATGTGTTCAGAATGAGCAGATGAAATACAGTGCAAAGTGCAAGCTATGCAAGAAATGTAAAGTGCGTTACAGAAAATGTAAGAATACAGTGCATACCTCGGAGGCACCGTGAGACAAGTGAGACTCTGGCTCTCGCAGTAGGAGATCTGTTGGTACGCCTCGTGCAAATTTGCTAAAGTGACGGACTGTACTGGGAGGTAGTGCATGCGCCTGTAGACGCGCCCTTGGGCCTCATGCTACAGTTCGGACTCAATGTCACGGTTCTTAATCTGATCTCACAATGTGCGATGTGAGATTGATAAATCACCAAAGAGTCCAGATCCGGCAAATCGTTTTGGAAAACTGATATTTAAGAAAGAAGTGCCAAACATGGACTGCTTTGCCAGATACAGAGTTGCCACCTAAATATTTTATTTTGGGGGAATTTAGGAAACCCTGACTCGTTGCCTAAGGCCACGTGTCCGTCATCACCAAAGTTGCCTCGGCTCGGGAACTTGGGTACGAGAGGGGAAGGTCATGCAATGAGCACCCCCGCTCGCCCAATCGAAGATCGGCCTGTACTAAGCATGATATTTTGTTTTGAAAACATATGGGTTCTTATTCCGGTTATTAGCCTAAAAATTACTATGTGATGCGCACAACACACAAGTATAGACCGGATCGCCTAAATTGGAACAAAACATTTCATGTTGGTTTATTTGAAAAATGGTTTGATGGTGCTACTCGCAAGTAAGCTAAGATGTGGATTTGCCACCCTCGGGTGGGCTTAGAAAACATGATTTTTGCCACCCCGCAGAGTGGGCTTAAAACTCGCATTCGATGAATTATTCCAATTCAGGTAGTCCAACCTTCACCCAAAGGCATTCAGGCGGTTATATCACATAAGCAAATAGCCTCATGGCAAGTATGCTATCATGGCAGCACTTACACTTATACAAGATACTAAAGCATAAACGCCTACCTAGTACTCCGAGCCAAAACAATAGCTAGTTAGTAATCAAATGTACGATCCTAGTTTATGTTAAGATGGCTAATGCAACACATGCAAAATGCAACTAGAATAGGCTCGGCCAATCTAAGAATGGCATGTAGAATACGACAACTCGATACACATATTCAAGTTGGAATTGAAATACTATGCAGTTAGTATGATGCGCCGAGCCCGGTGCATGCAATACAGATGAATGATGCAAACATGCGAGCATAAGGATGCTAATTGAAACATAACCTAAAACTAACCATTGAAAGCAGGTAAGTAAAAGGGAGAAAGACGTGGGGTTGGAAAGCATTCACACACTCACACACACTTATTACAAAATTCGCCCTCTCGACGGAGGGTCCGAATAAATAATACAAACCGAATAAATAATCAACTACCCTAGCTAATTAAATATTACAAAACCCTTAACTAATTTAAACAAATTAACTAAGCTATGAAACTAAAGAGGCCGCCGCAGCTTCGCCTCGGAATGATTGAATGATGTATGCTCGATCGCCTCGCTCGGAAACCTGTTGCCATGCCACATATTGCCTCTGTTTGCACTGTTTTACACCTCTGAAAACTGCACAAGTCCCAAGGATGCTTCCGAACCACTCCCTGAGCACTGTGGGATGTCACCGGCCAAAATATAGGAACATCGGCCATATGGAATTGGTTATCGACCATTTGTGAGGATCTCGGCTAACAATGTTTAGTCGATCGGCACTGAAGATGGCCGGCCGGCCATATTTTCCTGCAGAATGCTGTTTTGCTGCAGCAAAGGACAAACAGAGCATGGCAATGCATTTTCAAGGCAATGTGTGCACAACCACCCTTCCTATCATGTCATGAACTCAAGGGAGTATGGTTCTCAACCCTCGGACCATCAATCGCGCATTTCAATGCATGATGGCCAAAGAAGCCAAGTGTGCAAATCAATGTGGAATGAATGCAACAAAAACATACGAATGCCTAGAACTCTATCATGCTTGATCCAGAGCGTCGGCGACCGAGGATTGAGGCACATTTCGTCACTTCAAGTACCAAATGTCCCTTGGTCCTCGTGTTTGGTTTGACACCCCAAACCAAACACAATGTAATGCAATGCAACATGGAAAAGCTATGTAATGCAACATAAGTATGCCAAATGCAATATGCCTCAAACATGCACACAAGGTCAAGGTAACAAGCATGCCAAATGCAATGCAACCTAAGTAAGCATGTGACAAAATGCAAGCTAGCAAGCATGCAAAATGCAACCTAAACATACAAACATGCATGACATGCAAAGATGGGAAAGCATGCAATAACATGCAAACTAGCAAGCATGCAACAACATGCAACATGTCAAGCATGCAACAACATGCAAAGATCATGCAAGATGGACTTAAACTAAAATGGGCAGACCTCAGTCAAGCCCAAATCAGTGGCCATAATGATGAAATGATGGCTTGAAAAGTAAGGAAATGCATACTCAATGCATTGGCCCATGGCTTAAGCGTAATAGTACAACTCTCAAACATGATGAAGAGGTGACAAATGTGAGAATGTAGCAATGAAGCAAGCTCTGAAATTACATTCCAAAGGATACTAAATCATGCAAATAGCTCAAAGAAAGCATGTCAAGAAGCTTGAAACACAAAGCTAGTCAAGGGCTTTACACTACAACCATACTAAGTAATGCTCAAATGGCCTCAACCATTCAAAACAGACCTAAGGCAGGTCAAAATAGTATCAAAAACATGCTAGACTCGCAGCATAGATGGCAAGAAAGATATGCTCATGTATTAGCTCACAAACAAGGCATAAAGGCACAACTCTTAAACACAATTAAAGAGTGATAAACATGGGAGTATGGCAGAGATGTAAGCTTTGAAATTCAATGCCAAATGATGCCAAGGCATGCAAACATCACAAGTATAGCATGGTAGGTGCCTCAAAACTCAAGACTAGTTAAGGCATTTGCACTATAGCTATACAGAACATGAGTCATATGACCATGGAAGCCCAAAACAGTCCTAAAACAGCCCAAACTAATGCTAAAACATGTATGGAGTATAGCCAAAATAAGCTAGCATGCTTGACCAAAACATTATGCATACAAGGCTAGTAAGCAAGTTTTGCACTATAAGTACATGGAGCATGCAAGAGGCTACCAAACCAACCCAAATCAAAGTTATGACATGTCAAATGATGGCCAAAAACCTACTAAAATGAAGCCAATACATGCTAGAAAGACAAGCTACTTTGATGAGCCACAAATAGGATTACATTACACATAGAAGATGCATGCAAGGGGTGACCAAACCAGCCATGGAAAGAGTCAAGGCAGGTCCTAAAAGTCATAAAAAAGTGCCTGAACTAAGTCTCAAAAGTATAGAGATACATGCTCCTTTGATAGGCCAAAAAGACATGTAAACAAGAGAAGAGGAGGGGGGGGGACAACCCCCCACCCATTTGGGACCTCAAAATAGAGTTTTTACCACTGAAAATCTTCTGGATTTCAGTGGTTGAAAGGCCACAAAAAGTTGTTTTAAAAGGCCTTATAAGATGGCTCAAAAGCTATACAAGCTAAGGAACAAAAGGGAAAGGCAACCCCCTAGCCAAACAAGGCTTAAACCAACACTTTTAGGACTGAAAAACAGAGATTTTATCAGTTCAAAACCAAGCCAAAATCAGTTTGCAAAGATGGTAAAACAAGCATGCAAAGTTGAGGTTTAAAGGAACAAGAGCTTACCCTTGAAGCACCTTGAAGGACATCAACAAAACCAGCCAAAACCTGAGCCAAAATCAGCCTTTTGGAGCTCCAAATGATCCTCAAAGAACCTCAGCCCAATGGTGGTTAAGTTTGGTTAAAGGGTCTCTTTGCAAAAGTGTAGAGGATTCTAAGCTTAAGGCTCAAAAAAAGAAGAGAATGAGTTTCTAAGGAGAGAGGCTCAGATTTTTGCTCACAAAGTCTTGTACAGAGAGAGGATTTTTTATAGAGAGAGAGAGAGAGTCCCACAATTGCCAACCCCTCAACCCTTGAGATATGGCTCAATATATAGCAATATATGAGCATTGGTTCGGAAATATCTCAATTTAGAAATATCTAGGACAGCCTAGAACAGCTGGAGGATAAATATCTGCCAATTCTGGGCTTTCTGGACACTTCTGACCGACCGGCCATCTTTGGTGCCAACCAGCCATCATTTTTGGCCAATAAGGTTCACTTTTGGCTGACTCATAGCTGCTGAGGTCAAATTGTGGCCGATGGACCTCCATAGAAGCCGATGGAAAAAATCAGCTCTAGTCCCTGACTTGAAGCAATCCTAATTTCTTTATCTGGACTCCTTTTCAGGTCATTCTTAAGCCTAAACTGTAGCCCCGGAAGTCTTCTTTCCAATTATGTACGCCTCACATCAAAATTCCATGTTTTATAAGAGATATCCCTCTTTTAGTGAAGGTTGCTCAGTTTTGGTCCAACCAGAATGATGCCCAACTTCAGCCAATCATATCTTCCCCATCCGGACTCAGCTTTAGGAGATTCTTAAGTGAAAAGTGAAGCCCCAGAAGTAAGCTTTCCAACGGTGGTGTCCTCATAGCTTAAATCCAAATACACAAAAGGATAGGCTCGATTTAGTGAGGGCCGCTCGACTCTCTCTTAACGGTTCATGCCCATCTTCTTCCTCAACTAGGTTTCTTCCCTCTTATCCTCTTTTCTTTAACTCCAAACCCCCGAACAAGGTGTTTTGAAAGATTTTTCAAAGATCTCATCTCTCTTTCATTCATTTCCACTTTGTCCTCGCTCGGTTTACCAAAAAGCGCAACATTTGACAAAATGCGAGCCTCGGAACATCGTAGAAATTTCTTTTCAAAAACATTTTGAAAGAGAGGGTTTTAAGGTCTAAAAACCATTCAAAATAGCTTTGGCGCAAAATGGGGTGTAAGGTTGGGATTTGACTCTCCTCTTGCTAAAGAAATCGAACATTTGCTCTGCACACCTTTCATCACCAAGTAAACCATTAGTAATGCCCAAGTCTTAAGGGCAATCAAAAATGGGGTGTCTACAGTTGCCCCTCTTTGATAGAGCTCGAAGTCATGAAATGACGTGAGTGAATGTCAAAGCCCAGAGACGACCCATTTTTGACAAGGCCAAAGACTCGGACAAACAAACAAAATACAGATAAATAAATAAATGGTTGCGCCTACCGGCTGCCTCCGTATCCCTTTACAAGCAATCAAACCAGCGTAGTTCAGGGGCAGGATGCAACATGATACACAATGCAACAAAACAATGTAATAATATACAATGTAACGAAACAATGCAGTCATCAAACCACAAGCAGTTCAAAACCACACAAATATCATAAAGGGATGGAGATGCAACATCAAACTACGTGTAACATAGAAAAGGTGCCAAAGCGCTCTAACCACAATTCTCTTAGTGGAATAGGTGCATGCACAGACAGAACTATGTGTTTCGCAGCAAGAATACAAGTAATTGGGTGGCATGATATAAGTGAGGAATGATCTGCTAAGGAAAGATCGTGATCCTACATGCTGAATACAACAAACTACAAAGTACAATGCAATGGATGCAATGGGTGCAGTGAATAAGGCACGCAGCCAAACCACATTTTGCCTGGCAAAGGTATGGACACAAAACAGACCACGTCTAACACAGAAAATGTGCCGACACCCTCAGACTACAATTCTCTTAGTGGAATAGGCGCGTACACATAATCACAGAACCATGCTTCAACGAAGGAAAGTATGGACACATACCAGACTAAGCTTAACATGGAAAAGATACATGCGATGGAATGGATAACATAGTAGATGCATGCGATAGATGCTATGTACAATGCAATAGACATACTAGATGATATAGTAGCTAAAATGCAATGTAGCTGGGAAGTGAAAGTACCTTGCAGGGGCAACTGGTGATGACTCACCTCATGCTGCTGGGGATCTTTCGCTTCTTCTTGGTTGAACCGCAGGTATTACTTTTTTCCCTGGCTATGGTCGCAGCTTTCCCTATTCTCCAACAGGGTGACAGACTAGGTTGGTTTAGTATCCAGAATTGAGGCGTATACACATGCTATCTCAATCTATGGGGCTTCCATACAGATTTCAAGCTGGGACTACACCCCTGGGTATTTAAACCAGACTTTAGTCTCGGAAATCCCGAACCTTTGCATTCTAGGCATGAGCTATTCGAACTCTAGTTTCCACCGTCTCAGTTGATCTCTTAGGAACTCACAACAAACACGGGCAAGTGGCTGTACCAGACCACCGGAAGTCGTTCGGGCATGACAAACACTAAAGGAATTGCACCTTCAGAGGATTTAAAGTCTCCTAAACCAGGCGATAAAACATATATGATGCAATAGATAATAGATGCGATGTAACAGATAGTACAGTAGATGCAAAGGGTGAACACACTCCAACCACACTGGAATCGTGAGAGGAGGAAAAACAAAGAAAACCAATTAGGAGCTCGCTCCACGCAACCTGAGAAAAATTCCAAACACGCTGAAATCGTGTGAGGAAATGGAGGCTCTAATCACGATGAAATCGTGAGAAGAGGTTCAAAAACAACCACTCAGCGGCGCACTCAACGCAACCTGAGATAAAACATGCCCAGGGCCGCGCTTCATGCGTCCTGAGATAAATTCCAAACACGCTGAAAACGTGTGAGGAAGGGGACACTCTAACCACGCTGAAATCGTGAGAAGAGGTCCAAAAACAACCGTCCAGGTGCGCGCACAACGCAACCTGAGATAAAACCCGCCCAGGGCCGCGCTTCACGCGTCTTGAGATACAACCGGCCAGGGCCGCGCTTCACGCGTCTTGAGATAAAACCCGCCCAGGGCCGCGCTTTATCCGTCCTGAGATACAACCCGCCCAGGGCCGCACTTCATGCGTCCTGAGATAAAACTCGCCCAGGGCCGTGCTTCATGCGTCCTGAGATATAACTCGCCCAAGGCCACGCTTCATGCGTCCTGAGATAAAACCCGCCCAGGGCCGCGTTTCATGCGTCCTAAGATAAAACCCGCCCAGGGTCGTGCTTCACGTGTCCTGAGATAAAACCCACCCAGGGCCGCGCTTCACGTGTCTTGACATACAACCCGCCTAGGGCCGCGCTTCACGTGTCCTGAGATAAAACCCGCCCAGGGCTGCGCGTCACGCGTCCTGAGATAAAACCCGACCAGGGTCGCGAGTCACGCGTCCTGACATACAGCCCACCCAGGGTCACGCTTCACGCGTCCTGAGATACAACCCGCCTAGGGCCGCGCTTCACGTGTCCTGAGATAAAACTCACCTAGGGCTGCGCGTCACGCATCCTGAGATACAACCCGCCCAGGGCCGCGCTTCACGCGTTCTGAGATAAAACCCGCCTAGGGCCACGCTTCACGCATCTTGAGATACAACCCGCCTAGGGCAGCGCGTCACACGTCCTGAGATACAACCCATCCAAGGCCGCGCTTCACGCGTCCTGAGATACAACCCGCCCAGGGCCACGCTTCATGCGTCCTGAGATAAGAGAAATAGGTATTAGACTGTACCACAAATACACAATTGTAATGAAATTGTGTGCGAGACACACAAAGTGAATGAGTGTGATAGATGCAAGTGCAACGGTGCATAACAATGCACATGATATAGGCATAGCAATGCAAGTGAAAAGGTGCATAACAATGCAAGTGGAACGTGCGTGACAACGTAAGTGAAGGGGTGCATAACAATGCAACTGAAACGTGCATAACAATGCAAGCGAACTGTGCATAACTGTAATGACCCGACCCTCATACATGTTTTCTGGTATACCTTGAGTCCCTTACTTTGTACCTTTATATGTTTACTGTGAAATCTCATGTGGAAATTAAGTTTAACTGGATGAATTTTATGATTAGAGAATCATATCTGTTCCATAAAAGAATTATCTGTTACAATTCTAGTGTTTGAATCAGAAATTGAAGGCCTTAGAAGCTTAATAATCTGAAATTGACCTTATATTTGAGATTAGCATAAATTTTAAGTCATAATAAGTATTTTTGTGAAAATTTGATTTGGGATGATTAAATTGGGTGAATTTTGTCTTATTCAATTATATATATATATATATATAAATATATGTACATATGTACATGCTTAGCCATTTTTGATTTATGAACCTCAAAACAAAAATATCTCCTGGAGAGTGGAAAAGGAGAATTAAGGAAGAGAAGGGTTGGAAAGAAAGAAAAAGAAATTCAATAAGGAAGAAATTTGGGGAAATTGGGAAGTCATCTAGAGATTAAGGCTTAAGGTGAGTTTAACCCACCTAGTTCTATTCCTTTTCTTGCTAGAAAGTAGGAATCTCTTGGTGTTGTGTAACTTAGAGTTGTAATGGAAGTTATATATGTGTGTGTGTTGAAGACTTAGCATGATAATTGTACCATTTATTTGTTTTGTTTTCATTCCCTTAGTTACCAAGCTTGAATTCATCCTTATGATCAATGGCTATGTGTATGTATATGTGTGTGTGAAGATGGGAATATTATGAAGTTGAGTTGTGTTTGTGAGTTAAGATTAAAGATTCAAATTGTACATAGATTGATCTATGTTGTAACTTCTATTTACATGATTTTTGACCCATGTTTAACAATTAAAAGAACCTATTTTGAGCCTTGAAAGAGGGTACCAAAAATGGGATTTTGTACAAATTTCGGACTGCTCTCACACTGAAATCGCCGCACGTGCGGGGATCTTGGCCGCACGTGCGGGACCAACCGCTGCACGTGCGGGGCTCACAGCCGCACGTGCGGCCCAGGCTGGAAAATATGAGTTGCTCGGTTTTACGTGCTTAACCCTCTGGTATTTTTGGAATTTGTGTTTGATGCCCTTAAGATGCCTGTAAATTCATTCGAAGTGATATAAAACAGGAAACGAATTAAAGAAAAGAAAAGGAATTAATGTCGAAGTTGTGTACATGTGTAGGGCCTAACCCCAGAAGGATGAGCATTCCGTTATAGCACTGTGAGTAATAGTACTTCGATGCACCTTTAACATCGTTAATATTTGTTGTTAATGACGTTATAATTTTCGTAAGAATTATGTTGACATGTATGTTTGTGAGAAACATTGTGAAATTATGGAAACATCAAAAGATTTTGTGAAGATAAGAACCTATGTGGCCGAGGGCCATATTGTGAAATGTGAACCTATGTGGCCGAGGGCCATTTTGTGAAATGTGAATCTATGAGGCCGAGGGCCAACTTGTGAAACTACGAATCTGTGGGGCCGATGGCCAACTTGTGAAGTCATGAACCTCTGTAAAGCCAAAGGCTAATTTGTGAATATGTAAACCCATCAGGCCAAGGGCCAAATTGTGAAGTTGTGAACTGACAAAGTCGTTCTACAAATGATTTACAGAATTAGACTACTTACATGGTTTCTGCATTACTTACGCTTTTATATGTGTTACAAGTTTAATTGAGTATTAGCGTATTCAAACAGAATAAGGACGCACGATAGTCAAATGGAATAATGATGCTTGGATGTGTCGAATCATTTTGCTTGTCAATGATGAATCAGGACTATATGAGGTAAATTGAATTGTCCCGACAAATAGTATTGTGACGGCACATGTACAATCTGTGGAATATGCTATACTTATTGCTAATTTGTCATTAGTATTCTGTTAAACGTAAACTAATTACGTTAACTCATGTATATGACTGAAAGAATCTGTGTGCCTCTGTATAACCTTGAGACTAGTCAGTTCTGATGATATCTGAAGTTATTCTGCTTGGTGGTTTGTCCCGAGATCTATTGATTTATGGTATGGAACTATGGTATCTACGTATTTCTGGAAGCGTTCAATCTGAAAAATGTGTTTACTGTTTACTAACAATTATCAGCAACGTTTTGTTAAACTGATATTATTTATGTTAATTCATGTAAATAAGGGGAAGAATATGTGTATGTTCTGTGTGATTCTGAAGTTAATCTCTTCTGATGTTATCTGGTGTGGAACAAAGTGCTGTACGGAACTAAGTGCTACACTTTGGTGGGAGCCACCTCTAGAATCCGTACGAGCCACCTCTTGAGTCCATACCTAGATATTTCTGGGCCGTAAGGCTGTTCTGTTATTTCTGGGCCGATGGCCATTCTTATTTCTGGGCCGATGGCCGTTCTGTTATTTCTGGGCCGATGGCCGTTCGGTATCTGTAGGCCAATGGCCGTTCTGTACATATTGGGCTTAAAGTCACTCTGTTAAGAAAACTGGACCTATGACTGTTTGGAAATAATTACAGAATGTAATCAATCATATGTCTCTACTGTTTTATGCTTTATTACTTACGCTAAACCTTACATTATTTATGTACTATTATTCACTGAGTTTCACTCATTCTGTATTTTGTCTGTATTTGTAGGTAATCAGCCGGGAGACCAGTCCTAACCCTTATGGCTCGTCTCTCTCTTGTCAACCTCGGTGTGTCCAGGCACTTAGCCGAAGCCCGTGTATTTCGTAAGGTGTTGTTAGTCTTTTTTTGGGCTTATGCCTTGATTGTCTTTCATTAATATGTTTTGTTATACGCCCAACTGTGGGCTGAGTCGAAGTATGTATGTGTATGTTTTCTGCATATTATTTACTTAATATGATGTTATGATCTTGGCATAATAGTGATAGCTCAATGGAATAGATTTTTGGTTATCAGGTGCTTTTGTTCAGGTCCCATACGTTACGGATATTGGTTTTATGTCTGTTTCTGAAGTGGTCATGCCCAAAACTTTTAGGGGCGGTTTTGGGACGTGACAATAACAATGCAACTGGAATGTGCATAACAATGCAAGTAAAATGTGCATAACAATGCAACTGGAATGTGCATAACAATGCAAGTAAAATGTGCATAACAATGCAACTGGAGTGTGCATAATAATGCAATGATGACAAATTCATGTTCCATGCAATATCGGGATACATATCCTATACAAGAATAATGAATGCATGTCCGATGCAAGAGTAACAAATGCATATTCTATGCAAGATACTTAAGCGCATTTTTAGTGCAAGTGTGAAAAGTGCATATACAATGCAACTAGAACATGCATTACAATGCAAGTAACAAGTGCGTTACAACGCAAGTGAAGAGGTGCATAACAATGCAAATAGAACGTGCGTGACAACACAAGTGAAGTGTGCATAACAATGCAAGTAAAACATGCATAACAATGCAAGTAAAAAGTGTGCATAACAATGCAAGTAGAACGTGTGTGACAACACAAGTAAAGTGTGTATAACAATGCAACTGAAACGTGCATACATATTCTGTGCACAATAATCAATGCATATTCGATGCAACATGCTCAATGAAGAAATGCGCGTCTTGACAAGACCGATTCAAACGCAACATCCGGTTTACCTGTCGGAGGAGTTGCAACAGATTAAAAGGATACACCTCGTACGTGCTGAGCATCACATGCTAAAAACACATTCCAGAGCTCCCGCATAGGCCACTTGAGCTTAAAAAAAAAAAGGACTTCCCTTGCATTTTCTCGTGCTGTTGGGGATTTCTTGCTTCTGCATCTTATGCCTCCAAGCTATAGGAACAACCTTTCTTCCTGGCCATGTTCACAACTTTCCCTATTCTCCAACGGGGTGACAGACTAGGTTGGTTCAGTATCCAGAATTGAGGTGCATACATGCTATCTCAACCTATGGGGCTTCCATACAGATTTCAAGCCGGGGATACACCCCTGGGTATTTAAACCAGACTTTAGTCTCGGAAATCCCGAACCTTTGCATTCTAGGCAACAGCCATTCGAATTCTAGTTTCTATCGTCGCAGTTGGTCTCCTAGGAACTCATTTCAAACACAGCTGAGATGCCTCTGGTAGGAAAAGGTACTCAGGGAGAGCACTTTTGATCGCCATTTTGGCTTTGAAGCAGGCTTGAACTTGAGCTTGAGGTAGAAGCATACTCATACTTCGGAGCATTGACAAGACTTGAGGAGGTATACTCGGAGTACAATCACAAAATTTGCTGAAGGTGAAACACACTCAGATGCTTCGATTTTCCCTCTTTTCTTTTGCTTTGCAGTCTGGAACCCATATAGCTTCAAATAGGTCCTTGTTTTACTGTTCTCACATGACCTGGGTTGAACCCTGCAGTTTTATGAAAGAACAAATCCTGTTTTGCACAAATGTGGAGAATGACACAGCACTCCGAGCACAAAATGATTTTATTCTTGAATTTGAAATTGAGAAACGAGTTCGTAACTGGGTATTGAGCCTACGATTGACCACAAAAAAAAAATGACTCAACAACAGAAAACAAAGGTAAAACAACCTAAACACATCTATTGACACACGAAACGACTCAAAACAAGAATCGAGACAAACAAAACACAACAAAACACAAGACTCAAATGTGTACAGGGAGCCTGTTTCTCTGGGTATTGTTTCCCACCCTTCCTTATTTGTGATTCTCACATCACTCGGCCCTCAGGCTCTGTTTTTTTGAAAAGCCCTTTTCTCACTTTTTCTCTTAGCGCACATCTCTCTATTCTTCAATCTCTTTTCTTTTTTTATCCCTCCCCTAGGTGGTTGATGGATAAATAGAAAGTTGCAGGGTCTTGCCCCTAGCATTCCGCTAGATTCTTCTTCTTCTGCTCACAACAGTGAGCTTTTCCACAGAGGGGTTGTGATGCGGCTAGATGTGCAGCAGATCTGCAATTGACATCGGTTGACGATGCTCTGCTGGGGAGTTTGGACGTGATCAGATCTGTCCATATGAGGGAATGGAATATTTTGATCCATTCCAATTCGTGCTTCGCACTTAGCTTGATACCTCACTGATTGGAGGATGAGAGAGCTTTTGGCCCTTTGCTGTTAACTTCAGTTGTGCCCTTTTCTGGTAGGTATGTTGACAATAGGGAAAAGACAGAACACCTAACTCAACTGTGCCCCTAGTTCATCATTTTGACCATTTTTTTTTGTTTTGGCTTTCTACTAAAACAATTTTGACCAATATGAGAGTTAGATTAGCATACTCGTTCAATTTTCTGATTTGAAATCATGCAAGTCAGGCTGTGAGCACTGAAAATTTTCCTTTTTTGGGTCCAAGAAATGGTCCAGTTTTGGAAAAAATGGAATAATTTTCGAGAAAATTAATCAACTCATTAAAAATCCTCAAAAACTGTTTTTGCAAATGGCCACTGCTCGACTAACACCAAATTTACCCTTGAGATGCACAGCCTCAGATCCAAAACAATGGAAAATTGCCCCTTATCTGAACGGGCATTGCACGGCGACGAAAAGTTGCCCCTTGTCTGAATGGCACCACAGCGCACTGTATGGCAACGGAAAGTTGCCCCTTGTTTGAATAGCACCACAGCACACTGTAACCAGTTCTCATAGTGGAGATCACAACCGAACTCTTGGATACAGAAATGACAAAGATGATCTGAACCATTACATGGACACAGTCGATTTGGAAGTGTTTATGGCTGGACTTTTGAATGAAGTTGCCTACGTATCCCAAACATGGGAATCAAGCCTTACGTAGTTCCGGGTTAAGGTACACTCGGGTATTAACCTTTCCTTTTGCGCTCTAACTTTTGCCAAGGCCGCCCTTTCTGGGTTTTCAACCTTGCGAGCTTTGTTTTTCTTTTCTTTTCATTTCATTTCTTTACTTTTCATTTCTTTTTTCATTTCTTTTCATTTTTTCTTCATTTTTTCTTTTTTCAATCTTTACATTTTTTCTTTTTTGTTCTTTTTGTTCTTTTTCTTGCTCTAACTTTTGCTTGGGTCGCCCTTCCGGGTTTTCGACCTAGCGAGCCTCTCAAGAGTAAAAGTGTAGCTTTGTCCATGTCAAATGGTTTTGAGATCCTGAAGTCATCTGAATCCAGGAGAATGACTGCTGTTGCTGACGATGTAGGAGTTCATTCAGTGGGGGTTGAATTGTCCCCAATGTCGTGGATAGGGTCTCAGTTGTCCTTCAGCAAAACTTTCTTCTTTCTTCTCTTTTCGGATTTGGCATTCTTGTCAGTCTTCATTGGTTTGCAGAATGATCCATCTTTGGCTCTTCAAGCACATCTGACATTTTTGCCCCTAGTTCGAGGGCTGCTTCTGATCTAGCTTCACAAGCTTCTTTGATCTTCTGACCTTCTTGCCCCTAGTCCAAGGGTTGCTTCTGATCCGGCCATGCAAGCCTCATATCGTGGTTGACCATTGAACATTCTGAATCCAAGTTCAAGGTTTGAAAGCAAGGGGGTTAAGTCTCGAGGCTGGAAGCGATCCTATGCTGCACAATCTCAAGAGCAATTCCACACAGGTCTTCGCAGGATCGTGCAAAACATTTTTTTGAAATCTTTTAAGAAAGCGACTAATCGCTCGCGCTGAAGACAATGCGGAACCAATCTGGATTAAGCCAGGATCCTTCTTAGTACTCACGTTAACAAACATGATCTCATTCATTTAAGGGCTTAGCATGCCTCTCTTTCTCCCAATTGATCAAATTTTGCAAATCCAGAGGAATTCTTCCCTCTTTGTTTTCATCACCACAGTGTTTAAAAAAGTTTTGAAAAACATAAGTCAATACAATGACTTCAAGGCACAGAAAAGACACAGTTTTTTTAGTCAAATACTGCCATCTTATTCGAAACTTCTGGCACAACTGGCACAAGGCAGAAGCAAAAACAAGAATGTGAAAATCACTGCTGTTTCATTCATAACATCTGGCGTGACTGGCTCCATGGCAAAAACAGACTCAAAAGAAAGCGAAAAGATAAACACAAAACAAGCAAGTGATGTCCGAGGTAACACCCCCGAAATCACCCGACTCTAACAAAATAGGACTGACTCGATACAACAAGACAGACCCGACTGACTTAGTACAAAATGACTGACTCAGTACAAAATGACTGACTCAATACAATACAACAAGACTGACCCAATACCCAAGTCAGAAAGTAAAATAACCAGCATTCGCAAATACTCAAAACAGTACGTGCCATACGCCACATCCGGAGTAAACTGGGTGCCATCCGAAGGTGGTTCATCCGCCCGATCACATCACATTATCCCCCAAGTTCACTGACCCAATGTTGATAGACTTTGCAGAGCCTGGTGCGGCGATGACCCAGTTGTCAATCAGATCTTGTATTTCGTGGCTAAGACGAAAACACATGTCAGTGCCATGACCGGTTTGTTGATGGAAGACACAGTACTTGGCCGGATCATGAGAGGGAGGAAGTTTGTTTGGCAGTGGCCACGGCTCCAGGGGTTTCAGATCCCCCTCGCTGATAGAGACATGTACAGTGGGGTGAACACCCTCTGGTCCCGAGGTGGGTGTTTTGAGGTTTGTGGAGTTTTGCTAGACGCACCAGCAAAGGGATTGACAGGCGCTGACTGGGTTTGCTGATCTCTTCCGAGCACGGGATTAGAGCTGAAAGGAACATTCCTAGTACGACGGCCCTTCTCCCGGCTTGCCCCTTGATTCAAATGTCCCCAACTTGAGTGGCAAAAGTGTCATCCACAGCCTTTGCAACAACTGCAATCACTTGTTGTTTGTCCAACCCTTCGGCTTTCAAAGCCTCAACAGCCCACAGAAAGTGTTCATGAGGATCAATGTCTACCCCTACCTTGTTCTTTCCACTCGCTTCCACTTTGCTAAGGGATTGGCCTTCTTCCAATGTAGCCCGTCCTAAGATTGGGGAGCTTTTTGTCATGAAATTCCCGGTATGTGGTGTGGTCAATGACGGAGCTGATATCCCGAAGGCTAAATCTAACACAGTTCTCTGAAGATCTTCGATCATTCTCATTAGCTCAGAAGTAGTGGGTTCACGGGTTTGGGATGATTACGGTTCGAATGCATTCATCATGCGTAAGTCCATACTTTCTGGGATAAATACCTCAGGCTTGGGTAGATGGGCCGGGGTGATGTATATGCTCGGATTGTCGGCAGATGGCAATATATAGATGAGGTTGAGGTAGGCAGGAGATGTTTGGTCATTGGGGTCTGGAGGTGGAGCTATTGTCCGATTGTCAATGAGATTCTGGACCTCATGACGAAGGCGGTAGCAATAGTTGGTGCCATGACCGCACTACTGATGATACACGCAGTATTTGGGGGGGTTATGCCTAGCAGAGAGTGGGTCAGGCAGAGCTTGAGGATCAAGGGGTTTGAGATGCCCTCTTTCCATTAGGACTTTTAGTGTGCTGGTTAGGCTCATATAGAGGGGGGTGAAAGTTCTACCCTGAGCTCGGGTTGGGCCGGCTGTTTGTAGGCTTGGTTTGGCAAAAGGGTCGGCTGTGGCGACTGTATTGATCTCAATGGGTTTGGGAATAGTGCTACTACCAGCATTGGTACTCCCTGAAAACACCTTCCTTATCGGCTCACTTGTTCTGGAAATAATCCCTGTGTTGAACGCATTCTCGATCTGAACCCCCAGTTCATACAAACTTTTGAAAGTGAATAGTGGAGCGACTATCAACTTTTGCAACATATCATGCTCGAGGTTTCGCACCACTATCCGCACTTGATCCTTCTCAGAAGGGCGATTTGTCATATGTGCTGCCTTTGTTCTCCACCTAGCAACAAATTCCACAAAAGGCTCTGTAGGATTCTGGTGGGTAGCTTCTAGCTCTTGAGTGGTCATTTTAACTTGGGTATTGTAAGAATATTGATCAACAAAGGCCTCAGCCAATTCTTCCCAGTTCTGTTTCACTGTATTCTCCAATTTGGCATACCAAGCGGCTGCTACATCTAACAGGGTTCTTCCATATAGAGAGAGTTTCTGTGGCTTAGTCAGACCCATCGGCTTCAGGATATCCAAGAAAAGTCGGATATGTACCATAGGATCTCCAGATCTGTCGAAACGGTCAATATATGGCATTTTGAATCTGTCTGGGAGCCGTACGGCAGACTCGATGTACCCATCCTCAATGTCAGGAATGGAGTTAAGGCCCTGTGCCTTTTTGAATTGCTTCTCAAGGTTCACAATTTTCACTGCGGTTGGATCGAGATCATTAGCATCAAGGGAATAAAGCCTCTCATTAGGCTGCACTAGGGGTCTGAACACCTGAGCTTGAGTCAACCTTTCTTGGGGATTTGGACCCTACAAATCTTTAGCTGGCGGAAGTGGGTCAAAGTTCGGCTGGGGTCCCGAAGCTGGATGTGAGGCAGATGCCCCTGGTGGGCGTTGCGTTTCAGTATTGGTCTCCTCCTGCCTGGCGACTCCCTAGTTTAATGTCGTTATCACGGCCACAACTTCTTTCGAACCTTGTGCCATCACGGTCTGCTGAGTTTGAATAAAGGTGACGTGACTGGTGACTATCGGATCAGATGAACCAGTGAGCCCTGACTAGCCTTTCTTTGCCTTGCCTCAGCGAAGTAACACTGGTTGCCCTTGAACTGAATCTCTGACCTGACAAAGTCTATCAACACGAGTCCAATGTACCTGGGGGATATTGGAACCTTCTGAAGCTATAGTTCCAAGACTACCTTGCAAAAGAAGAAAACATACAGCATCTCAGCCTGATTTCACCAGAATAGATATGAGCGTAGCTGAATGACTGTGCTCTTTACTGAATTATGCCCCAAATTCTGCCTATAAGCTGATACCCTCAAGTAAAACTGATTCCCCCAAAATGCTGATACCCGCAGGCTTGATACCTAGACTTGCAAACTGATACATGCATTCCTATAGAGACGCACTCTAAAAGCACATAGCAAGCAAGTGAGAGCCAAAACACCCCTATGGAGGGATAAGGTTTCCCTGTCCTATTTTGTCAGGAGCTAGGGTTTCACTATGCACACAACGGTTTCAAATAACCTATAATCGGGTAAGCAACCTGTCCTAGCTTGGAACGGTCACTACAGTTTCCAATATGCACTAGGTCGAATGGTCAAAAGGGGTGCCCCGGTAAAAACCGGGGTTTGTGTTCCCGTCGTGGCAGAGCCCGCAACCGGTCAGCCTTATGGCATGCTTCGCAAAGCAAGCCTCCGGCAAACCGTTCAGGAATAGCATACGGCAAACATGGTGTCCTAGGCGCACCAATGCACATGCAATGCAAAGAAACACATAAGCGTAGTCAAAACAAGATATCATGAGTTCGAGTCAAGTTCTCTAACTCCCTAGCATAGTCGCCAGAAACTATAGACACGCCCTTGGGCCTCATGCTACAGTTTGGACTCAATGTCACGGTTCTTAATCTGATCTCACAATGTGCGATGTGAGATTGATAAATCACCAAAGAGTCCAAATCCGGCAAATCGTTTTGGAAAACTAATTTTTAAGAAAGAAGTGCCAAACATGGACTGCTTTGCCAGATACAGAGTCGCCACCTAAATATTTTATTTTGGGAGAATTTAGGAAACCCTGACTCGTTGCCTAAGGCCATGTGTTCGTCATCACTAAAGTTGCCTCGGCTCGGGAACTTGGGTACGAGAGGGGAAGGTCATGCAATGAGCACCGCCGCTCGCCCGATCGAAGATCGGCCTGTACTAAGCATGATATTTTGTTTTGAAAACATATGCGTTCTTATTCCGGTTATTAGTCTAAAAATTACTATGCGATGCACACAACACACAAGTATAGACCAGATCGGCTAAATTGGAACAAAACATTTCATGTTGGTTTATTTGAAAAATGGTTTGATGGTGCTACTCGCAAGTAGGCTAAGACGTGGATTTTCCACCCTCGGGTGGGCTTAGAAAACATGATTTTTGCCACCCCGCAGAGTGGGCTTAAAACTCGCATTCGATGAATTATTCCAATTCAGGTAGTCCAACCTTCACCCATAGGCATTCTGGCGGTTATATCACATAAGCAAATAGCCTCATGGCAAGCATGCTATCATGGCAGCACTTACACCTATGCAAGATACTAAAGTGTAAACACTTACCTAGTACTCCGAGCCAAAACAATAGCTAGTTAGTAATCAAATGCATGATCCTAGTTTATGTTAAGATGGCTAATGCAACACATGCAAAATGCAACTAGAATAGGCTCGGCCAATCTAAGAATGGCACGTGGAATGCGACAACTCGATACATGTATTCAAGTTGGAATTGAAATACCATGCAGTTAGTATGATGCGCCGAGCCCGGTGCATGCAATACAGACGAATGATGCAAACATGTGAGCATAAGGATGCTAATTGAAACATGACCTAAAACTAACCATTGAAAGCAGGTAAGTAAAAGGGAGAAAGACGTGGGGTTGGAAAGCATTCACACGCTCACGCACACTTATTACAAAATTTGCCCTCTCGACGGAGGGTCCAAATAAATAATACAAACCGAATAAATAATCAACTACCCTAGCTAATTAAATATTACAAAACCCTTAACTAATTTAAACAAATTAACTAAGCGATGAAACTAAAGAGGCTGCCGCAGCTTCACCTCGAAATGATTGAATGATGCATGCTCGATCGCCTTGCTCGGAAACCCGTTGCCATGCCACATATTGCCTCTGTTTGCACTATTTTACACCTCTGAAAACTGCACAAGTCCTAAGGATGCTTCCGAACCACTCCCTGAGCACTGTGGGATGTCACCGGCCAAAATATAGGAACATTGGCCATGTGGAATTGGTCATCGACCATTTGTGAGGGTCTCGGCCAACAATGTTTAGTCGATCGGCACTGAAGATGGCCAGCTAGCCATATCTTCCTGCAGAATGCTGTTTTGCTGCAGCAGAGGACAAACAGAGCATGGCAATGCATTTTCAAGGCAATGTGTGCACAACCACCCTTCCTATCATGTCATGAACTCAAGGGAGTATGGTTCTCGACCCTTGGACCATCAATCGCGCATTTCAATGCATGATGGCCAAAGGAGCCAAGTGTGCAAATCAATGTGGAATGAATGCAACAAAAACATACGAATGCCTAGAACTCTATCATGCTTGATCAAGAGCGTCGGCGACCGAGGATTGAGGCACATTTCTTCACTTCAAGTACGAAACGTCCCTTGGTCCTCGTGTTTGGGTTGACACCCCAAACCAAACACAATGTAATGCAATGCAACATGGAAAAGCTATGTAATGCAACATAAGTATGCCAAATGCAATATGCCTCAAACATGCACACAAGGTCAAGGTAACAAGCATGCCAAATGCAATGCAACCTAAGTAAGCATGTGACAAAATGCAAGCTAGCAAGCATGCAAAATGCAACCTAAACATACAAACATGCATGACATGCAAAGATGGGCAAGCATGCAACAACATGCAAACTAGCAAGCATGCAACAACATGCAACATATCAAGCATGCAACAGCATGCAAAGATTATGCAAGATGGACTTAAACTAAAATGGGCAGACCTCAGTCAAGCCCAAATCAGTGGCCGTAATGATGAAATGATGGCTTGAAAAGTAAGGAAGTGCATGCTCAATGCATTGGCCCATGGCTTAAGCATAATAGTACAACTCTCAAACATGATGAAGAGGTGACAAATGTGAGAATGTAGCAATGAAGCAAGCTCTAAAATTCCATTCCAAAGGATGCTAAATCATGCAAATAGCTCAAAGAAAGCATGTCAAGAAGCTTGAAACACAAAGCTAGTCAAGGGCTTTACACTACAACCATACTAAGTAATGCTCAAATGGCCTCAACCATTCAAAATAGACATAAGGCAGGTCAAAATAGTATCAAAAACATGCTAGACTCGCAACATAGATGGCAAGAAAGATATGCTCATGTATTAGCTCACAAACAAGGCATAAAGGCACAACTCTTAAACACAATTAAAGAGTGATAAACATGGGAGTATGGCACAGATGTAAGCCCAGAAATTCAATGCCAAATGATGCCAAGGCATGCAAACATCACAAGTATAGCATGGTAGAGGCCTCAAAACTCAAGACTAGTCCAGGCATTTGCACTATAGCTATACAAAACATGAGTCATATGACCATGGAAGCCCAAAACAGTCCTAAAACAACCCAAAATAATGCTAAAACATGTATGGAGTATAGCCAAAATAACCTAGCATGCTTGATCAAAACATCATGCATACAAGGCTAGTAAGCAAGTTTTGCACTATAAGTACATGGTGCATGCAAGAGGCTACCAAACCAACCCAAATCAGAGTTATGACATGTCAAATGATGGCCAAAAACCTACTAAAATGAAGCCAATACATGCTAGAAAGACATGCTACTTTGATGAGCCACAAATGGGATTACACTACACATGCATGATGCATGCAAGGGGTGACCAAACCAGCCATGGAAAGAGTCAAGGAAGGTCCCAAAAGTCACAAAAAAGTGCCTGAACTAAGCCTCAAAAGTGTAGAGATACATGCTCCTTTGATAAGCCAAAAAGACATGTAAACAAGAGAAGAGGAGGCGGGGACAACCCCCCACCCATTTGGGACCTCAAAATAGAGTTTTTACCACTGAAAATCTGCTGGATTTCAGTGGTTGAAAGGCCACAAAAAGTTGTTTTAAAAGGCCTTAGAAGATGGCTCAAAAGCTATACAAGCTAAGGAACAAAAGGGAGAGGCAACCCCCTAGCCAAACAAGGCTTAAACCAACACTTTTAGGACTGAAAAACATAGATTTTATCAGTTCAAAACCAAGCCAAAATCTGTTTGCAAAGATGGTAAAACAAGCATGCAAAGTTGAGGTTTAAAGGAACAAGAGCTTACCCTTGAAGCGCCTTGAAGGACAGTAGCAAAACCAGCCCAAACCTGAGCCAAAATCATCCTTTTGGAGCTCCAAATGATCCTCAAAGAACCTCAGCCCAATGGTGGTTAAGTTTGGTTAAAGGGTCTCTTTGCAAAAGTGTAGATGATTCTAAGCTTAAGGCTCAAAACAAGAAGAGAATGCGCTTCCAAGGAGAGAGGCTCAGATTTTTGCTCACAAAGTCTTGTAGAGAGAGAGGAGTTTTTAGAGAGAGAGAGTCCCACAATTTCCAACCCCTCAACCCTTGAGATATGGCTCAATATATAGCAATATATGAGCATTGGTTCAGAAATATCTCAATTTAGAAATATCTAGGACAGCCTGGAACAGCTGGAGGATAAATATCTGCCAATTCTGGGCTTTCTGGACACTTCTGGCTGACCGGCCATCTTTGGTGTAGACCGGCCATCATTTTTGGCCGATAAGGTTCACTTTTGGCCGACTCATAGCTGCTGAGGTCAAATTGTGGCCGATGGATCTCCATAGAGGCAGATGGAAAAAATCAACCCTAGTCCCTGACTTGAAGCAAGCCTAATTCCTTCATCTGAACTCCTTTCAGGTCATTCTTGAGCCTAAACTGTAGCCCCAGAAGTATTATTTCCAAATTTGGTAGCCTCACCTCAAAATTCCATGTGTGCTAAGAGATATCCATTTTTTAGTGAAGGTTGCTTAGTTTCGGTCCAATCGGAATGTTGCCCAACTTCAACCAATCATATCTCCCCCATCCGGACACGGCTTTAGGAGATTCTTAAGTGAAAAATGAAGCCCCAGAAGTAAGCTTTCCAACGGTGGTGGCCTCATAGCTGAAATCCAAGTATTCAAAAGGATAGGCCTGATTTAGCGAGGACCGCTCGATTCTCTCTTAGCGATTCATGCCCATCTTCTTCTCCAACTTGGTTTCTTCCCTCTCCTCCTCTTTTCTTCAACTTCAAACCCCTAGATAAGGTGTTTTGAAAGATTTTTCAAAGATTTTATCTCTCTTTCATTCATTTCCACTTTGCCCTTGCCCAGTTTATCGAAAAATGCAGCATTTAACAAAATGCGAGCGTTGGAACATCGCAGAAACTTTATTTCAAAAATATTTTGAAAGAGAGGGTTTTAAGGTCTAAAATCTTTTGATCAAGATTGTTTTGGTCCAAAGAGGGTATGAAGTTGGGATTTGACTCTCTCCTTGCCAAAAAAAATTGAACCTTTGGCTTGCACACCTCTCACCACCAAGTAAACCATCAGTAGTACGCAAGTCTTAAGGGCGGTCAAAAATGGGATGTCTACAGTGCCTCGGGGCTATACCTCTTCGGGTTGAAAGGTCGGACTCTAGGCGGCAATGGTATGTACTCAGGCTCTCCCTCCATCCCCGGAGAACCTCCAGCGCGAGGAGAGTCATCTGTCATTTGGAAAGAAGGTGAAAAAGTAGGCGAAAATGAGCAAAGTAGGCGGAAAGTGCCAAAAGTCAACTCTCAGAGAGGAAAAATGGGAGAAAAAGTCAAAGCCCGGGAAAAGGTGCCAAACTCAAGACAAACTTGAAGGAAACAAACCTCAAGTGGTGAAATGGAGAAAAAAGCTCCAAAAACAAGTTTCAATCGGTTCAAAATATAGGAAAGTGAAAGGTTTTAGCGAATCAATTTCGCGTAGGGCGTTGGAAAACGTGTGTAAAGCACGGATCTAGGAGGAAAAAGTGTCTAGGGATGAAGAACAAGTGATTTCGGCACTGTGGGTGTGAGGGAATGCGATTTGGAAATGTGTTTTTAAAGATCTCCATGCAAAAAGACCGAAATGTCCCAGATTTACCACAACTAGCGACCGGCCAATTTTTGTGGCTGACCGGCCACTTAGGTGGCCGATAGCATTTGCAAGTGGTTGACACTGCTTCAGGGTGGCCGTCAGGTGTCCAGTGTTCTCCCTGTGTGTTTTTAGGCTGTTTTGTGTCCTTGGATCTCGAGAAAGTGCAAGAAAAGTTCACTTTTCAACTCCAAGTGTCTCTGCGGAAGTTTCGAACCATGTCTTCGATGCGTGGCTCATCGTCAGCCGGCATGAACGAGGTGTATCCTTTTGAAATATATTGTAATTCCTCCGAGAGGTAAATCGGAGGTTGCAACTGAATCAGTCGCGTTGAGACGCGCGTTTCTTTATTTGGTGTTTTGCATCAAACATGCTATTGATGTTGCATTAAACATGCATTGTTATTATTGAGCATAGAATATGCATTTCTCACATTTGCATAGAATATGCACTTCTCACGCTCGCATAGAATATGCACTTCTCATTTTTGTGTAGAACATGCATTTGGTATTAAGCATAGAACATGTTGTTAATCTTGCATAGAACATGCATCCTTATTATATCGTATCTGTCAAGTTTCTTTCTTATGCAGGCACGATAATGTATGTACGGTTCATTCAAAGCTGGTGCAACCAGACGATATTGTATGTACGGTTCATTCAGAGGAACTTCAGGTATGATCATTCCTGTCCTTTGACTCCCTTCTTTCAGTTAGAAACACTTAGGTTGTGCGTCCGATGTTTATACCTTGTTTTGGTTAAAAACACTTGGGTTGTGCGCCTGACGTTTATACCACTCCCTTGTTTTGGTTAGAAACACTTGGGTTGTGTGCCCGATGTTTATACCACTCCCTCCTGTTTTCAGTTAGAAACATTTAGGTTGTGTGCCCGATGTTTATCCCGTGCTTTGGTTAGAAACATTGGGTTGTGTGCCCGATGTTTATATCACCCTTTCGGTTAGAAGCGTTTGGAAAGTGTTCCGACGCTTATACCGTGCTTTGGTTAGAAACATTGGGTCGTGTGCCCGGTGTTTATACCTTGCTTTGGTTAGAAACATTGGGTCGTGTGCCCGATGTTTATACCACCCTTCCGGTTAGAAGCGTTTGGAAAGTGTTCCGACGCTTATACTGTGCTTTGGTTAGAAACATTGGGTCGTGTGCCCGACATTTATACCACCCTTCCGATTAGAAGCGTCTGGAAAGTGTTCTAACGCTTATATCATGCTTTGGTTAGAAACATTGGGTCGCGTGCCCGATGTTTATACCACCCTTCGGTTAAAAGCATTTGGAAAGTGTTCCGACACTTATACCGTGCTTTGGTTAGAAACATTAGGTCGTGTGCCCGATGTTTACACTACCTTTCCGGTTAGAAGCGTTTGGAACATGTTTCGATGCTTATACCATTCTGTTTTGGTTAGAAACATTGGGACGTACGCCCGATGTTCATACCACCCTCTGGTGTTCGCACCACTCTCTTTTTCCTCTCACGCATGGCGCGTTAGGATGCTTTGGTTAAAAGCATCTGGATGGACTCCAATGTTTATACCGCTCTTTGCTTTGATTGCATAATAGTTGAATGTGTTTCACTTGTTATCATTGTCCTCTGTAGTTCAGAACCTTGGGGTGTGTCCCTGGGTTCACACCATTTCTCTCTTCGCATGTGCCATGCGTTAAATCTTGTTTCACACCTCCGGTGCGCCCAAGGGTTGTGTTGTTCTTTATCTTTCCCTCGTGAGGTGTAGTTAAGATTGCATAATTTTCTTACATCATTTCTGCATGAAATGTGGTTTGGTTCGTGTTTACTTGCTTATGTACGAGTTTGCTGTAGCGTCTCTTTGCATAACATTTGCATCTAGATGTTTCATTACAGCCCTCATTGCATAATCATAAGTTATGTTTTGCATCGTGCATATCATTTGCATCTTGCCCGAGAACTACGCTAGTTTGATTCCTTGCAAAGGGATACGTAGGCAGCCTGCAGGCGCAACCGTTCTTTGTTTGGTTTGCTTGTTTGTCTGAGTCTTCGGCCTTGTCAAAAATGGGCTGTCTCTAGGCTTTGACATTCACTCCCGTCATTTCATGACTTCCGAGTTTTGTCAAAGAGGGGCAACTATAGACACCCCATTTTTGACCGACCTTAAGACTTAAACGTCATTTTTTATGCACTCGATGATTGTGCTTGTTTTGAGCGCACAAAGTTCTTGGCGGAACGCCTTGTCTTTGAGCCTCTAAACCCTTTTTGTTTTGTGCTTGTTTTTGGGCCAAGCCTTGTTGCCTCTTGCCTAGAAAGAGGAGGGGCCTTGTTGGCCACTTTTCCCTCTTGTCGACCACTTGAAGTGGTCAGTCGGCTAGTTGAGGTGGCCAGTCGGCCACCTAAAGTGGCCGACGGCCATTTTTCTCCCTCTTCAGATATTTCTTTGCCAGTTGTGCCAGCTGTTGTTCATTAAAGGCCATCTCTATACACGTGTATGGAGGGATGAATGCAAGCCTTTGGCTTGAATTTCTATATATAGGGGGTCTCTCCCCCATTTGAGGGGTTAGAAAATTTGAAGCAAAATTTCTCCCTCTCGCTCTAGAATTCTCTATCTCTCCTCTCGTTTTATGCTTGATAGTTAGAATTCTCTACATTTTTGCACACTAGCCCTTGACCAAATTGGACCACCTTGGAGCTGAGGCCTCTTGGGACCTATTTTGGGCTATTGGAAGGTTATTTGAACCCAGGAGAGTGGTTGTTTAGTGATGTGCTTCAAAGGTATAAGACTTACCTCATTTAAGCTCTTTGTACATACTTGCTTTGCCATCTTTCCATGCTATTTTGAGCCTAGTTTTCAACTAAAAAAAGTTTTGATTTTTGAGCCTTAACATGTTGGTTTGAAGCCATTTTGTGCTAGGGGGTTGTCTACCTTTCTTGTTGCTTATTTGTGTGAGCCTTTGCACCATCTTTTAGCATGTTAAAGTCAAACTTTTTGAGCCTTTAAACCACTGAAATTCAGAGTTATTTCAGTGGTAAAAAGTATGTTTTGAAGTCCAAAAATGGAGGGGTTAGCCTCCCCTCCTTGTGTCTCACTTCCATGCCTAGTTAGCATTACATAGTAGCATGTTTTTGTGGCTTAACTTAGCTTAGTTCAAGCATGTTTTAGGCTCTGTTTTTACATGTTTTAACTCTGTTTTTGGGTTGGTTGGAACCCTTGTTGCTTGTTTTTTGTACTTGTAGTGCAATTGTGCTTACTAGCATGCCTAATGGTTTAGCCTATTATTCTAGCTTATGTTAGCTTAACTTCAGCATGTTTTAGCTACTATTTTGGCCTACTTTAACTCTGTTTTGGGTTGGCTAAGTCCTTCGAGGCTTGTATTGCATGGCTATAGTGTAACGGTCTTCACTAGCTCATTGTTTGAGGCTTTAAGCGTGAAGTGTTTGAGTGGCTTGCATGTTGTAGTGTCCCTTAACATGTAATTTCAGTGTATATAGCTCTGTCACATGCTTATTTATTTCACTCTTTCATTGCTTTTGAGAGTTGTGTTTTGAGTCTTATTTGCAAGCTAACATGTGAGCATTTTTTCTAGCCTTTTGAACCTCAATCTCAGCATGATTTAGCCACTATTTTGGCATGTTTTAACTCTGTCTTGAGTTGGTTTGGCCCTTTGAGGCTTGTATTATGTAGTTGTGGTGCAATCTCCTTTACTAGCTTAATGTTTTAGGCTCTTAGCGTGACTTGCATGTGTTGTTTTCATGTTTTAGTGTCCTTTTGCATGCCATTTCAGTACTAAAATATTTGCAACCTCCCCATATTCTTCACTCTTTATTTTGTTTTGAAAGTAGCTTTGAACCCCTTATTAGCTTGAGTGTGGAATTGTGGCTCTCATTCTTAATGGTTTTAATCCTCTCTTGAGGGTTTCTACTAGCCAACAACATGAGACCTCTTTCATGCTCAAGGTACTTGTGGTCCAAGCCCTCTTCGATTAGAGGACATTTACTTTGGACTTAACCAGTTAAAGGATTAATCGGTAATGTAAAATGTGTAAATAAAACATGACAAGTAAAACTTGAGCAAGTTAAGCATGTTGTGTTGCATTGCATGTGTTTGGATCGGACGTTAATCCAAACACAAGAAATTTGGGACGTTTCATACTCAAAGTGATGAAACGTGCCACTTTTCTTGGTCACCGTCACCCTTGATGATGCATGATAGGGAGGTGGTCCTTCAAGTCTTCTTTGTGCATTCATTCAGCTTGTACAAACTTGATTTTCTAGCCATCGTGCATTGAAAATGCTTAGTTGATGGCTTGAGAACCAAGAACTACACTCCTTTGAGCTTGAGAAATGATAAGGAGGGTAGCAGTACATACATTTCTTGAAAATGCATTGCTTTGCCTCTGTTTGCCTTCTATTGCAGCAAAAACAGAAGTCCAGAAAAGTGGGTGGTCGACCGGCCAGTTAAGGTAGCCGACTGGCCAGTTGAGGTGGCTAACAGCCACTTTTTGTAGCCAACTGGCCACCAGTGAATTTTTGCACAAATGTGTTCTTGAGTTGGAGTAGAGGCAATCTGGAAGTTGGTACGGTTTTTAGAAATCAAACGAGTGCAAACAGAGGCATCCGATAGCAAGGCAAGGGCATTTTCAGGCGGAGCAACCGAGCATGCATGATTCCCTCGCCCCGAGGCCATTTAATTGCTTTAATTAGTTAGTGTAGCTAATTATTCAATTCAAGTGTTGTACTTAATTAGCTTAGCGTAGCTAGTTATTCAATTCGGTTTGTAATAATTAGCTAGAATAGTTAATTAGTTTTGGTTTGTAATAATTAGCTTAGCGTAGCTAGTTAGCTTATTCATTCGGACCTTCCTCCAAGAGGGCGTAATGTTGTAATAAGTGTGCGTGCATGTGTGCATGTCTTCCAACCCCACGCCTTTCTCCCTTTTATTTAACCACTTTCGATGGTTAGTTTACGACATATTTCAATTAGCATACCTTATGCTTGCATGTTTGCATCATTCATTTGTCTTGCATACACCGAGGCTCAGCGCATCATTCAAACTGCATTGTATTTCAATACTTATTTGAATACATGTTTCAAAGCATATTATCAAATTGTATCATATTCCATGATTAGATAGCCGAGCCTATTTAATTGCATATTGCATGTGTTGCATTAGTCATTTAACATAATTATGAATCATGCATTTTTTCTAACTTTTTTTTCTTTCCTAGCTCGGAGTACTAGGTGAGTTTTACGCTTTAGCATGCTTGCATAAGTGTGATTGCCATAGTTGCCATGTTTCGCATGCTTACCATGAGGCTATATGCTTAAATGCTAAACTGTATGAATGCCTATGGATGAAGGCTTTATTACTTGAATTGGAGCAATTCAATAAATGTGAGTTTTAAGCCCACTTTGCAAAGTGGCAAATCATGTTTTAAGCCCACTTGAGATGGCAAACCCGTGTTTTAGCCCACTTGAGGGTGGCAAATTCAAACCATTTTTCGAAAGCAAACATGAGTTGAATTAGTTCCAATTCTTGCGATTTTAGTCTATACTTGCTTGTGTGTGCGTCACATAGTAAAGTTAGCTAATAATCAGAATAAGAACACATGAGGTTTATAAAACAACATATCATGGTTAGTAGAGGCCGATCCTTTGATCGAGCGAGTGGGGTTGCTCATTTCAGAACCTTCCCCTCTCGTACCCAAGTTCCTAAGTCGAGGTAACTTTGGTAATGACGAACACATGGCCTTTGGCACGAGTCAGGGTTTCCTAAATTTCCCCAAAATAAAATATTTAGGTGGCGACTCTGTAATCTGGCAAAGTAGTCCAGTTTTGGCATTATTTGATTTAAAATCTAATTTTCCAAAACGATTTGTCGGATTTGGACTCTTTGGTGTTTATCAGTCTCACATTGTACTTTGTGAGATTAGATTCAGAACCGTGACAGGAGTCCGAACTGTAAGACCAATTCGAGCTCTCCGAGGAGGGGGCGCGAAGAAAGTCGAGCTACACTTGGGTCTTCATCCTTTTTTCTTTTCTTTTTTTGTTTCCCTGAAAATGATGAATCAGGATCTTGAGTTCCGTTTCTGCTGAACAATTCTTTGATTACTTGATTCAGGATCATTGTGCAGGATTTTTAATTTATATATATATATATACATACATACATGAATTAGAATAGTGATTATGATGGCTTTGAAGTGGTAGTATTGCGTCTTCGTAGTGTCGAGCGCTAAAAGGACTTTATACGCCATTATTGATACTCAAACCTCGACGAAGGAAACTCCCTTCCTTGATGTTGCATCGCATGAATGCGTGAGTTGTGTGAAGTTGTTTGTATTATATATATATATATATATATTAGCATAGTTGGGGCGGTGTGGAGGTGGGGTTGATCAAAGAAGATACGACACTACACGATGGAGCTTCATTGAGGACGGAAGACAACCATGGAGTGGTGACTAATAGGAAGGAGTCCATGATTCCAAGAAAAATGAGAATAAAGACCGTCCTATCTGATGCCAATATCACTTTCCTAATTAGTAATTTTGAAAATGATATGGACTTGGTGGAACTTGATTCAAAGGTTTCACTTTCCTTCCCTTCCCTTCCCTTCCCTTTGTCGTTACTTGTTATGGGTTTCTCCTATGGTTAAAATCTGTGATGTTTCCTATTCTTCATAGGTTGTGTTTGGATGCACATGTTATTGAAATTTATTTTACTCATCCTAGTTTCTCTAGTGTGTCAATTTAATTACTAATTTTCTTCTAATTGTATCAATTTAACTATAACAGAAATTATACTGAAATTAAAAAATAAAAAAGTTTATTCATTTTCATTCAAGTGATACACAAGTTCACATCTAATTTAAAATAATTTACTCAAATAATTCTTTTTTTAATTAAGAACTTGACATCTAATTTGAAACAGTTTAAACTTTTTTCATTGGGAGCTATTTAAGTGTGTAACCCCTTTAAGGTTGCACACCATATGCAACCCAATTTTTAGCTGTTAGATTAAAATAATTGATCAAGACCATTGAATTGTTTAATCATAAAAAATGTGAAACCGGGGCAACCGGTTAATCCTCCTATTTGCATGATTGCATCCCACTTTCCTCACTCTCTCTATTTCGTCTCTCTCTCTCTCTCTCTCTCTCTCTCTCTCTCTCTCTCTCTCTCTCTCTTATTGTCTTCATCTCTGTAAGGTTGAGAGTGTAACTCTTGATTTCCATTAACAGCGACAAGCCCCTGCTGGGTTCCATTGACGAAGCTCTGTAGGGAACAGTATAACCCTTGATTTCTAGCAACAACGAAACTACAAGGCTCTGCGGGGTTCCATTGCTGAAGTGAATGCGTTCTCTCTAACTAGATATCAGGTATGGAGCTGTCTCTCACTTTGTCTGTTTGTCTCTCTCTGGCCTCTTCACTTTAGCGATTTTCCCTCAACAAAACCCTTATCCTAACTTCAACCCCACTACGATTCACTCAAACTGAAACCCCTCCGTCGCCAAGTGACCTCTCTCTTTCTCAATCGAGTGTTCGTGTTTGCACAAACAATCCAACCGTGTTAAAATGTCATGTTTGTGTTTGTGTTAACATTTTTTAGTTATCAAGTAATTGTTTGTACTAATGTCATGTACAGTATGGCCCCAGCTGAAGTTAAAAGTAAAGGTGTTGATTATGACATTCCAAATGAAGCAGATGACATTTGTTTGATCAATGAAAGTCGGGCGGAACATTGTCATGGTTGCGAAGCTGATCCGCGCAATGAAGAAGCAACCAACATAAACGTTGAAGATGGCCGAACCGATGTGAAACAAGAAATGGTTGATGATGCTCATGGCGATGACATGGTTGGTAAGGTTGAACGTGCTGTTTTGGATTAGAAATTTGATTTGGTCGAAGATGGAGAAGCTTTCTACAATGCGTATGCTAAAACCAAGGGATTTAGTATATGAAAATCTAGATTTAACACAAATAAACAGGGAAAGGTTGTTAGTAGGCTTTGGTTGTGTTCAAGGGAAGGTTAGAGATTACCAAAATACTTGGACCATGTTGCAGAGAAGAGAAGAGCTCCCAAGGCACTAACAAGAGTAGGTTGCAAAGCACAATTTTGCATACGGTACGATCCAGAGGCTGGTGAAGGGGGAAAGTATGTTGTGACTCACTTCATCGCAGACCACAACAATGAATTGGCGGAACAACACTGTGTGATGTATCTAAGGTCACATCGGGGTTTAAACAACGCTGACAAAGCTCAAGCAATGGCTATGCGCAACGTTGGTGTGAAGACTAGCCAAATCATGGACTATATGGTAAATCAATCTGGGTGTTATGAGAATGTTGGTTTCATTTGTACGGATCTGCACAACCACATTCAAGCCAAACGTGGAGCAGAAGTTGAGGATGGTGATGTGCAGGGTGCTTTGGTTTACCTATGTGCAAAACTTGATGTTGACCCACGTTTTTTTACAAGTATAATGTGTGTAAGGATAACAAGTTACAAAATCTGTTTTAGACAGATTCGAAATTGCGAGCTGACTACTCAAAGTTTGGTGATGTGTTGATATTTGACTCAACTTACCGTACCTATGTGTACAAGAAACCTTTTTTCATGTTGGCTGGTGTGACTAACCACTTCATAACCATGATATTTGCATGTGTTTTGCTAGCTAATGAGACAATTGATACATATACGTGGGTTTTGGAAACATTTATGGAGGCGATGGACAATAGCACCTGTGTTCGTATTGACAAATGGGGATAAAGCGATGCAAGAGGTAATCAAAAGAGAATTTCCAGACACAAGACATTGATTATGTAATTGGCATCTTGGGAAAAATGTTGTGTCAAATGTTCACAAAAGTGGCTTTGCACATGCTTTCAAGTAGTGCATGGAGATGAAAACGGATGAGGCAAAGTTTAAGGATGGTTGGACGAGAATGGTCAAAAAATTTGGACTTGAAAACAATAGCTGGGTGTTAGGGACATATGAGAAACATCATATGTATGCTGAGGCATATATGCGTGGCCATTTCTTTGCTAGAATGAAGAGCACTCAGTGCTCGAAGAGTATGAATGCTTATGTCAATCCCTTCTTCCAACATAAATTGAAGCTATATGAATTTGTTAGGCACTATGATCGAGCTCTTACAAGGATAAGGTATAATGAGATTGGAGATGATGCCGAAACAAATAACACTTTTCTGGTATTGATTACTCCATTACAAGATATAGAGAGACATGGAGCTGAGTTATTCACCCGGAATATATTTAAAATGCTCCATAATGAAATCTTAGAAGAGGGGAAGTTGAATGTGAAGGACGTGTTCCCTTTGCCGGATGGTCAGAAATGCTACTATATTCATAAGTATAAGGTGAAGGATATATCGCGGATAGTAACATACAATCCAGTGGATGCCACAATGATATGTTCTTGCATGAAGTTTGAGTCATTCGGGCTACCTTGTTATCATAGGATATGTGTTATGAAAGCTGAAAATTTAACACAAATTCTCCCAACTTCTATGCTGCATAGATGGACAAGGGTTGCAAGTAAGGATGGCTAGCTATGGCATCAACCCTCAATTGATAGCACTAAAACACAGACTACTCGCTATGGGATAGTGAGTTCTTCTTACAATGAAATGTGTTTCTATGCCTCGCAATTAATTGAAGGTTTCAAAGAGGCTAAGGATGTGTGTCTTCCGATGACGAGTCGGATGAAGGAGTTATATGAGAGGAATCACAACGATGGGGATGGAGACAAAGGGAAACATTCAATCCCATGACAATTTAGAGTAGAAGATCCTAATGTTGTGAAGACAAAAGGGAACTCGGGAAGGACCTCGTCCAATTGTCGAAGACCAAGAAAACGTGGGAATTGCAAATGCATTGGGCACACAAAGTGAACGTGTCCTAAGGTTCGGTTTAGCCGAACAATGGTTAGTAACTTAGCTGCAGATACAACCCACATCAGTGACTGTGAGTACAATGCGGACTCATCGCCCATTCACTGCAAAACTAGGTTGGTGGATCCAAGTACACCGCACATTAAGCAACGATGCCTATTTTTTGATGTTTGTCCTAATTCAAAACAACCTGTGGGCCAATATGGTAGTGTCGAAGAACAAGTGTGCAAAAATGATTCGACCACAATTGATGAGGTGAATCAGGTAATTGTATGATTTACTTATTCCCTTAATTTATTAGGTACACAGTACTAGCTTCTGAAAACACATCATTGGCAAGAACAGGGTAGATATGTTCGTAGTTATGATTTTGCACGCATTGCTGTATGTAACGTGTAAATAATTGCTAATGTACAAGGCCATTAAATGGCACAATGTTGCTTATGTACAAGGCCAGGAACAATTATTTTGCATATTGTTTAGAGTGATTTTCTCATTTTTGTTTGCAATGACTTGTCATTTTCAGAACTAAATGAAGGTGAGATATATATGGGTGTTTGTTGTTTGTGTATTGTTTTGTGTTAGAAATTGGCTTATGTCTGTATTCCAAGATTCCTATTGAGGGTTGCTTGTTTTTGTTCCAAATTTGGTTGGATCTAACTGAAGGGTTGCTGCGGTATGGTTGACAACTAATGATGTGTTTTGGGTTCGTATTGATTTGTTATGACTTGTTTCGGTAAATTAGTATTATATTTTGTCTTCTGATTAAAATATGGAATTTGTCCATGTGGTTTTGCAAAAATACATCCCAGCACATGCATTTTCTATATAATCCAAGTGCCAGTTAATCTTTAGGTATTAGTTGGACAAATTAGCCCAACGAACTAGTTTACTTTATGTATAAGCCGATTAGTATATGAATTACAAATTACGAACAGGAGTTGTGAAATAATTTCATGTTAACTATGAAAGTGATGGGGAAATTGTTAGTAAAATTATGGTGGGCCTATATCGACAGCAACCAAGCAGTAATTCAAAGCTGGCAATTTAAAGAAGAACAATCAAGCAATTGTGGTATTGGTTCGAATGCCTGAAAATGATGATGACTTGTTTGGATGAATGGATGGTAACAAAGTAAACAAGTGAAATGAACTTTCTGATATGAGCTGATGGTAACAAATTAGAGAAGATAAACCTTTGCTAATTTGAGGTTGAAATCAACAAAGTTCACCCAGTTACAAAGTACAAATTACAAGGGAAAAAACTACTCGTAAGTTACAATTTGAACTACTCTTAAATTTAGAATGTAAGTTGATGTGTGTAGACACCCCATTTTTGACTGACCTCAAGACTTGGACGTCATCGTTTGTGCACTCGATGATTATGCTTGTTTTGAGCGCCCGAAGTTCTCGATGGAACGCCTTGTCTTTGAGCCTCTAAACCCATTTTGTTTTGTACTTGTTTTTGGGCCAAACCTGGTGCCTTTTGCTTGGAAGGGGGAGGGGCCTTGTCGGCCACTTTTTGTTCTTGTTGACCACTTGAAATGGCCGGTCAGTTACTTAGAGTGGCCGACGGCTATTTGTCCCCTTTTTTAGATATTTGTTTGCCAGCTGTGCCAGCTGTTGTTCACTGAAGTGCATCTCCATACATGTGAATAGAGGGATGAATACAAGCCTTACTCTTGATTTTTTATATATAGGGGATGCTCTCCCCCATTTGGAGAGGTTAGACATTTTGGATCAAAATTTTCTCTCTCTAGAATTCTCTCTCTCTCTCTCTCTCTCTCTTCTTGTTTTGTGCTTGATAGTTGATTTTCTCTACACCTTTGCACACCAACCCTTAACCAAATTGGACCACCTTGGAGCTGAGGTCCCTTGGAGCTTAATTTGAGCTTTTGGACGAAGGTTTGAGCCTAAAAGTGTGGCTGTTTTGTGCTGTGCTTCAAGAGGTATAAGACTTACCTTGTAGGCTTTGTTTTAATTACTTGCTTTGCCATCTTTTTATACTGTTTTGGCCTAGTTTTCAACTACAAAAAACTCTGATTTTTTGGGCTTAACATGATGGTTTGAGGTCATTTTGTGTTAAGGGGTAGTCCACCATTCTTGTTGCTTATTTGTGTGAGCATTTGCACCATCTTTTAGCATATTTAAATCAAACTTTTTAGGCCTTTAAACCACTGAAATTCAGAGTTATTTCAGTGGTGGAAAACATGTTTTGAAGTCCAAAAATGGAGGGGTTAGCCTCCCCTCCTTGTGTCTCACTTTCATGCCTAGTTAGCATCACATGGTAGCATGTTTTTGTGGCCTAACTTAGCTTATTTCCAGCATATGTTTGCCTCTAATTTGGAATGATTTAGCTCTATTTTGGGCTGCTTTGGTCATATGAGTCTTGTTTTGCATAGTTATAGTGCAAATGGCTTCACTAGTTTGGCATTCTAGGCCTTTAAAGATGATTTGCTTGAGATGGTTGCATGTTGTAGTGTTTTTTTACATGTAATTTCAATGTATATAGCTCTGTCACATGCTCATTTATTTCACTCTTTTTATTTCTTTTTAGAGTTGCTCTTGAATCTTGTTTGCAAGCTAACATGTGAGCATATTTTTCTAGCATCTTGTACCTTAATCTCAGCACGTTTTTGCCTTTTTTTTTTTTGGACTAGTCTTAGCTCTATTTTGAGCTGGTTTCTTCCTTTGAGGCTTGCTTTGTATGCTTGTTGAGCAATTGTGTTTAAGGGTTTAGCTTGTGCTATGTTTTGGCCTCTTATTCTAGCTATTTTTGGCTTACTTCAAACATGTTTTAGGACTCCATTTTGGCTGTTTTAGGACTGTTTTGAAGTGTTTATACCTTTTGAGCTTTGCATTGCATGCCTATAGTGTAATGGCTTCACTAGTTTGGTGTTTTAAGGTCTTAGATGCCACTTGCTTGTGTTGGTTGCATGCTTTAGTGTTGCTTTACATATAATTTCAGCACTTTAAATCTCTGCAATCTTCCTCCATTCTTTACTCTTTCATTTGTTTTGAAAGTGGCTTTGAACCCTTTGTTGGTTTGAGTATGGAATTGAGACCCTCATGCCTAATGGTTTAATTCCTTCGGGAGTTCATTACCAACAGCATGAGGCCTCTTTCATGCTCAATGTACTTGTGAGTTAAGACCACTTTCAATTAGAGGACATCCACCTTTTGGACTAATCAATTAAAGAATGGATTGGTAATCTAAAATTGGTAAACAAAATGAACAAAGTAAAAGAGGCAAGATTAAGCATCTTTGTGTTGCATTGCATGTGTTTGGATCGAACGTTAATCCAAACACAAGAAAAATGGGACGTTTCATACTCAAAGTGATGAAACGAGCCACTTTTCTTAGTCACCGTCACCCTTGATCATGCATGATACAATGGTGGTTGTTTTGGTCTTGTTTGTGCACTCATTAACCTTGTACAACCTTGGTTCTCTAGCCATCATGCATTAAAAATGCTTGGTTGATGGCTCGAGAGCCAAGAGCTACACTCCTTTGAGCTTGTGAGATGATAAAGAGGGTAGCAGTACATAAATTCCTTGAAAATACATTGCTTTGCCTCTATTTTCTCTCTATTGTAGCAAAAGAAGAAGTCTAGGGAAGGGGTGGCCAACCGGCCAGAATTAGTGGCCGACCGGCCAGTTGTAGTAGCCGACAGCCACTTTGTGTAACCGACCGGCCACCAGTGAATTTTTGCACAAATGTGCTCCTGAGTTGGAGCAGAGGCATTCTGGGAGTTGGTACAATTTTCAGTGATCAAACGAGTGCAAATAGAGGCATCCGATGGCCAGGCAATGGCATTTTCAGGTGGAGCACCCGAGCATGCATGCGTCCCTCGCCCTCAAGGCCATTTAGTCGCTTTTGTTAGCTTAGAATAAGTTAACTATTTCATCCATACGAGTGCTGTAATTAATTAGTTCAATTTTGGTTTGTAATATTTAGCTAGCTTAGAATAGTTAGTTAATTTATTTCAATTGTTGTAATAATTAGTTAACTAGAATAGTTAATTAGTTTTGGCTTGTAATAGTTAGCTTAATTAGCGTAGCTAGTCAGCTTATTCATTCAGACCTTCCTTCGCGAGGGCATAATGTTGTAATAAGTGTGCGTGCGTGTGTGCATGTCTTCCAACCCGCGTCTTTCTCCCTTTTATTTAACCGCTTTCGATGGTTAGATTAGAGGCATATTTTGATTAGCATACCTTATGCTCGCATGTTTGCATCCATTCATTTGTCTTGCATGCACCGAGGCTCGACACATCATTCAAATTGCATTGTATTTCAATACTTATTTGAATATGTGTCTTCAAAGCATGTTATCAATTGTATCAAATGCCATATTAGTAGCCGAGCCTATTAATTTTCATATTGCATGCGTTGCATTAGGCATCTTGTATAGTTAGGATCATGCATTCTTTCTAAGTAGTTTTTTTTTTTTGTTTTGGCTTGGAGTACTTGGTAAGCTTTTACGCTTTAGCATACTTGCATGAATGTGAGTGTTTCCATGTCTCGCATGCTTGCCATGAGGCTATTTCCTTAAATGATTAACTGCATGAATACCTGTGGATGAAGGCTTGATTGTTTGAATTGGAATGCTTCAATAAATGTGAGTTTTAAGCCCACTTGAGGTGGCAAATCCGCAAACTTTAAAGCCCACTTGAGGGTGGCAAATTCAAACCATTTAGAAAACAAACATAAGTTGAGTTGTTCCAATTCTTGCAATTTTAGTCTATACTTGATTGTGTACGAGTCACATAGTAATGTTAGCTAATAACTGGAATAAGAACGCATAATGTTTATAAAATGACATATCATGGTTAGTAGAGGCCGATCCTTTGATCGGGCGAGCGGGGGTGCTCATTTCATGACCTTCCCCCTCGTATCCAAGTCCCCGAGCTGAGGCAACTTTGGTGATGACAGACACATGGCCTTTGGCACGAGTCAGGGTTTCCTAAATTTTCCCAAAAAATAAAATATTTAGGTGGCGACTCTGTAATTTGGCAAAACAGTCCAATTTTGGCATTATTTGATTTAAAATCAATTTTCCAAAAAGATTTGCCGGATTGGACTCTTTGGTGATTATCGGTTTCACATTGCACTTGTGAGACTAGATTCAAAACCGTGACAGGAGTCCGAACTGTAGGACCAATTCGAGCTTTCCGAAAAGGGGGATGTGAAAAAGTCATGTCCACAAGGTGTTATTGTTGATGTCCTCTCTCTCTGCAAACCTTTTGGCCTTTATAACTCTTCTTTCCCATGACCCCATGATGTACTGAATCTCCAACTGCTGCTGTGCAATTCCGTAACTGCACTGTCATTTCCAAGTCTTGAAACCACATAAAACCTTGACTTCTACCTGTCGAACTGCATATCCTTGAAGTTGCCACGTGTCCCCAAGACCTTTTAGCCTTCCCTCGACAGATACAGACTCCCACTTTGTTCATGTTTCCTCTTGGAGACTGGCCACTAAGTCTATGATCAGTGCCAGTAACTGCTTCTAAGTCAGGTGGCATGCAAGATTCAATGGTAGTTGATGCCCTTGTCATCTGATACTAAATATCCACTGTGGACTTGGCATGTGTCCTCAATTGAGTAGAGCACCTGTTGACAGGATCTGACAAAAGTAGGTGCAAACAGAAATTTAAAATTAAAAAAAAAAAAAGAATCATAATTTAGCTTCAAATGTGAGTCAACTTAAAAAAAATAATAATAATAAAGTAATTTCATTTTTATTATTATAAACTTGAAACGTATATTTTGTTTTCAATATAAATAAGTTGTGTATTGTGGTAAATGTAGGACAACAATTGTGTTTAAGTCATTACAATATTAAAAAATGGTATTTCAAATATTAAGAAGTTTACTAACATTCAATTTGTTGATTCAATTACTGCTTGTGAAAATGGTTTAGGTTAACGAAAAATTTACTGTGATTTGGATTGAAGGAGATCCAAATATTAAGATTTCAATTACGACATAGTAAGTACTCAGCTGTAATGTTTGTAGTAGGCTGAAACTATAGGCTTTTGTTATCGCTCCGGCGGTGAGTTGCCCCCTCTAGTTATGGGTATGGGTTTTCCTTAAATATAACATTAATGTTGGGGTTAAAAAAAAAAAGCTTTTTCAACATCTATCTTTTGTTAAGCAGTGTCTATCCTTCAGCTGAACATGGTTAGGCATTTCTTAAGTTACGGAATTTGGTGTGTGATTGTTTGGACGTACTTGTGTTCATTAACCTGTCGACAAGTGGACTAGTGAAAGAATGACACATAATGGACTAAAAGTGAAATATTACCAAAGCAATCTAACGGACAGATGGCATGAACTGCGTGGTTATGTGCAAAAAATGGTGCAAACAACTCTAAACCACTTACTCGCCAAGTGTTGTGGTTCAGTGGCCCACTTGGAAAGGATTGTGATTGTGTTAAGTGGACAATTTTCTGTCGAACTTTAGCTCATAATAATGAGGGACATATGGCAGCATGGTGGAAAGGAAGGTCGACAGGGAAGATTGAATATTTGGCAGAGTTTGAAGATTCAAAGTTAGTGGGCAGTTACAGTGACTGGCTAAGTGTTGTGGTTCAGTGGCCTACTTGGAAAGGATCGTACTTGTGTTAAGTGGACAATGTTCTGTCGATTTTTGTTTCATAATGATGAGGGACATGTACCAACATGGTAGAAAGGAAAGTCGACATGGTAGATTTAATATTTGGCAGAGTTGGAAGATTTAAAGTTAGGGGGTAGTTACAGTGGCAGGTATAGGGTAGAAGTGTGAGACCATGCAATAATGGGCCACAAAAACAGTATAGGGATATCAAAACCCACGATGTTGGCCGAAGATAGGACAACATCATCAACAACACAAGTTAATAAGTTTATAATTGTTGCATAATTTAGGAGTAGCTTTATCATTAAACGAACAGGTTCTTCTGAAAATTGTATCATTCAAACCCACAATGTTCTTTTGTTTTGTATGGTAGATCTTCAACTTGTACATTCCTTCAATGTTTCACGGCATCAAACCATGTCCAACCAAGATCCTTTTGCTGTTCTTTGAAGCCCAACTTGTTGAAGGAAGCAAAAGGTGCTCAGTTCTCTTCTTATGTATCAGACCATTGAGCTTACCATCATTGTCAGCAGAGTCTTCCGAGTACCATCATTGGCGTGGCACAGGATTATATGGGCAGCATTAAGTTCAACTTGCTTTAAGCACATGCCCACTTTCACACTCGTAATCAGCTGATGATATAAATATTGCAGTCAATCAAATGCAAAGAAACATATTCGAGTTTCTTGTTTTGTTTTGAAATCGGTTCCTAGTCGTACATGTATAGTCGTACATGTACACATATTGTACTATTAAAACAACATGTATCATTGTTTTGTACTTGGATTGTCCATGCAGTGGCTTGTACATGTAGTTCACCCGTGGCAGGACTTTCAGGTCCTGTCGTCAGGTGCATGTTCTTCATTGGAATCAGTTTCCAAGTCCTACTTCTCAAGCATTTCAATCAGTTTGAATTAGTTTCCTGGTAACTTTGGTTTAATTGTTTACTTGAAATTGTTGTGGATTTTTCGTCCATTCATAATAAGCATGATTTATAGTCAGACTTGAGCATGAAATGTTATTTCTTGTAAGTTGTAATACCAAACTCCTTTACGTGCTTTAAGTTGGGATTGATTAGGAATTGGTGTTACATTATTGTTTGCAGTATAAAATTTGTACTTGTTTGTTCCTGTTGACATGTGGATCAACCACAACATGACATGTGCCAAAGTCAATCCATCAGTTACACATATGAAAGGGGTTTAGTTTAATTGCCTGTGAGGGCCCACATGGTGCAGCAGTTACGAGGATATGGCATAGACTAATTGGGTGGATTACAAAAAGGATCATTGCCAGAATACAGAGTTTGACCTGTCGATATGAAGCACAGAATGTGGAGGGATAGTTGGAAACATAATAGTAAGGTTGCTCGATAGGAGGATTTCAGCAGTTTGTTGACCACGTCAATTCCTGTCGACAGGTGGACCCCTGTTGGTGCATTCTTGTCACTGCTATTTGTTTGTTCTGTGGAATATTTTTTTGCTTTGTTTTGGAGAAAATTATGGCATTCAAAATTATGACATCGCTCAGTCACACCGGATTTGTACAAATTCAAGTGTAACTGCTTCGATTTATTCATGACATAGGGTTACATCAGTCCACCCAAACACGTAACCATAATTCCACTGATCGATAGAGTTGCTACATCCAACTTATGCACAATTTGGTAAGTACTTACATGCCATGATAAAAGCGAACAAACATTAGTACTGTCCTTCATTTGTTCCAGTCCCAAACATCCAAATTATGTATACAACCAATATGCATGGAAAATTAGTATTGTCACAGCTGCGACCTCAAAATTGTCACGACAAGCTGATTTTCTAATCTTCACATAGTACTTGTACTACAAACAAATTAGTGATCCATCTTTACGTCATTGTTCCTAAACATCTGGAGGACTCATACTGACACCCCTCTACAAAATAATTACTACAAAAAAAGTGAACTGTGGTTGGCCATCTGTAGACACCCTATTTTTGACCGCCCTTACGACTTGGACATCATCGTTTGCACACACAATGATGAGTGTATATGCTTGACAAGTACTCGAAGCCCTCAGGGGAATGCCACAGCTTTGAACCTTTCAAACCCTACACCATTATTGCCTTGTTTTTGGACCAAACCTAAGGGTATTTTTTTTTTTTTTTTTTTTTTTTTAAGCTTGCAACCTCTGGTAGGTTGCTGGCCTTTGCTCCTGGTTGTCGGCCATTGATGTGGCCTGCCGGCCACCAATGTGTTTTGCAGATAATTTGTGACAGTTGTGCCAACTGTTTGCATAGATGCTTGCATCTGCTTCCACGTGTATGGTTGGATGTTTCTGAGGGAGGTTCATGTTTTCTATATATAGAGGACCTCCCCTTTTGCCATGGGGTTAGAAAAATTTTGGAGCAAAATTGTTTTCCTCTCTCTACAATTCTCTCTCTCTCTTGCAAATTTCTTCACCTTTGTCTATACACTCTTAGCCAAACCTCTCCATCTTTGAGCTGAGGTATCTTTGAACCTTGTTTGAGCTCTTGAGGGTGTGTTTGCTTTGATTTGTTGCCTAGAATTGGTCTCCTCTTCAAGAGGTATAAAGCTTTGCTTCTCTACTTGCTTTACTCACTATTTTTCTTGCTATTTTCCAACTATTTTTGGACTGTAAAAAATCTGTAGTTTTGGGCTGAAACTTGGGTTTTAAGGCCAATAAAGGTTGAGGGGTAGTTCACCCTTCTTTACACCTTGTTTGCAAGGCCATTGCGCTTATGTTTCCCATCCATTCACTATCTTTTTTTGAGCTTTTAAACACTTATTTTCAGAGTTATTTCAGCTACCAAAATCATGTTTTGAAGTCCAAAATTGGATGGGTTAGCCTCCCCTCCTTGTGTTTTGCTTACTAGCCTAGCATGATCCATGTTTTAGCTCATTATTCTAGCTATTTTTGTCTTGATTCCAGTATGTTTTAAGACTTATTTAGCACTATTTTAGGACTGTTTTTAAGTGTTTGTTGCATTTGAGCTTTATATTTCATGCTTGTAGTGTAATTGTCCTCATAAGCTTGGTGTTTTAAGCATTAGACACCATCTTATTTGAGTTGATTGCATTTATTTATGGCTTTCCATACTTGTGATCACTCTTAATCACCTTTGCAACCTTCCTCCTTTCTTGGCTTTTGTTTTCATTTAAAAGTGGTTTCAAATTACTTGTTTGTTTAAGCATGAGATTGAGATGTCATGCTTAATGGTTTAATCCCTTTGGGGGTTCATTACCAACGGTATGATGCCTCTTTCATGTCCAAAGCAACTCTTGGTTTGAGCCCTCTTTCTATTAGAGGACTTAAACTCACCTTTGGACTCAATTGATTAAAGAATTGAAAGGTAACTAAAATGGAGTAATAAAATTGGTGATTAAAAATGATGCATGCTAACAATTTGGTTAGGATTCAATCGGATGTTAATTGAACTCTTGAGTCTTAAGTCATTTCATACTCATTAGTGAGGAAAACGGTTCAAGATTCATTGCCAACTACTTCCCTTGATCATTCATGATAGGGAGGTGTGATAACCCTGTTTCGTGTTATGCTAATTGATCTTATTTATGATTGTGATTATATGCTTGATATGGTTTTGAGTGATAATTACATGATTATATGTCTTTTTGTATTTCTATCCGTTCACCGTAGGAAAATCTGTTTGATTTTCTGCTTCAGAATTTAAATTGAAGGCCGTAGAGGCATCAAAAATTGAAATTGGCAACGCTGCTGTGATTAGCGTAATTTTTAGAGCCTACGATGAAATTTAATTGAAAATTGATTCGGATCAAATTAATTAGATTGAATTGATTAATTTAGGCTCAACTAATTAGCCTTAATCAAAATTGATTAGGGAAACATGTATAAGTGGCCTATTCACACTTATGAGCATTGTTTTTGAGCTCATTTCTCTCCTTTGGCTGAGATTACTCTAGAGAGAGAGAGAGAGGGTTGGTTAGACAGAGAGAGAGAGTGAAGGCAATTGAAGAATTGAGCAAGAAACTTGAAGATTGTGAAGATCAACTCAAGAACTAGCTAGGATTTGGAAGATTGGAGTTCATAGGTGAGTAATTGGATATGAATTCATGAGTTTGAGTTTGTAATTTGTGAATTCAAGCTAAGTGGTAATCAAGAACAAGAATTAAGATGAATATGAAGAATTTGAAGTCTATATGCACATGTATGTATAGAATTGCCATGAATTTGCATAATCAAGCATGATGCATGATGAACATGAAGAATTGAGCACCAAATTTCACATGCATGCATAATTTTCATGAATTTCATGATTATGAGTATCATTTGTACCATTTGAAATAGAATTGGAGTAAAAAATTAACATGCATGCATGATTGATAAAGATATGGAATTTCTATGAGGTTGAATGCATGAGTTTTGAAATTTATGAAGAGAATTCAAGATAATTTATGAGGTGAACCATGATTTTAGTCAATTGGTTCCAAATTACTTTTCTTTTTTGTGTTATATGATGTCCTTCCATGCTTTTATATAAAAAAAACATGAGTTTTAGAGCCTTTTGGGTTGAGTTTAAGCTTCAAGAACAATTCTGGAAATTCCAGAATTCGTCGGGTTCGCTCGATCGGGGAAATCGCCGCTCGAGCGTAAAATGTTAGCTCCCAAAAGTTATGCAGACATTGATGTTCGCTCGAGGGGGGGGGAGTTATGCTCGAGTGCCTAGTCACATGTTTGACTCTCATCTCGAGCGCTCGAAGTCACGCTCGAGCGCAAAAATGAAGTAACCAGTACTTTTGCAGACCAAAGGGGTCCGCTCGAGTGGCAGAAGTTGTGCTCGAGCGGAGAGCCCTGTTTCAGAAATTTTAAAAGGTTGTTTTGTGTTTCATTTTCCGTTCTCTTCCATTTCTAAACACTCTTAGGCATACAATGAGCTTAGTATATGACCTAAAAGGATAAGAAAGAGGCCTAAGAGAAATAAATAAATTAAGAACGGATTGAATCGTTTGTGACCCAATATGTGTTATGTATTATGTAGGGTCGAACACAAGGACGAATCCACCAGCAGAAACACTGTGAGTAATATTTTAGTAAAGATATTTTGAAGTATGCTATTTGTCCAATTGCTTACTCCTGTTTAAGTTTCATAAGTTTGTTAATTTGAATTGTGGACAAATATTCGTTATGCCATATGAATGGGCCAAAGGCCGTTTGACATGAATGATTGGGCCAAAGTCCGTTAGACAAGAATGATTGGGCCAAAGGCTGATTGATATGAATGAATGGGCCAAAGGCCGTTTGACAATAATGATTAGGCCAAAGGCTGTTTGACAAGAATGATTGGGCCAAAGGCCGTTTGATATGAATGAATTGGGCCTGAAGCCGTGTATTAAAGACGAAGTGGGCCAGAGGCCGTTTGATACGTTTGGGTTTGTAGCCACTTAATGCACAAGATAGAAACATGAATGGGCCCAAGGCCGTCTGATATATCTGTTTCAAATTTCATTCATGTATCTTCTTTATTGAGATTATTCGCTGGCCTTTCGCTCACCCTTATTCATGTGGATGTAGGTGAGCAAAGAGATGTTCAAACCCAGCCTCGACGAAGTATGTGAGAAAGGTCAAAGTTTTGTGGAGTCAGCCCAAACGTCTCATGCACGAGACTTGTTTTGCTTCTTTTGTCCTTTTTTTTTTTGTTACCTTGGTGAACATGTTAAATCACCATGTACGTAAGCTTTTAGTTTGGCTGACTATGTTTGAATGATCCTGTATGTGTAAAATTCTGTGTTATGTTCCCTGGTGTGGGTTATTAACAAGTATATGTGAGATATTATGATGTGCCATGTAAGCACAGCTCTATGGACAATTTTTTTTTTTTTTTAAGTTTGCTTCCGTTTTGGCCCCTTAACTCTGTTGAAATATGTTTTATTGGGTTTGAGGCCATAGGTAATCTCTTGATTACTGGCTGATTATGACCTTAATCCATAGGGGCGGGTTCAGGTCATGATAGGAGGTGGTTTTGAGAGTCTTGTTTTATTATATTTATTGAACATGCACCCTTTGGTTCATAGGCCATCATGCAATGAAATTGCATCCATTGATAGTTTGTGAACCAAGTTTACTACTTCTTTGAGCTGTTCAAATGATAAGGAGGGGTAAATTGTGCAAACAAACCCTTAAGAATACACTGTCTCTAACCCCAAGGTAAGTGGCCGAATGGTAAAGTCTGGAGGATAAAATCCACAAGTCTCGAGTTCGAGTCACCCCTTGGGGCCACTGGAAGTTTGCCCGGTCGTTAACTTCAGGGCCCTCAGGATTAGTCCTGGCTTCCCTTATAATCAGCGGGTTGGGGATACCTGAGTTATCAAAAAAAAAAAAAAAAAAAAGAATACATTGTCTCTGCTCTATTTGCTCTGTGTTGCAGCAGGACAATCTAGTCAGCAGTGGCCGGTACGCCACTATTGGTGGCTGGCAGGCCATCTTTTGTGGCCAGCAGGCCATCATCAGTGGATGGCAGGCCCTCTGCCAGCCACCAGTGCAAAATCAAGCAGTGTACTTTTGAAGTAGAATAGAGCTTGTTTGGAGGTGGAAATCAGTGCAAGTGTTCTACTGTGCAACAGAGGCATTCAAATAGCAGAAACAATGGCTTTTTCGAGTAAAAAGTCCATGCATACATGAGCATCCCTCGCTTCCCAAGGCTAATTAGTTACTTTAATTATTTTATTTCATGTTGTATTCATGTTATAATAAATTAGTTAACTACTTAGAATTTTGTAGTTAATTCATTAGTGTAATTAATTAGTTGGATTGCGTTGTTGTAATAACTAGCTAGAATAGTTAGCTTCAATTTTGTCTTGAAATAATTAATTAGCTAGAATAGTTGATTAATTTGTTGTTGTAATAGCTAGTTAATTATCTTAGCTAGTTAGTTTATTTGGACCGTCTTGCGTAAGGTCGCAAATGTTGTAATAATGTGTATGTCTTCCAACCCCACGTGTGTATGTCTTCCAACCCCACGCCTTTCTCCCTTTTATTTATTAGCTTATGATGGTTAGTTTAGGGTATCATGTTTTGTTTAGCATATCTCATGTTTGCATCCACTTGTCTTGCATGCACCAAGGCTCGGCGTATCATTCTAATTTGCATTGTCGTTTAAATACTTCTTTGAAAAAGGTGCTTAGACCGCATGCTATCAAATTGACTCATATACCATATTAGTAAGCCGAGCCTAGTAATTGCATATCGTATGTGTTGCATTAGGCATATTGCATAGTTAAGATCATGCATCTGTCTAACTTTGTTATCTTTTTGGTTTGGATTACTAGGTAAGCTTTTATTTGCTTTAACATATCGCATGTGTGTGATTATTGCCATGTCTAGCATGCTTACCATGAGGCTAATTGCTTAAGTGATAAACTATTTGAATGCTTGTAGATGAAGGCTATTTTCTTGAATTGGAATAATTTGAGTAAATGTTCATATGCGATCACTTTTTTAAGTGGTACATATTCAAAACAATTTTCAAAACAAACATGAATCAAGTGTTCTAATTCTTGCAAATTAGTCTATACTTGTGTGTGTGCGCATCACATAGTAATGCTAGCCTAATAATCGGAACAAGAGCATATAATGTACATAAGATTCACATCATGATTAGTAGAGGCCGATCTTTGATCGGGCTAGTGGGGGTGCTCAATCCATGACCTTCCTCTCTCGTACCTAAGTTCCCAAGCCGAGACAATTTTGGTAATGACGGACACGTGGCCTTTGGCACGAGTCATAGGTTTACTAAATTTCACAAAATATTTAGGTGTCGACTCTATATTTGGGCAAAGCAGTCCATTTTTGGCATTTTTTTTATTCAAAATTGATTTTTCAAAAAGATTTGTCAGATTGGGACTCTTTGGTGTTTATCTGTTTCACATTGCACTTGTGAGATCAAATTCAAAATCGTGGGAGTCCGATACTATAGGGTTTATTCGTCTTTCGAAAGGGGGGCACGAAAAAGTCGAGCTACACCATCCAAATTACTGTCGTATTGGCAGCCCATTCCCCATCACTGCCCTATTTGTTGTAATTGTAATCAATCATGCGTGAAAGATACTCGCCGATCTTTGAATTATTCACATCCATAAGGAAGTCAAGCAACAACTTATGACGCACAGAAAGATGAAACTTTGTAGAGAAAGTGAATAACAGAAATCAGGTATAGTTACAGTTGTAGGAAATAAAAAGATTTATTTCACAGTTGGAAATGAAGCGGTAGAATGTACCTTGTGTGGACCGTTGGGTATATCAGGCAGCTGCATGTACTTGATCACAAACATCCCACAGTCGAAAGTGCTACAAATGAAATGTAACATTAAATTTCTCATCAATATAAGTAGTTTTGTTAAATGAGTCATTCAAGAGTTAAATAAATGTGACGCAGGGTTTGTGGATTACTCGTCCAATTGTTGTAATGGCCTTTTGTCTAACATGCGGACGTCAAAGGTATGCACGTCTTGACCATATTGATTTCGAAACTGTAGTTGTAGTAAGGCATGCATTGTTTGAACCTGTTGTAGAAGGAGACGACTGGTTTATGTAAAGGATGTCACAGTTTAGAAGTAGTTCTGTCAAATTCAGCAAGACATACCAACATTTTTGCCCCGTTAAGCTTGTTGCTGTCTAGTGTGGCAGATGCCAATGAGTCAAATAGGTACGCCACACGGTCTACCATATCTATTTGTACGCACAACCAATGTACTCCTCTATAATTGAAAGACATGTAAATCTACACATAAACACAAGTGAAGACATTGTTTAGAGGGCATGCTAACATCTACTCACTTTCATATTTACATTGACATTCATATTAATGGGATCGATATTCATATTAAATCTACTCACTTTAATGGGATGGTGTAGCTTGACTTTTCGTGCCCCATTTCGGAAGACGAATAAACCCTACAGTATCGGACTCCCGCGGTTCTGAATCTAATTCCACAAGTGCAATGTGAAATAGATAAACACCAAAGAGTCCAAATCTGGCAAATCTTTTTGGAAAATTGATTTTGAATCAAAAATGCCAAAAATAGACTGTTTTGCCAGATACAGAGTCGTCACCTAAATATTTTTTTGGGAAATTTAGGAAACCCATGACTCATGCCAAAGGTCACGTGTCTGTCATCACCAAGATTGTCTTAGCTCGGGAACTTAGGTACGAGAGGGAAAAGGTCATGAATTGAGAACCTCTGCTCGCTCGATCAAAGATCGGCCTCTACTAATCATGCTATGAATCTTATCAACATTATATGCTATTGTTCTGATTATTAGGCTAGCATTACTATGTGATGCGCATACACACAAGTATAGACTAATTTGCAAGAATTAGAACATTTGATTCATGTTTCTTTGAAAATCGTTCTGAATATATACCACTTTAAAAAGTGATCGCGTATGTACATTACTCAAATTATTCCAATTGAAGCAATTAGCTCTCATCCACAAGCATTCAAACAGTTTATCATGTAAGCACTTAGCCTTATGGTGAACATGCTTTGACATGGCAACACTAACATACAATGCAATATGCTAAAGCGAGTAAAGGCTTACCTAGTACTCCAAACCAAAAAGAGATAACAAAGTTGGAAAAATGCATGATCCTAACTATGCAATATGACTAATGTAACACATGTGATATGCAATTACTAAGCTCGGCTACTAATATAGCATATGATTCAATTTGATAGCATGCGGTCTAAGCACGTATTCAAAGAAGTATTTAAACTAACAATGCAAGTTAGAATGATGAACCGAGCCTCGGTGCATGCAAGACAAATGGATGCAAACATGAAGTATGCTAAACAAAACATGATACCCTAAACTAACCATCATAAGCTAGTAAATAAAAGGGAGAAAGACGTGGGGTTGGAAGATATTCACATTATTACAACATTTGCTTGCCCTCGCGCAGGAGGGTCCGAATAGCTAAGCTAATTACTATGAATTAACTAACTATTACAAAACGAAATGAATAAATTAGCTAAACTACTTAACTAATTATTACAAGAAAAAATAAAATTAAATAATTAGCTACAACTAATTATTTACAATGCTTTACAAAACTAATTAGCTACAAGTAATTAATTAGTTACAAAATTCTAATTAGCTAACTAATTATTACAACATGAAGCAATTAAATTTTCTAACTACTCTGCCTCAGGAAACGAGGAATGTTCATCCATGTGTTGACTTTCCACCTGAAAAAGCCACTGTTTCTGCTGCTGAATGCCTCTGTTGCACAGTAGAACACTTGCACTGATTTCCACCTTAGAACCAACTCTGTTTTGCTTCACAAATACACTATTGGATTTTGCACAGCTGGCCGGCCATCAATAGTGGCCTGCCGGCCACTGTTGACTGGGTGATCCTGCTGCAACAGAGAGCAAATAAAGCAGAGATAGTGTATTCTCAAGGGTTTGTTTGCACCATTTACCCCTCCTTATCATGAACAACTCAAAGGAGTAATACGTTTGATTCACAAACCACCAATAGATGCAATTTCATTGCATGATGGCTTATGAATCAAGTGTGCAAGTTCAATAAATGTAACAAAAAAAGACTCTCAAAACTACCTCCCTATTATGAATGATCAAGGGAAGTAGTTGACAATGAATCTTGAACTGTTTTCATCACTAATGAGTATGAAAAGACTCAAGACTCAAGGGTTTGATTAACGTCCGATTGAACTCAAACAAGTTATTATCTTGCACCTTTTTTTAGCCTCAATTTTATTACTCCCTCCGTCCCAAAATATTAGTCCCTCTTAAAAAAACAAGTACAAAAATAATATAAATTTCTTATTTTACCCTTCTTTTAAATTCATAAACAATATAAAAAGTATAATTATGACATTGATATTCCCCAAAAAGTGTACCATCAAAGGGTAATTTTGGAAAATCAACTTTTTAAAAGTGCAATAATTGAACTACCAAAAAAAGTTGGATTCCCCAAAAAGGACCATTATTTTGGGACGGATGGAGTACTTCATTTTAGATTACCATCCATTCTTTAATCAATTGAGTCCAAAGAGTGAATTTAAGTCCTTTAATGGAAAGAGGGCTCAAACCAATTGTTGCTTTAGGCATGAAAGAGACGTCATACCATTGGTAATGAACCCCCGAAGGGATTAAACCATTAAGCATGACACCTCAATCTTATACTTAAACAAACAAGTAATTTGAAACCACTTTCAAAGCAAAACAAAAGCCAAGACATGAGGGAGGTTGCAGAGATGATTAAGAGTGATCACAAGTATGGAAAGCCATAAATAAATACGATCAACTCAAATAAGATGGTGTCTAAGGCCTAAAACACCAAGCATATGAGGACAATTACACTACAAGCATACAAAACAAATCTCAAATGCAACAAACACTTAAAAACAATCCTAAAACAGTCATAAATAAGTCATAAAACATGCTGGAATTTAGACAAAAATAACTAGAATAACAAGCTAAAATGTAGAGCATGCTAGGCTAGTAAGCAAAACATAAGGAGGGGAGGCTAACCCCTCTAATTTTGGACTTCAAACCATGATTTTAGCCACTGAAAATCAGTGTTTAAAAGATCAAAAACAGATAGTGAGAAGGTGGGAAACACAAGGGTAAAGGCCTTGCAAACAAGGTGTAAAGAAGGGTAAGCCACCCCTTAACCTTTATTAGCCTTAAAACCCAAGTTGCACCCCAAAAATATAGAGTTTTTACAGCCCAAAAATAGTTGGAAAATATGGAAAAACAAGTGGTGTAAAGATGGTACAAAAGGAAGAGAAGGTATACCTCTTGAAGAGGAATGAACCCATAAGTCATAAACCATCAATTTTACACTCTCAAGTGCCTTAAGAGCTCAAATTCAAGCTCAAATCACCTCAATGAGAAGCTCTCTAGGTTTGGTTTAGAGTGTTTGGACAAAGGCTATGCAAGTTGCAAGAGAGAGAGATAATTGTAGAGAGAGAGGATATTTTTGCTCCCAAAATTTTCCTAACCTTCAAATATGAGAGGGAGGTCTTCCATATATAGAGAACCAAGAAACTCCCTCAGAAATATCAAGAAATACACGTGTAAGAAGGTGTATGCACCTGTGCCTACAGCTGGCAGAAAAATATCTGCAAAACACATTGGTGGCGGGTAACCAGAAGCCAAGGCCAGCAGGCCACCAGAGGTTGCAGGCTTGAAAATCATAGGTTTGGTCCAAAATGAGGCAACAGGGGTGTAGGGTTTGAAAGGCTCAAAGCTGTGGCATTCTGCTGAGGACTTCGAACACTTGACAAGCATATACACTCATCATTGGATGTGCAAGCGATGACGTCCAAGTCGTAAGGGTCGTCAAAAATGGGATGTCTACAGATAGACATTCATATTGCCTTCTTACATGCATCAAGCACACCAGTATATCTATCATGTCCAAAATACAATTTGACAATATTTTCATGGTTCAGAGGTTGAGTATTTTTATTTAGTATCAAAGTCTGCATGTTTAGTGTGTAAAAGTCATTCAGCCAAACATTTTTGAAAATATGTCATCTACAATACACAACCGACCTAAAACACTTACTTACCGATAGATATACTGGAAAGAACCAGGCAGTATGCCTCTCGCCCTTGTTTACTTGCCATTGTCCGTTAGTCAATTGAATCGCGACCAAGTTTATTAGCTGGAACATTGTAAGAGACGAGGCAACTTGAGAAATAAGGTTTGCAATTTGTTTAAATCTAATACAAAAGAACAATGTCCCTACAGGGAAATGTCCATCATGCACATATAATGGAAATAATATTGTCAGATGCCAACACTTATAGTGTCGGATAGCCACGCCCCTAGTTTAAGCGTGCGCATGTCACGTCTGGTAGCACATTCACATGGCATTCCATGAAGATTCATAGACACGACAATGTCCCTACAGGAAAGAAGTATTCATAGAAAATCGAACTTATTTGACAAATACTACGGAATAGGTTAATTGTAAGTAGTAAACTGAACTATACCTTTCATTTTTTCTATTGTCAAGTACATAGTCAACAAGCATGTCTTCGTGCGCCGATAAAACCTCTATGCTATTCAGTACCATCAACTCCTCCTATTAATATAAACAATCAACTAACATCAACTCCTCCTATTAATATAAACAATGAACTAACTGAACACAATTCACAAAATAAATTTATAAAATACATAACACATCCTTATGCATCCAAAATTAGTGAAGCGATGTCTAACCTCTGAACAGAATCACTTGTCCAACTTGTGTAGTTTGGACAGGACTTTGTCCGAAATCAGTAAGACAATTGTACAACATTTGTTAGTGAAAACTTGCACTAAAATGACAACTATTAAAATACAACACAAATAATGGTTCAATTATGATCAATAATGCCGTCGGCATCAATTCGTAATGAAACATACAAAATGTGAAGTGATGTGGCGACTTGGGAATTTTTCTACAGTTAGTCGAGTACTTATTTTGCTATTGTTGCGTGAATGCATATCCCCTACATCTGTGGTTTCAACTTCTTTTCCTCTTCTTCTTCCTCTACCTCTTTCTCTTCTCTTTCCTCTGCCTGTTACAATTCCTCTCACTCCCAATGTTTGGGCAATCTTACTAGGAGAAATATGCACTTTGTCTGCTTCTCCTTGTATTAGAGGCAAGGTTTGCAAATCCTCAAAGGAAGATACACTCTCTTTCGCCACGTTCTTGATGGCCAGAAACTGAACTAAAAGAGATTTGGTTTCTTCGCTTGTGTATGTTTCCTCTAAGACAAGGACACGGTTGTTGTGTGTGTCCCCAACTTCTTGGACGGTACGCAAATGTCCATCATGCATATCAATTATCTCATTTGACAACATTCCATTCACATTATTTTCCTCGTGATCCACCCCTGCAAATCTTGAAGAATACCCTCTATTGGGTTAACGTAATAATTTGGGAAGACCACGCCACCGTCATACAACTCGACTCCCACGCTACGGTCGACACCATTTTCCTCCACACGAGGAAATTGTGCTGTTTTCGATAATCCTTCCAGCACTTGCTGCATCATTTGCTTGATTTCAACAATATGTGTCTGTTCATTAGACAGTTGTTTCCCAGACAATATAGCTGCAACCAGTTGGTTCAACATTTCCTTCAGTTCACTAATGCTGGAGGATATATTAATGTTACAATTTCTTTCAGTCGACTCCACCTAATCAGACAAACACATACATTAACTTAGTATGATATTTCATCTTCAAGTAACCCCCTTGAACTATGTCAAACATGTGTATTGATTGCTTTTGCTTTTGCTTACCTTTGCATTGTCAATAACTTCCTTCCCTTGGAAATTGAGCAACATCTCCCTTATTTCCGCATTGCTATGAAGCACTTGCTTCATCGTTTCCTTCAGTTCGCCAATGTTGGACTCAATGTTGCTCATATGAACTCCGTTAAACTCTAGTTTCTGTTTGTTACGGACATAGTATGCGTCGATTGTGTCATCATTGTCGTTGCTTTCCTCCATTGTGGTATGAAACTCCACCTAACGTAGTTGTCAAATTAGGATTCGAATCATGTATGAAATTGGTATTGTACTGAATCGTGAATCAATCTGAACTGTGAATCGTAAAGTTTCGATCAGCTTTCTTAAATTACACACAACATATATGTACACACTTACATATTAAATATATCTAATAAAAATTAATTACTTTGTCTAAAATGAACAAAAATATTGTTGTAAATGATAATCATCTGGTGTGGATAAAAACTTCACATTGGATCCCATGTTTACCACTTGACCTTTTCCCATTTAGATAAAGAAAGACAAACTTTTAATTACAAACTAACTAACAATAACTGAACGACAATGTGTTGACCTTTTTACAAGGTTAAAAAATCAAAATCTTCAAACTTTTTCAAACATCTGACTTGATGGCTTAAAAAAATTCATTTCATAAATGCAAGTAGTACATAAAATTGGATATGTAAAGCTACAATATTGTAAAGAGGGAAAGTTCATGTTTTTCCCGCAAAAGTTTGAGTATTTGAGAGTAACTAGGGAGGGAGAAAGTGAAAATATGGCATACGGTAATCCTAAATTCCAAAATACCTTAAAAAGGTCATGTCAGCCCTTGTTGAACAATCAAAAACCTAAACAAATAGCCAAACATGAATTTTACCAAGTCGAACGAATTGACGATTCAGTAATTCGGTTCACCGATTCAACTACGATTCATAGCTTTTTCTGATTCACACAACCTATTCAAATCGATTTCCTACGGAATCGATTCGAATCATATGTTGGGAATTGTGAATCATACGATCCCAATAACAGACCCACCTAATCATAGGAACATAAATGAAGTCTGTTATTGTTTGCATAACAAAGGTGGGGCAATGCTGTCAAATGTGCACAACGAATGGGTTGATTACCTCATGTTGCTCGAACATTTGCTTCCTTCCCATACGTCGCCGCGTCTTTCGTATTTCAGCATCACCCCAATCATTTAGCCGAGGGATGGAGCACGTAGTAACCGACGTACTCTTACAAAGAGGGGAAAAATGATCCAAGTAAAATAGCTGCATTATAAGGGGGACAAGATAATTAGTTTACATTTTTGAGCAAAATAATCTGTATTCCTTAAGAATGCAAAGTGAGGAAATTGTGATGTGAAAAAATTATTGATGCCATAGAAGTTTGCACTTGACAATGGTACGGTAGCTATGTTTTACACCTTTTTTTCCTATGAACGAAGGATTTTATTGATGCATACAACTTACAACACAATCATATCTATGTGTTTCTGTGTCTCAATGGCAGAATCCCCATGCACCTTTCTAGTTAAAAAAATGTGGACTGTACAAGTATTTCTGTTGTTGTCGTTCAATAACAGGTAACTTTGAATTTCGCAACTAGTGCCAATTTATTGAACCATATGGACAGCAATGGATGAAATATGTAATCGGCATGGTATAAACAAACAACGGTTGATTACGTTACCATTAGAAGGAAAACACATCTAGTTGCCTCGCGTTATCTTATACTTCTGAACACCTTTCATAAGGAATTGCAGTGTCAACTTTGCCCTATTACATGCCCGCATACCGTTTACGTCCTTCACAGCATGAATGAACGACAGACTCAAGGCGGTCATTGTGGTAGGACACAACATGTTCTCTAACACGTACATCTCAAATTTTTGTCGAAACTCGTCGTCTGCACCATCAGTCTCAGTTAGATAAAGTCTCAACTGGTTCAAAGGAATGACTCCCTTAACAACTCCAACCTCTTCGTAGATATTGGGATATGCATCTATTGAACTAGTCAAACACACATCATTGCCTTTTGACCGTATACCCAATAAAACATGAACTTCCTCAGAGGTGAGCCTGAGGTGATGCCCATGAACATTCAATGAACTAGTATCGGGATTGAAGTTTTGTACCAACCATTGGTACAAGTCATGATCTATATGGTACACTTTATCCCTAGGAGGCCACCGAACCCAATATCAATGACTGCCTGCTTCTGTGCTTCGTTACACCGATTAACGATATCAACAATGGACTTCAATGATATGTGGACTTGCATTTTACTCTGCAATGTTATTAATGTGAACATTAATACAAAAATAGAGCCAACAATGTGTCGATAGCAGGTCCTCCCCAAATGCAGTTATCAAAACATTAAGTACGTAATTACTTTTACAGTATTCGGTGCACGTGCAACTTCTTTGTCTAGTTCCTTGGCACTTGCCTTAGCCATGTCCTGAAACCTCTTCTTCTCATCACAGGGGAGTTTCTTCCACCTTTCCCTAATATCCATTATGCTCTGTAAGTGTTACACCAAAGTGGCGCACATACAGGACAAATAATAACTAGAAGTCCAAAATACTTGTCACTACAAGTTGTATCACTCGCAATGTGTGTGCATTTTGTGGTATTTACATATGATTGCACATACAAATAACAATTTCGCACATAATTGAAATAAAAACGGACATGGACTTTTACAAATAATCGGAGTTTATAAGAACATGCAAAATGCCGTCTATGACTACTGGAAATTGCTGAATGCAACACAATAGAAGCACATGACTAGTGTGTCCATGGAATAAAAGTCCATACTTTGTTATCACATCAGTCATGTGTTTCCATCAGTGTATTGTACTTAGTACATCTATGCACACTAACCATTTTGGCTCCGGGGTTGTCTGCTTCTTGTATTTCCTTGAATTGTTGTTGCCGGCAACCATTGTCAATTTCGGCATAAGTATATGTTAGATATGAATACATATATATAGATTTATATGAACATATCGCAACCATTGACATTTAGGGACCGATTTCTATTGTCATGAGGATAGTCACTAAAAGGTTGTCCTAAAAAGTGGTAAAATTTTGAAAATGACACTAATAAATACACTTGTAGGGACAAAATAATTTGGTCTAAAAATTGTCTATTTTGTGAGACAAAAAAATTTGGTCCCAAAAAGATAATAATTCATCACTAACGTCCAATTTTCGTTGTTAAAAATATAATAACCACACTTTTTGCAACAACAATATTAGGTCCCTAAAAAACAATTTTGGCCCTTATCTTCCGTCTCTAAAATCTTAATTTTTTGTAGTGACAGTACAAAGTGAAATTTACATAGGCATAATCTGTGAGTACAAAATATGTAATGCACGATTGTGCAAATTACTGTCAGCCATTTCCGACGAGAGGGATTGATACTGTGAGCCGCTTTCAAGAAGACGGATTGAACCTGTAAAAAAGAAATGGTTCAACTGGCCGCTTTCGACGAGGGGGATCGATACTGTCAGCCGTTTTTATTTGTGAACCTTCGCCACTTGTGTTCAATGTTTTCCTTTCTCTGCAACAAATATCAAATAATTGAAATTATATTGAAGGCCAAATTATATCGGTGGTATGTACATTTTGTGCATTCTGTCATGTTCATCGGTTAACTTTAAAGCCAGTCAATTTTGCCTTGTCATTTCAAAAGTTATGTCATTTTGGTAAAATTGCTAATGTCGTTTGTCGTTGTGATAGAAAATTATTAATTGAAGTGGTTTAATATAAGTCACTAATTTACGAATTTCACAATTTCTCTCAGCAGAATACGCAACATGTGCCGTATGTGCACATATTCTGATAAGAAATGGATAGAGTTTTAATCAATTAGACGAAATTCATAAGTTTTATGGTAAAAATTGAGGCTATCCAAATTGTATGAAAATTAAATCACACAACCTCCTGATTACAGTACATACAGCCACAATTTGTCCTACATGAAGACATCGTGGAACTCAGTAAGTACAAGAAACATATCCTTGCAAACCAAATTGTATGAATTATTGAAGGACATAAACTCACATTTGCTTCGCATTGTCTGACATATCAGCCATATCCAATTATGATAATTCCTGCGAAGTATTTCACGCAATATTTATAAGGATGCACAAAAAACGTTAATCATAATTTATAGAAAACAAATTTCACTCTGAACAACTTAAAATGAACGGACCATTCAGTCGTACCTATATTCTACGAGTTGTACTTTTCGTTTATTGTTCAATTATGATATGTTGTCGTTAATTTATGAACCTATTGCACGCAACTGTTTTACGAATATTAATAGGCCATATTTTGTACTCGTTTTTATAGTAATCTCATATAAATACTAATCACCACTTCAATGCTTGCACATATAATGCTGAAGCTTTATTTGAGCAAGTGAGGCATAAATTAAAGACCGAACTCATTACCAGAGTTACGTTGGCGTTACAATGTTTTCCCCTAGACCCAATTTGTCAGCCTAATTGGGGCCCCAGGCAGTGGCATTACAGTCTTTCGGTTGTCTACTTCCAAGCAGGTAATAATTCTTTTTGTCAGCAAACTAGAGCATCGTTGATTGCATCTCCACTACCACGAATATTGTCGTTACAGCAACCAACAAAAAAATGAAGTAATAAATCAATTGTACAAAATCTTAATAGTGGCTAGGTTCACAGAGCTCCAACTTTATGCAACAACAGGTTGAATAAGGAGTACGCCCGCTGTAATGCAAAATGATATGAGGTCAATCCAACGATGCAAACATGGCATTAATTGGGGTTAGACATGCAGGGAGATACGAGGGTTTGAACAAGTGAGTTTATATATGAAAATTTTAAAGTCTTTACAGATAGGAAAAAATATTTTTATGTTCTGAAATTGCCGTGGTCCGGCGATATTACAAATTTTGATTCAATGAAGGCATGTGGGGCTCGGAATGAAAACTATGCCATTATACCATAATCCAATGACGCAAACATCGAGCGAAACGGAGTTACGACTAGAGACATACAAGCACTTCAACATGTGGGGGGTCACTCTGACAATTTTGGCCGAAGCCAAACACAAAAAGCATGCATAATGTCCCAAATTTTACACATTTTCGCACAAAAGGCTCACAAATGCTATGATATATAATTTTCCAAACAAGTGCAGAAAGGTTTACGTTCCTGTTAATAGTTGTTGACGACAAAGGCAGAGTTATCCAAAAAAGTTAGGGGCATGTGACCCCTCTAGGCCGGATGTGCCTCCGTGCTTAGACGTAGTCTATCTGGGTTAGTGCATGAGGTTAGTTAGTAACACCAAAAACTGCATAAAGCAACATCAATACAGAAAATTGGCATGACATTACACCAATAAAGAAGTTGAAGTGCAACAAGTAAGAAAGCAAAACACCATAATATGACTACAACTTCGTTTGCATCGACGAGAATGCCCAGTCATTTGGTACCACATTCGCGAAGGCTTTTGGATAAACAACCAACAAGAAATCTTGCAACGAAGACAGAAACAAACAAACAATACACACACTTCAAACATGGCCACATCAGACATTCAACCCAAGAGCAGCCACACCCAACTTACATTCATCCAGAGAAATAAAAAAACCGCCTACATTGCTCAACCAACACCGTTCATGCAGCAGTTATAATCACTATGGAACTCGTCAATCGCAATATCAGTTTGTCACCCATGTATTTTGTATACCTAATCGTACATATGGTTTTAATGAACTAACGACGAATAGTATCGTAGTTTACAAAAATATGCGTCGTGTGAGTGGAACACAGCAGAGTCATAATAATAATGTGCTCCCAAAGAAAAAAGAGACAGACTGACACATACTGGAGAAAATAGTTAGTGTTATCGTCGGTGAGCTGGCATAGTCGAAATGGAGAGAGAGAGAGAGAGAGAGAGAGAGAGAGTGTGTGTGTGTGTGTGTGTGTGTGTGTGTGAGTGGAGATGGACAACAAAACCCAAATGGAGAGAGAATGAGGGAGAGCAAATGACCAAAATTCTATGTGGGAAATGGAAATGAGTTGGTGAGATTAGAAAGGCTATGGCCAGTGGGTCATGATGAATAGTACTGTCTTGGTGGGATTTCATATGCTTTGTCTGCGAACTTTGGTTTTTGTTCCAAATTTGGGAGGGAAACGGAAACGTACGTGACACTACATTATACATTTTGTGGGTGTTTAGGAAGTTGCTATTTTAGTAGGTTATTTTAGTTTTTTGGTATTTATAGATTAAAATTTGTGTGTTTCAGAAGATAATTGGATTTTTTTGTAGTTGGATATGATGTTTGTGAGAGCAAAAGTGAACTGATTATAGGTTTCATGTGACATTTTATCTTCTTTTTTTTTTTTTTGTTAATCCTGATTTTGGCAAGTGGCTTTTTTAGTCAAAAAGTCACTGAAAAAACCACAAAACGAACAACCTATACCAAAAAGTCAAAGATTTCATTTTCTCTTTACATTTTGCACATCTTTTCGTAAAAAATCAAAAAATCATCCCAAACATACTAATTTTTTTAACATCATATTTTAGCCAAAAAGCCAAAAAGTTACAAAAAAAAAAAATGTGTTCCCAAACGAGGCCTAGCGTAAAGTAGGCTAAAATTTCACTTTCCACACAGTCGACAACATGTATTGTGTGAATGGTGATACAATAGATGTGTTAAGGGGTGTATTAAGGTCTATGTCTTACAAAAACTATAAATGTAATAAATAAAGTAAATAATTAATTTCATTTAATAAAAAATTTGAAGGCGGGAAAAAAAATCCGAACAAGTAAAAAAGCCCAAAAAAAAAAAATTGCAGTTCACCGACCGGTGTCTGGCCGGTCAACCGGTCAAGCCCAATTTTTTATTTTATTTAATTTAATTGAAGGGTCCGGACGTCGAGGTAGACTTTTGGCAGGGCGTCCGGGAGGACTTTCGGCCAGATGTCCGGGAGGACTTCCCCACAGCAGTTTCCTCTCTCCCTCGATGGGTAAAACGTTAGCTGCAGTTAACAGACAATCTAACATTAGACACTAACTTTGGTCACTAACGTTGCCCTTAGCAGTTGCATTGCAGCACCAAACAAGAAACTTTGTTGGCCAAAAATTAACAGGTGATACTAACAAATACACTAACACATCCATTGTGGATGTAAGGAGACTATTCGCGAGAGAATTATAACAAAATACTTATTTATACTGATAACCAGTGGACTAGTAATAGTTAATTTTGTTTTCATGGATAGGAGTGAGAGGTACCATGTCATACTGTACAAAAATAATTTACTTTGGTATACATGTTATTATACTATTAAATTTGGTTATTATGCATATTATTAGGCTTTTGGGTGCTTTTTAGTGATTTTTGGGTTGTTACCGTAGAACTGTTACATGCGAAACAAGGCGTAAATTATTTTGGTATAGTACAGGACATATCGATGGCATAAGTACAAACAAGCTGATACAGAAAATTCATTACTAAGGAAGTACAGTAACTAAATTACGTAGGATAACAAGGTCTAAACCAGTAAATCTACCTGTAAATCGAAGGAATTGGTTTTCTAATACCATCTCCCATGGAGGACTACTAATCCCATCTATGGAGGGTATTATAATGCCAAGGTATTACGAATCCACAAATATTATGTTTTTGCTAGGGCAATGGTTACTAAACCCTAACAATATTTGTTTTAGTCCCATCAGTACCAGTTTCTTGACTAATAATTCTCTCACTAACAATCCCACCCAACTTACCTGTACAAACAAACGGGGTTGGGTTGTACATTATTGAGCATCATTTCTTTTTTCATCTTTGAAGTTGTGCATAAAAACCCAAGGCTATATCAATCTTGGTAAACGGGTGGGGGTTAAGACCTCAGCTTCTAACAGTGAAACTACTTCCCCTAACCTATTGGCCGTTGTGCAGTTTGTGAGGAGGTTAGGCTGAAGTTGTTGTTACCACAATACTTGGTATGGGTTCAATGCTCTTGTTACAGCGTTTGGTGTGGGTTTAATTTTCTCTCGCTTCCTATATCATGACTAAAGTGGAGCCTGTCTTGGGGGGCGGGGCAAGTTCACAAGTTCGAGTCTGCTAACTCGAATCGGACAACATGACACTATGTTCATCTTTGCAACGGGCGCTGCATTGGACATGCGGGATAGTTAAAGGATTTTCCTGTTACAAAAAATAAACAAGAAGTTGCTTATCAAATGTGCATATACATGTAACATACACACACTTTCAAATTTATGGGATTTTTTATGTTGAAAAAATCATTACAAAATTAACAAAAATACAAAACAAAAAAGAAAATTGAATACTTTTTTTGGGGTTGTCGTGCGTATTCCTTTATTTCTTCACCAGACTTATGACATGTAAATTACTCCCTACATACATTTAAGTAAGATGCATCTGCAAATGTAAAACCCAAACTACAGTCTTGATAATATTATCGAAAAACCAAATAATACAAAATGCGGGAAACTCAGTTTTAAAAAAATTAAAACCGAAGACATATACAAGGGTGTTGGACAGGTTATATGTTATTAACGCAACATGGGCATTGTACCTTGTAATAAACAAAACGACCTCGTTTTCACTTATTCGTCCCCTTCCACCATGTTCAGTATTTACACAGCTTTGCGTATTTCTGTGGCCGTCACGCGACCGTCCTCCTTTCCTCTACTTTCTCGCCTTTTCCATTCACTAATCTCCTTTTGGTGCCCTAACCCTACGCCGCCGGCGTCTCTCTCCTGACTCTATTGCGGTGCTCCAAGGTGACGTTTCAAGCCCAAATTGAAAGCCACCCTCTGTATTTGAAGGTGATCCATCCCTCATTGTCAAACTGTCCATCTCTCTGACCTTCACCATTGTTGACATTCAAGTACATAGCCCTTGTGTCTGTAGTCCCCTTTTTCTATGCGTATCAGTTGTTTGAGGAAATAAGTAAACGAAAAATGAAAACCATTGAACCCCTCCTAGAATATACGTGCACCCAATTTACATCCCACTGAATATCCATTAATTTGTATCATGTCAGTTTTCTTATATTTCATAAGTTGTGGTAGTGGGAGTGCAACCAAAATATTTTAAGTTTTTCTGATTTCGAAGATAGTCCGTATTGTGTGTGTGGGAGAGGGAGAGGGAGACAGAGAATTTTGGTTACCATTACACTTTACAAACATATGCATAGGTGGTAGACGTCATTTTAGGGAAAAACATATTTATGTTGACCATGTCGGTGCAACTGCTTTTGTGATGAATGCAACTGAAAAGGGTCCAACTTTGTGGACAAGTTCTTTTCCAGTCTTACGGGCCATGTTTTTTCCGCATCATGTTAATGGTAAGATTAAAGCACAATGAGGGAGAGGGAAACTGACCAAATGGTTAGATTTTACATTTCAGAAATCGTCATGACCATATTTTATTTTATACAAAAGTAGAGAGCATTACATATAACTGTTGTAATTCATAGTTTAAATAGTTGTGAAAGCAACTCCAGCTTGAACTATGATGCTTATAATTGTTGACATGCCATCATGTAAGTATGGTGTAGGGAAAGTTTCGTTATTGTTTGTATTGAAATGAAAATGCTGACAACTTTATTTTCGGACTTATGTTGAAAGCAGGTGTGAGGTGCTTTTGTTTCCCATACATGATGGCAACAACTCGTACGGCTGATGCCCCTCGTTAACCAAGGGGACCAATCAATATCTTCTTGTAAGTACTTGGTGTTTTATGTTTTTTTTGTTCCAAACATGATTGGTACAAACTTAGTTGATTTTGTTTTGTTTTGATGAACAGATTAGGCATGATTGGATCAAACAATGTAAAAGGGATTGTGGATGATCCTATCAACATGTGCGAGGTAACTCACCAAATATGGATTAAACAATTGTCAATATAAATGAATGAGTAAGTCATTCCAAGTTTGTTACGGTACATTTTCCATATGCAATTTGCACGGCATGCGGGTGCATAGTGGGACGATATGGCTGTAGTCCATTCAATGTTCGGGTAGAACATATTGCACATACACCTTACCATGCTCATTTGTGACCATTGGTTGGGCAATTGTGCACCCAAATAAATTATTTGCATTCAATATGTGTCATCAATTTAATGACACAGTACTGTTGCAGAGAATGCTTAAATGAAAAACACACATATTTGTTGCTTGTCATGCATAACACAATGTTCCTATAGTTAGGGTATAATTTTTGTTACATACACTTTAAAATACTTGCAGTTTACCAATTCCTATGTTTGTATGCGATTATCCAATTGTTGCATACACAGTAATATACTTGCACTTCACCAATTCCTCCATACATGTGCAGTTGGCCACTCAATATATATGGAAATTGAGTGGCCTACTTGTTTGTGACAACCATGTGTTGGTTGTAAGAAGTGGAAATTGCCAAACCATTGGGTGTTATAACGCTTGCACCCTAACAGGCTAGGATATGGGTACAACGGTGATACGTTTTAAAAGAAAATTATTTTTTATAATTTTAATAATGTTATATGCATGAAAATAAAATGTAAAGCAAATTAATAAATAAATAGAGGGATTCCTATTAAGCTAAGAGCTTTAACCATTCACAAAAAATTCAAAACTAAAAGTAAAATCAAATGCAAATGCAAATTAAACATCATCCTTACATGCCAATACCATAAAAAGAACGAGAGCAGAGAGAAGAAACTTGAGAGATTGAAAGAGCGAGAGAGAAGTGAGAGAACCAATAAGGATACATCAGTTTGACAAATTCTATTACTTTAACTCTCACTATATTCCTCTCGCCAAATAACTAAACAAAGTATTACAAGTAATATGTGACTTCGAGTATTTGATACTTCAAAATTAAGTATTTGATATTCCAACATTAATAACAATTAATTAACAAGTATCTGATACTTTTAAGAAGTATCTGATACGTATCCATGAGTATTCAAGGAGTATCGGTATCCAATACGTATTTGATACGAATACGTCTCCCTTTTTGAAGTATCCGTGCTTCATAGCCCACAGGTTATAGTTGCCCCTCGCACACACTACAGCTGTAGTCCATATTGTTGTCGTAATCCCTACCCCCATTGACTTTCCATCAAAGCATATCAGTGCATACATGAGTTTATGTTGGACTACCATTCACAGAACATCAGGGATAGTCCACCACACACGGAAGCACACAACCACTGCCTGATAGGCATGGTGGAGTTTTGGCGTTGAAACACTTAATTTTGCTTACGGGATTTATGTTCACATAATGTTGTTCATATGGAAAACAGTTTTACGGTTTGCTGTGTCCAATACAAGCTATGCAGTTCATATCATCTGTGTCTTACTATTTGCCTATGGTACTTTGTTTAGCCAATAGTAGCTTGTGATTTCATTCAATAAAGTGGACAAAGAAAATCATGGGCAAATATTGAATGAATGACACACGCGTGATGTTGTTCAAAATGCTAAATCACAGGTTGACCCCACGACGTATGCTTTCATACAATCGTTGTGTTTGAAAAAACAAAACATTTTTGCCCATATTGATATTAGAGTGTATGAGACCATTGGCCGGTCGTGCACACTTTTTTTATTGCAATTACAGCTTGTGATTTCATGCAATGCATCTAACAAGTAAACCTTATTGTCCATATTCAACGAATCACAAAACATGAGCCCATGGAAAAACATAGATTAATGATAGCTCCCTGATTTTGGTCAATGACATTGAAAAAGAAAATTACCTTGTCATCGTACCAACAAAATACCTTGTCTGATTTCGGTCAATGACATTGACAAAAAAAATACCTTCACGAAAGCGTAAATTATGAAAACATTAACGCATGCATAGTTGAAATGGTGAGCATAGTTTGACGGTTTGTTACTTTCTAAGTCGTTACGTACCAACACGACATCTTACAACACTATGCTTACTATGTCATACACATCTCCAGCTCTCCTAATCCTCGCTCAAATCAACAACCTCTGAGTTTAAGTAATCTGAAAGGTCAGGGTCCGACACCAGTGCAAGATCCTCCATTATAGCCTTGATAGCAGATGCCGGGTTTGATCCATGTATCTTTGACTCTGCCTTTGTGTCCTCTATGCGTGAGTGCCTAATGAGTCGACAAGTCATTTTGATCAATCTCAGTTTGCAAAGGCTGCCTAACTTGGGACTCACTGACATGAGGGTATTGTCGCTGCATTTCAACTAATCGGGCTTTGGTAACCTCTGAGAAAAACACATTGACAGTGGTGTTCACACTGAACTCGTTTGGCAAACAGTGAAACTGGAATTCAAAATATTTTTCCCATGCTAGAATCTTGTATTGGGTGCAATCATAATCCCGTAGAGGTTCAAAACTCCATAGTGGGAACCCTGTTTCAAAGAAACATTGATCACCAAAGGAATCAATATACCCACCTGCATAATCCAATTCTGGTGACTTCGGTCGAGAGCTCTCACCCATTGCAACTGATTTTTCGCGACCGCATTTACTGTGGTGTGCATCCATACGTGTGACGGTTCTTGATTGAGTCCAACTTTGTTTTTGCAGGTTCACGAAGAATATATGGATGCAAAAACAAACCCAAATGCAAAGGAAACAACAGTGGTTGCAAACTTGAATAGTGGTGGTTGTAAATGTTAAATTTCCTTAAACCCCTAATCATTAATACATTGGTGGCAGGTGGAAACACGTACTGCTTCAGTTTTGGTTTAAACATGTGAACAAATTTATTGTTGTTTGGTGGAAACACCTACCCAAACTGAATAAAAGCAAATGAAGTAATTTGATTATTTCATTTAATATGTTGGGTGTAGTTGGAAAGGCATATGTATCTGATAAGAGGAATGTTGGTAAGCGTTATGGATGAATAGACATGTAATTGGGTTATGGTAGACCAAAAGTTGGGTTGGGGCACAAATACAAATGACGAATGAATAAAATGAATGTATGATAAACTGTGGGTGTGGAAATCAATGACAGTGGGAAAGTACTGATGCACGATACAATGCATGTGTGTTGGAAATGACAAATAATGGATGATTAGGGGTACTAAACATTTGACTTGATGTATGGAAGAAGGAACGAATGTATGCAAGATGAATTCGGGCCGGTTTGACAAATTAATACAATGTAAGTTACAATGCATGAGGTCTTGTGAAAAGATACAAGTCATGTAGCATATCTTATAAATACTTACAGAGTAGTGTTGTGTAATATTATGAATCTGTACATTTCTAAAAAAACTAATAAGTAAAATAAACCATACACATATTCCCACAAAATGTGTGATTTGAAGAAGATTAAATTTGTTGTTGAAGCTTATGTTGCTCCTGTATTGTAGCAGTTGGAAGTTATCTATGAAAGGCTAAATCAAGTGGAGACACGGTTGTTAACTTTGGAGAGGCAAGTCGGTGCTATGAAGCAGAATATTGATTGGCTCACCGATGAGAAATTAGCGGTGGACGAAGCGAAGTTTGATAAGACAATGGATGAGGACAGTGAATCAGACAGTATGGAAAACTCTTTAGAAGACGCTGCTGATGATGCATCAAATATATAGATTTGTTTTTGTTTTTTTTTTTGTTCTAACCTTCCCTGTAAGACATTGCATTTTTCATTGTCTGTGTGGTTGCAAATCACCATTACAACATCACATGCGTTGAAAGTACTACGACCGCTTTGGAACAAATTACAATCGTCGATAAGATAGATGAAGTGAACCATTTGTACACACATATGTGTTAATGGTTGACATGTAAATTACCTACAAAGAGTATTGATTTTTGATTCATCTGCAGTCTTGAAATATTTATGTAGTACTGTAAGGTTGTGCTTGTGCCTGAAGGGACTGTTTGAATAATGTTTGGAAGTACTAATTTAGAAAAATAAATTAAAATAAATAAAGTAAAACGAGTAACAATTTCACTGCTACATAAATAATTGAGTTATGTTAGGGACCCCAAATAAATTACCAAACAAATTACCAAATCTCCCACATAGGTGTGGGCCCCACACAAATCACATGTGTGTGGGTCCCACATCCATGTGAGAGGTTTGGTAATTTATTTGGTAATTTACTTGGGATCCATAGCATTTTTATATCAATTCACAGTGACAACAATTTCATTGGAATATAAAACACATAAGTGGAAATAGGGAATTACAATTTCCGCCAACTTCAGAAGTAAAACAACACGAAGAATGAAGACAATATCATTATGAGTAGGGAGCAAGTGTAAAACAGTAACCAGCTTTTACGAAGAGTTGTCTGAGTTTACGGGTGATTTGACATTTCCTGTTACCAAAGCAACAATATGGATGAGGTGCTGGTAGTAGTACTTCATGTACCAAAAAATGAAATCCACGAAAGGAGGTTTAACAAATTACATAGAAGCTCTATCGCAATTAACGCTGTTAATGGATATCGCAAATTAACTAAAATGTCCTTTTGACAAATAAGGGCAAATGACCTATACCCCATTCAGGTTGAGCTAAATTATAGATTCACCGTTGAGGTTTAGCTAATTTATAGATTCCCCCTAATGTTTACCTAAATTATCATTTTCAAATAAGTTATGAAATGCAAAATTCAAATGGGAAAACAGTTATATGACACTAAAAAAAACTTAAGGTTGTAGAGACCAAAATGTAGGGACAATTATTTTTAGAGGACCAAATATTTTTGTTGCGAATGGTGTCGTTATTATATTTTTAGCAACGAAAATTGAACATTATTGATTAATTGTTATAATTTTTGTAGTTTATTTTTTGTCTGAAGAAATAAACGATTTTGAGATCAACTTATCTTGTCCGTCAAAGTCTATTTATTATTGCCATTTTCACAATTTTGTTGCTAAAAGCCTTATTTTTGACTTCTCAGGGCGACCTTTTAGCGACTACCATCAGGACGGTAGAAATTAGTTCCTAAATGTCTGTTGCAACAATATTTCCAGTTTTAAAGATCAAAATAATTGGTCTCCAAAACTCTTATATGTTGTACTGTCAGCTGGTGAAAATCTCATAAAATTAACAAATAATTAAATAAGTTGAAAACACAAGAAATAGCTTGTAAAAAAATTCTTCTAATATGTTTGGTTTCATTTTTTAAAATTAATTTTTACTTTTTTGTAATTAAATTAAAGATTCATTTGGTTAACCAAAAAAAAAAAAAATTACAACTAATTATTAATTTTATCTTTTGAGTGCTTTACAAATTATTTGTACAAATTAAATATATTTTTTCATATATTTTTTATGATATTAGTTTTTATTTATTTTTTAAATTTTCAAATTGTTTTTTAAACAACAAATCAAACATGGTTTGAAAAACTTAAAGTTTTTTTTTGTCTATCTAACGTAATTCTTTTGTCAAATTTGTTCATTTATCAAAGGGATTTTAGGAGGGACAATATCGTCTATCAATTTATAATTTGGTTATGTCAGCTAATCATTTTTAACGTGTACTTACCAGTACGGGTTAAATTGTTATGCGAACATACACCTTGGACAATCGGATGTCATTTCTGAGGGAATCAGTAAGTTAGCTAAACATTAGCAGAGGTGTAGGTAAGTTGCCTTAAAATCTAAACTGACTTTCGGTTCAACTTTATACATAAATGGACAAAGCATGATGATGTGGCATTTTGCGTTTGGTTTGGGGTACACTATATAAGTAGAGTTTTTATCTTTTTATCTTTTTTTTGGTGACATTATATCTCTATTTTTTGTCAAAGATTTTTGTAATAAATAAAAAAAATACACTTATTTATATCATCCGAAACAATCCACCAAGCTGAGCAAAGCAAAAACAGAAATTGTAAGGGTAAACTATCAATAGGTCCTAATATTTGGACTTTACTCCCATCAAGTTCTATTGAAAATAAGTCTTGGTAAAAGCGTCGCAAAAAATAATTTTTTTGTGATGATTTTTTACACATGTCGCTAAAAATTACAATTAGTGACGTTTTTCTGTGACGAATTTTTAAAATTGTCACTAAAAGTTGTGAATTAGTGACATTTATTAGGATGTACATGTAAGTCCCCTATTTTTTAATTGTAATCATATATAGGATGACAAACCTGCCTTTTTGGGCCCACTTAAGTAAATATTTTCCAATTTTAACCCACCCAACGACTGGGCCCGACGGAAACTATAAAAGACGAAACTTGGTTTCAACTTCGTCTTACTTCACCTGGTCTCTTCGTCTCTCAAACCTTTATATTTGGTTATATCGAAAAAACTTCTGTCAAAACTTTCAAACTGTACTGCTCCCTCTCAAAATTTCCCATCTTAAAACCCTAACCCATGGCACTAAAGAAATCGCAGTCCACCGAAGAAGATGAAACCAATGTAGACAAACTTTAATTTCCCAAATGCATCAGAGACCTTACAAACTCATTCAAACTTGACTACATTCTGATGCCATGCAGCAGCACTGTCGCGAAAGCAACACTAGGGCCTACTTTCACACAACACTTCCCTGACGAATTGGCTCCACACTACCCACTTGCCAATGGTAAAACCTTGCTTATCAGCCAACCCAGACTGAACTGGATGAGTTGGGAGAGCAGCAAAACTCCCCTTCGAGCATGAAGGCAACCAGACTCCACTTGACAGAGCTGGGTCAAACAAATTGGAGGTCTTGACTCTGATGTGTGGAAATATATTGGCATCGCTCAGGTAATCCGTCTGTCCACCCTCAAATTCGATATCAATAAATGGTTGATAGCCGCTATTGCATGCTTTTGGTCCACATCCTGTAATTCCATGCTTTTAACATTTGGAATGATATCCCCAACTGTCCTTGATGTCGCCCACCTCACTGGACTTCCCATTCTAGGGATAGAAATTAGTGCCTTGCTAGAACCCATTAAAGTACCCTTTACCCTTCAGACTAACATGAGTTACACTAACTTTACCAAAAAATACAAAGGCAAGCCGGGTAATGCTGTGACTGACCAAGAAAGGGCTGCCTTTTACCTCATATGGCTATGCTAATTCCTTTTCTGTGTTCCTGGGTATAAGATTACTAAAGAATACCTCCCTCTGGCTTTGCACCTTCAAGATGGCCAAGCCATGGCCCTTGCTCCTTACTTGCTCACTACACTTTACAAAGGCATGTTTTCCTTTGTTGATAAGAAAATATCTGGCAATTATGGTGGGCCATTCTGGCTTTTCCAAGCATGGTTACATGCATATTTTCCTGAAATACAACCTGCCAAACCAAGCACTATGATCCACAAACATTACTCTTATGCATAATGTTTGTTAGCCTTTGTTGATAAGCCCACACTTAGCTTCTCTCAATGTGTTACTACACTCTTCAACCTTCCATCTCACAAAGACCCCCTACTGTTCATGCCATTTCAACCATCTCGATTCCCATCTTCTGGAGTATAACATCTTTTCACGGATTTGTTGGACCTAACAGATGACGAAAAGATTTGTCAAGCTCAAACATGGAACCATATTCTAACATCCAGGCATATCCTAGTGGGATGTTCTATGTCTGTCACGACCCAAACCCACCCCTATGGGTTTAGCACCGTAATCGGCCAGTAATCCGTGATTATCAAAGGCCTGCTTAACAGTAAGATAGTATTACAGAGTATAGGGGCATGGCGGAAGCCAAAACAGTAATTAAACAATGTCCAATGAGCTGCGACAGTCTGTATGCAAAAAGACTTTTCATTCTTATGCACATTCATAACGAAACAGTCTATACATATATGTACAATCATTCAGAACAGGGACCTCATCCCTATTATAACAGTACCGTAACAGTGCGATCAGTCTATACAGTATTACAAAACAGATGCAGAGACAGACGGGGGAAATTCAAACACCCCTAAGCCATAGCTTGGCAGGCTCGGAACCTCGCAGTGAGGCACAGTGGTTGGCTTGACAAAAAGGGGAGTCTAACCCATGCTCATAGCTCCGGTCTGGTGCCTGAACACCTACATAAATATATGAACAGTGAGCTAAAGCCCAGTGAATAATATAATGCGTAAAGGGGTTAAGAATGAATGTCGTTTCAGTAATGAAAACAGTTCATTAAATCAGTATTTCAGTCATTCAGTCATAACAGTCATATGCGGTACATCCATTAGCATAGCAGTACAGTAAACAGTAGGTCTTAAAAGACCGAACAGTCAATGATGGCCATCATAACAGTAAACAGAAGTTCCAAGATAGGAACTGACAGAGATCTCTGTAACAGTAACAGTAGCAGCAGTTGCCAAGGATGCCACAATACAGTTCAGAATAGAGGACATACATTCATTTAGTTAACAGTATCCATTTAGAAACAGTGTAGTTTAACCATTCAGAAGATATTCATATTTGAACATATCTTTACACAGTTGTTACTCACAGAGTTTTGGGCTACAGATAAGCTAGCACGCGTCTCCGGATGCCAACCCTACACAGTTACAGAGTGAACACACACTAAGCTACACAGTTGGGGAAATAAAAACTTAATTCCTAATTTTCCTCGGTGTGGTTCTACATCAATATCCTCTTTAAGATGCCTTAAACATGCCCTAGGAATGCCTAGGATGGAGAGAGGATGCAAAGATGCACTTTTAAACACTTTACAAAAGTTTCAGAAAACAGGGGTCTCGCTCGAGCGTGGCTTTCTACGCTCGAGCGGACATGCAGACAAAGGAGCTCCGCTTGAGCGTGACTTCCGTCACTCGAGCGGACTGTAAGCTACAGTGAAAATACTGGATGCTCAAAATTCACGCTCGACGGGCGCTCGACCCTCGCTCGAGCGTGAGACACAAGTCCTTGCTCGAGCATGAACTTTCTCGCTCGAGCTGTAACGCCCTCAAAAATTAACCCATTAAATATAAAACAAGACATGCATTATTAAAAGAAACAGTATATTATTTCAATCATCAGAGTATTACGAAATAAAACATCATAATAAATGCCCTACGGGCTTACATCTTGCCAAGCCAATACTTGGGCACAAATCCATGAGTTCTAACTCAAAACAAATAAAGCCCTCGGCTTGAATGTTTACATAGTTCAGATAAAACAAATAACACAAATAAAGCAAATCTTCAAGTCCAATTCCTCACAAGCTAAGTCTTTGGAGGTTGTGAACCACCTGAACCTGAAAATGAAGTTCCCATATAGGGTGAGCCACAGCCCAGTAGAGAAATACTAAACCAAGCATAAGAATTAACTAAAGCAGTAGCACCCGATACATGGTTAACACAAAATATTCAGTTTACAATATTATGACACGAATGTCTACGTTGTCTATGACACATGGTCTATGACACAATACACTTTTCATTCATACAGACATGGCTCAGAACCTGGCCAAACAACTCAACAGGGACAACAAATCAGGTTAAACCTTTCTTATAACAAATTAAACACACATGCTGGTGTTATAACAAATCTCAATCAAATCCACTTCCATACTTCCCAACTGACACACATGGTGGTGATGTATCATATCAACAACAAATAGAAATATTTCTATTATCAATAAGCACACACATATGTGATGCTACTGGAGTCCATCCCCTATCTCCTCCCAACAAATCCGGTTTAGAGGTCCATCCCCTATCTTCCCCTAAACCGTGGAGTTCATCCCCTATCTCCTCCAAAACCAAATGCATATGCAACATAATCAATACTTGCCATATACAACACATAATCAATACACGAATGTTCTGTATTAACCCAACAGTCAAATAAATGACTCAGTTTCAGTTATACCTAAGCCGCATGCAAGGTCTACAACAATCAATGGCTATCCTCCACCGATAGCCCAAAACAATTATTTCTAAACAAGAAATAAATATAATAACACAGATAATCTCAATTTCACAGATGAGTGATTAAATATCCAACTACATCAATTTATCTCATAATCCCCCAATTTCATGAATTAAACCCAATAACACAATCTTCCCTTAAATTAATTATATAAATTAATCTATGACAAACCCTAAGGTTTCTCCCAAAATTACCAAACTACCCCCACATACCAAAATACCACCACTTAGGATTAAAACGCATAAATGGAGTAGGAAATCCCTACCTCAAGAAAGAACCCAAAAAGATGATGATGAAGAAGGTGCTCGAAACTCCAGAGTGCTCCAAACCGACAACTGCTCAGATTAAATGGAAGCCCCCACTCTCCTCTATCTTATTTGTAAAAGAACTAGGGTAGAAACACACCCTAACTAGATCAAACCTAGGAGAAAAGGTGTTTAGAGAAGAAGAAAAGTCGGACTTTAGGGTTTGAGATCAAAAAGAATGAAAAACTGCCCTAAAAATCCCGTTGTTACGATTAAATACTGGACAGGCTCGCTCGAGCGAAGACCTGGTCGCTCGAGCGACCAGACACAAGAAACTGACCTCGATCGAGCGAAGAGAAGCTCGCTCGAGCCAAAGACAAACCAGCTCGCTCGAGCGAAGAAAAGCTCGCTCGAGCCAACAAACACTGCGTTCAGGTCTAGGTACTGGACGCAATCCTCGCTCGAGCCAAGAAAGGCTCGCTCGAGCGACTAACCAAAAAGGAAGACCTCGCTCGAGCGAAGATAAGCTCGCTCGAGCGACCAAGCCAAAAACTGAACATGCAGACTTGGTTTCTAAACCCAACCAATCTGCAACCAACCTGCTAAACACATCCTATAACCCAAGAATAAGGAATTTAAAGGACAACAACAACAAATATAGCAGCAGAATCCACGGAACGTAAGTCCGGATGCAATAACCAAATGGGAAAGGACCGGGGTCGTTATACGAGCGGACTGTAAGCTCATGCAAAGTACTGGATACACGCATTTCACGCTCGAGCGTCACTTTCTTCGCTTGAGCGGGCATCAAGATCACAGGTTATACGCTTGAGCATGGAGTTCCTCGCTCGAGCGTGGGTCCAAAATCTGGAAATTCCAGATTTGAACCTCAAGCTCAAAACCAAGTTTTAATGCATCAGATTCGATCCTCTTGGGCTAATTTTCTGGAAAACACTTGTAAACTCATAGTATAACATGTTTCAAAGCTCAATTTGAGAAATCAAAGCCCAAGGGTAGTTCAATTAAACACAATTTCAAAAACCAAACTTCAAGAACATGGAGAATAAGTAACATGCAAAGTCTCATTTGAATTCAAGGCTTCTATACAAGAGCAAATAAGTCTATTTCTTCAAAAACATGGTGAAATCATGTCCCTTAGCAAAGATATGAACATGCGTGTAACAATTTCCATGAAATCAACTCAAAATGCTAGGATATAAGCATGCATGCATGATTTATGCTACAATTCAACATTATAAGCCATATCTTGGCTCTAATCTTCAACAATCCTCTAAATCGTGCAAGAAGTAATTCAATTCATAAACAAGAAGGTAATTACTCTACCTTAAGTCTTACATTCAAGTGTAGAAACTCAATTTGCACAAACCCTCTACAATTTCTTCAAGTTTCCAAGCAAAATTCAAGATGAACAACTCAATTCCCTCACTCCCTTCTCTCTTGGTCGGTTGTGCTAAAAAGTGAGCTGATGAAATGTGTATGAATGAGTGTAATAAGGCTCAATATGGTCTAAGGTAGTGGCCCACTCACAATGGCAAAGTTGTAGATAATGCAACTTATGGAATTAAGCTCATTTTAATCTAATTAAATCATACCAAATCACATTTCAAATAAATATACCATAAATTCACATAAATTCTAATGATCATAAAACACTAATCGATTTCGGGTTCGGCTGCCGATAAGGCCTTCAATTTGCAGTTTAAACATAAAAACATGGACAGATAAGTTTAACAGTCAACAGATAAGTATGCATTTAAACTAGCGCATTCAATCAGTCAGTTCAGTATTTCAGTCGATTCAATTACTTATCATAATCAGTCTCAGTTTAGCAGTAATCAGTGGTTAATCGGTAAACAGTGGTGAGGGTTGTCACAGTCTCCCCTCCTTATAAAGAGTTTGGTCATCCAAACTCAAATTACCTTCGTTCTGGAAGAAAACAGGATTCAGTGGAAACAGTTCAGGATATCTTTTAGCCATGTCATCTTCCCTTTCCCAAGTGGCATATACGCCACCATGGTTTTGCCAGTCAACTTTCACTAACGGAATCTCTTTGTTTCTCAACTTCTTGATCCGTCTGTTCACAATCTGAATAGGCCGTTCTTCATAAGTGTAGTCATCACTTAGCACTACATGAGTAGGCTCAATCACATGGAAAGGATCCCGGAGGTAATCCCTTAACATAGAGATGTGGAAGACATTGTGCATATGCTCCATTTCAAGAGGGAGCGCTACTTGATACGCCACCGGATTGATTTTCTCAACAATCTCATACGGTCCGACATATCTCGGCGCTAGCTTGCCTTTAACCCCAAAACGGGTCTGGCCTTTTATCAGTGTCACTTTCACAAAAACGTGATCACCTACTTCATACTCTCTGTCTCGTCTTCTGACATCGGCATAACTTTTATGCCAGCTCTATGCGGTTTTCAGTCTCTGTTGTATTAGTTTTACTTTCTCAGTCGTTTCATATATAATCTCGTACCCAAGCAAAGGCCCATCTCCAACTTCTGCCCAGTAAATCGGAGATCTACATTTTCTGCCATACAATGCCTCAAAATGCGCCATACCAATACTTGAATGATAGCTGTTGCTGTAGGCGAATTCAGCCAATGGCAAATGGCTTTCCCAATTTCCCTGAAAATCAAGGACACACATTCTCAGTAAGTCTTCCAGAGTCTGGATGGTCCTTTCTGACTGGCCATCTGTCTGAGGATGGTATGCACTACTCAATCTTAGTTCAGTACCCAATGCTGTCTGTAGGCTTTGCCAAAATCTCGATGTAAACTTCGAATCCCTATCAGAAACAATGGACACATGCACTCCATGCAATCTAACAATTTCATCAATATAGATTACAGCCAATTTGTCTGCATTATAAATTGTTTTGACAGGTAAGAAGTGAGCAAATTTAGTCAGTCTATCAACAATAACCCAAATTGAATCCATACCTTTATTGGAGCGAGGCAAACCAACAATAAAATCCATGGTGATATGTTCCCATTTCCACTCCGGTATTGGTAAGGGCTACAGTAAGCCTGCGAGTCGTTGATGTTCCGCTTTGACTTGTTGGCAATGAAGACATTTCGATACAAAATCAGCAATTTCTTTCTTCATTCCCGGCCACCAGAAATTCAGTTTCAAATCTTGGTACATTTTTATATTCCTTGGATGGATAGACAGTTTTGAATTGTGGCCCTCTTGCAGAATTCTCCTTTTCAGTTCAGAATCATTCGGTACACACAGTTTTCCCTGGAATTTCAATACATTATTTTCAAATTTGAAACCCGGTCTCGGTTTAGATTCTCGTTCTTCGATGATCTTCTGCAAGAAGTCATCCTGTTGCTGTTTCTCTTTAATTTCTTCAATCAGTGCTGGTTGAGCAGAAATAGCAGCTAAAGTTCCACCTTGTTCTCGCAAAACAATTTCAATTTCAGATTTTTCAAGGTCACAAAGTAATTCTTTCTGCCCGGTGAGTAAACAGGCTAAGTTTCCAATCGATTTCCGGCTCAGTGCATCGGCAACGGTATTGGCCTTTCCCGGATGGTACAAAATCTGTAGGTCATAGTCTTTAATCAGTTCTAGCCATCTCCGCTGTCTCATGTTCAGTTCTTTCTGTGTGAAGAAATATTTCAAACTCTTGTGGTCAGTATCTACTTCACACGTCGCCCCATAAAGGTAGTGATGCCAGATTTTCAATGCAAACACTACTGCAGCAAGTTCCAAGTCATGGGTCGGGTAGTTCTTTTCATGCGGTCTTAGCTATCGGGAAGCATAGGCAATAACTCTCCCATTCTGCATTAAAACACATCCCAAACCCTTATGAGAAGCATCACTAAAAATGGTAAAACCATCCGTACCTGAAGGTAGGGTAAGAACCGGTGCAGTCACAAGTCGAGTTTTCAACTCTTAAAAAGCTGATTCCCTTTGGTCAGTCCAGTCAAATGATATCCCCTTCTGAGTCAACTATGTCAGTGGTAGGGAAATTTTAGAGAAATCTTTGACGAATCTCCTGTAATACCTGGCTAATCCTAAAAAGCTTCGGACTTCTGTAACATTTGTTGGTCTAGGCCAATTCACCACTGCTTCAATTTTCTGCGGATCAACTGAAATTCCATCCTTGCTAATAACATGTCCCAAAAACATAACATGATCAAGCCAAAATTCACATTTAGACAGTTTAGCAAAAAGTTTTTGTTCTCTTAGGGTCTGTAGGGCAAGTCTCAGATGATGTTCATGTTCTTCTCTACTCTTGGAATAAATCAGAATGTCATCTATGAATACAACAATAAAGTCATCGAGGAATGGTTTAAAGATTCTGTTCATGAGGTCCATAAATGCAGTAGGTGCATTGGAAACTCCAAAAGGCATAACCAAAAATTCGTAATGTCCATACCTCATTCGAAACGCAGTTTTGTCAATGTCCTCTGGTTTAACTTTCAGCTGATTGTATCCGGATCTGAGATCAATCTTAGAGAAAACTTGAGCACCCTGTAACTGATCAAATAAGTCATCAATACGCGGTAAAGGATATTTATTTTTCACAGTTACCTTGTTCAGTTCACGGTAGTCGATACAGAGTCTCAGTGAGCCGTCTTTCTTTTTCACAAACAAGATAGGTGCGCCCCACGGCGAAGTACTAGGCTTGATGAACTTTTTGTCTAACAGTTCTTGCAGTTGCACTTTCAATTCTTTCAGTTCAGTTGGAGCCATTCTGTAAGGAGCTTTAGATACTGGCTGTGTATCCCGAATTACATCAACGGTGAACTCAATCTCCCTATCAATCAAGTCCCCTAGCAGATCATCTGGAAAAACATCTGGGAATTCTCTAATTACAGGAATGCTATTCACATTAGCTTTTTCATCAGTAGGTACAGTCAATACAGAACACAGATACCCTTTACACCCCTTTTTAATCAATTTACAGGCTTTCATAGATGAAATCAGATATGGGGGAGGTACTACTCCAATTCCATCAAACACAAATTCAGGCAAACCAGGTGGACGGAAAATCACTTGTTTCGTTACACAGTCAATAGTAGCATGATATTTTTGTAACCAGTCCATCCCCAATATTACATCAAAATGGTCAATGTTTAATGGCAGTAAATCAATATACAGATGCATATCCCCAACAATAATTTCACATGCAGGGTACATATAAGCACAAGTCATAGATCCCCCAACAGGTGAAGATACAACTAACAAGTAATTCATGGGTTCCAATGGTCTATTCAATTTTCGCGAAAAAGCATGCGATAAATATGAATGTGTAGACCCCGAATCAATCAGAACATATGCATTTTGAGTACAAATAGAGAGAATACCTGACACAACGGTCTCTGTATTCTGCACATCTCCCGGTACTAGTGCGAACACTCGGCCTTGCCTCATAGGCTCTTTCTCGGTAGCTTTGGGGTTAGGCTTTGGTGTAGCAGTTGATGCTACTGCGCTAGGTGCAGCTTTACTATTGGCCTGCGGAGCAAAGGGGCAGTCTTTAACCATGTGGCCCACCTTGCCACACCTGTAATAGGCTCCAGATATTTTGTAACAGACCCCTTTGTGCCTCTTGCCACACTCAGAACAGGGTGGTATGGAACCACTCCCTTAGCTGGGGCTAGTTGTTGACCCTGTATTCTGTTTCTTATTCAACGGGTTGTTTTTGCCTTTCTTGAATTTAAAACCCTACCTTTTACCACGCCATTCAGACGCTGGTGTTTCAGTTTGTTTCAGTGCCTCAATGTTTGACTCAGCCATTAATGCTCGGTCAAGAACATTTACATAGTTCGGTAGCATTAAAACATTTATTATGTCTAGTATTGCAACATTAAGGCCGCCTTCAAATTTCCTGGCCTTCTTGTAGTCAGTGTCCACCATATGTGGTGCATATCTAGCAAGTTCGGTGAACTTTGTTTCATACTCGGCTACCGACATGGTGCCTTGCCTTAGCTGTTCAAACTCAGTCACTTTTCTGTCTCGGACACACTGAGGAAAATACTTTTCGAAGAAGGACTCCTTGAACTGATCCCAAGTTACAATAGTGTTAGTGTCACGGACTAGCATCCACCACCTTCTGGCCTCTTCTTGCAAGGTGAAGGTAGCTAGCAATACTTTATGTGCTTCAGTGCACGGAAACACTTCAAACAATTTTTCTGTTTCCAGAACCCAAGCTTCAGCCTTTAGCAGCTCAAGGCCTCCCTGAAAGGATGGCGGTTTCATTTTGCTGAACTTCTGAGTGAGAGCAATTATATCCCCATCATTAACATTCGGTTCCGGCTGTACTGGAGGAGGAGGTGGGGGCTGTTGGTTCTATTGTTGCTGTTGCCTTAAGGCTTCAGTTAATAATTCAACAGTTCTTTCAAGTCTTGCCATTCTGGCCTCGGATGATTTAGTTTCATTAGCAGTGCTTGCATTATCCATTTCACTATATGCAACATAGTAATAATAAACATAGGAAGTTGCATACTTTAAACATGTAAACATAAGCAGTTATATGTTTAAACACATTAACACATATTCATGTCATGTCCACACACACTTTTCATGCTCCCTAATTGCTTTTCTAGGACACCCTATAGCTCATTTGGACACGTGTGTGCGGTATAACTCGTGGTTACATATCGCTCTAATACCACTCTGTCACGACCCAAACCCGCCCCTATGGATTTAGCACCGTAACCGGCCAATAATTCGTGATTACCAAAGGCCTGCTTAACAGTAAGATAGTAGTACAGAGTATAGGGGCATGGCGGAAGCCAAAATAGTAATTAAACAATGTCCAATGAGCCGTGACAGTCTGTATGCAAAAAGACTTTTCATTCTTATGCACATTCATAACGAAACAGTCTATACATATATGTACAATCATTCAGAACAGGGACCTAATCCCTATTATAATAGTACCGTAACAATGCGATCAGTCTATACAGTATTACAAAACAGATGCAGAGACAAACGGGGGAAATTAAAACACCCCTAAGCCATAGCTTGGCAGGCTCAGAACCTCGCAGTGAGGCATAGTGGTTGGCTTGACAAAAAAGGGAGTCTAACCCACGCTCCTAGCTCCGGTCCGGTGCCTGAACACCTACATAAATATATAAACAGTAAGCTAAAGCCCAGTAGATAACATAATGCGTAAAGGGGTTAAGAATGAATGTCCTTTCAGTAATGAAAACAGTTCATTAAATCAGTATTTCAGTCATTCAGTCATAACAGTCATATGCGGTACATCCATTAGCATAGCAGTACAGTAAACAGTAGGTCTTAAAAGACCGAACAGTCAATGATGGCCATCATAACAGTAAACAGAAGTTCCAAGATAGGAACTGACAGAGATCTCTGTAACAGTAACAGTAGCAGCAGTTGCCAAGGATGCCACAATACAGTTCAGAATAGAGGACATACATTCATTTAGTTAACAGTATCCATTTAGAAACAGTGTAGTTTAACCATTCAGAAGATATTCATATTTGAACATATCTTTACACAGTTGTTACTCACAGAGTTTTGGGCTACAGATAAGCTAGCACGCGTCTCCGGATGCCAACCCTACACAGTTACAGAGTGAACACACACTAAGCTACACAGTTGGGGAAATAAAAACTTAATTCCTAATTTTCCTCGGTGTGGTTCTACATCAATATCCTCTTTAAGATGCCTTAAACATGCCCTAGGAATGCCTAGGATGGAGAGAGGATGCAAAGACGCACTTTTAAACACTTTAATAATTTTCAGAAAACAGGGGTCTCGCTCGAGCGTGGCTTTCTACGCTCGAGCGGACATGCAGACAAAGGAGCTCCGCTCGAGCGTGACTTCCGTCGCTCGAGTGGACTGCAAGCTACAGTGAAAATACTGGATGCTCAAAATTCACGCTCGACGGGCGCTCGACCCTTGCTCGAGCGTGAGACACAAGTCCTCGCTCGAGCGTGAACTTTCTCGCTCGAGCGGACTGCAAGCTCATGCAAAATACTGGATACACACATTTCATGCTCGAGCGTCACTTTCTTCTCTCGAGCGGGCGTTAAGATCACAGGTTGTACGCTTGAGCATGGAGTTCCTCGCTCGAGCGTGGGTCCAAAATCTGCAAATTCCAGATTTGAACCTCAAGCTCAAAACCAAGTTTTAATGCATCAGATTCGATCCTCTTGGGCTAATTTTCTGGAAAACACTTGTAAACTCATAGTATAACATGTTTCAAAGCTCAATTTGAAAAATCAAAGCCCAAGGGTAGTTCAATTAAACACAATTTCAAAAACCAAATTTCAAGAACATGGAGAATAAGTAACATGCAAAGTCTCATTTGAATTCAAGGCTTTTATACAAGAGCAAATGAGTCTATTTCTTCAAAAACATGGTGAAATCATGTCCCTTAGCAAAGATATGAACATGCGTGTAACAATTTCCATGAAATCAACTCAAAATGCTAGGATATAAGCATGCATGCATGATTTATGCTACAATTCAACATTATAAGCCATATCTTGGCTCTAATCTTCAACAATCCTCTAAATCGTGCAAGAAGTAATTCAATTCATAAACAAGAAGGTAATTACTCTATCTTAAGTCTTACATTCAAGTGTAGAAACTCAATTTGCACAAACCCTCTACAATTTCTTCAAGTTTCCAAGCAAAATTCAAGATGAACAACTCAATTCCCTCACTCCCTTCTCTCTTGGTCTGTTGTGCTAAAAACTGAGCTGATGAAATGTGTATGAATGAGTGTATTAAGGCTCAATATGGTCTAAAGTAGTGGCCCACTCACAATGGCAAAGTTGTAGATAATGCAACTTATGGAATTAAGCTCATTTTAATCTAATTAAATCATACCAAATCACATTTCAGATAAATATACCGTAAATTCATATAAATTCTAATGATCATAAAACACTAATCGATTTCGGGTTCGGCTGCCGATAAGGCCTTCAATTTGCAGTTTAAACATAAAAACATGGACAGATAAGTTTAACAGTCAACAGATAGGTATGCATTTAAACTAGCGCATTCAATCAGTCAGTTCAGTATTTCAGTCGATTCAATTACTTATCATAATCAGTCTCAGTTTAGCAGTAATCAGTGGTTAATCGGTAAACAGTGGTGAGGGTTGTCACAATGTCCTCCAACAAATTGTCTAGCTGTAGTGTTGAAAACTATTGCCCTAATCAATGGGCTAGGCAATTTGGACTTATGCAAGCCACACCTTGCCCTTACTTCCACACCTTGCCCTTACTTCCACTCCACCATTAAAGAACAAATATGGACAAGGATCAACATCAAAGCTTCTTCTGAAGCCAAACTAATCGTAGTGGAGAATGAAGAACTTCTACAAGGCTTTAGCCACTTCTACTTCAAGCCTATTCCTGACCTCATGCCGGGTTTTCAACACTGGTGGACCCTAAATATAGGAGCATGTAAAAAAGAAACACTTATAAGCACTAAACAAAATATAGAAATCAAAGTTATTGTATACTCGTTAACATTGTATAATAAAAAGAAAAAAATTACTAAACACCACATAAATCACACCAACAAATGCTTTGTAATCTCAACAAATTAAATTGAAAATTAAATATCAAACAATGCATACCAACATGTACTCTGCAATTCCAAAAAAAATTAAATGCCAAACAATGCACACTAGCTAGTACTACTACTGCCAATCAAATTATAACCATATAAGCAAAATAAACATTATATTGTCATACACCTAAGCTAGTAGTGTATGTATACTTTACAAAAGAGTGGGAAAAAGTTTTACTGTTTGCTTCACAAAAAGTGGGTGTATGCTTTACAAAAGATGTGTCAATAATATGTCTTCAAACATGTATTTATCCAAACTTCCTCCTCATTACTTTCCAAAAGTTGTTGTATCAATTTGTATGTATCCCCAATAAGGAACATGCACAACAATCTGGTAATTTGTGCAAGCAAAAAAATATAGATTAGTACATTAATTGGATTAGGAAAAAAATATAGATTAGCAAAAAATTATATATCAAAATACTTTGAGATTAAAATTATCTTATTATAGTAATTGGATTCACCCGTGCCTATATAATTTTGTCTATATAATTGGTGCATAATTTCAACAATATTTTCACCCGTGCCTAAAGGCACTCTCCTTCCAGCCACACATGCAGTTTGTGAAACTCTAAATTTGAAAGGCATATATAGTATATATCCAAGCCCAAGTCGAGTAAAATCCATTCTTCGATCCAACTTACCCAAATAAGTTGTCAAACAAAAATCATCGCATTCATATAATGGTTGAATGTGGCTAAACCAAAGAGTTATTGCAAAGATGATTAATATAAAAAGTCATCAATTACATTAACTAAGACAATTTTAAAAATGATATTGTTGCCCTAAAAATTGGCCAAAGTTAAAAGGATTTGAAAGTCATTCTAGTATCGATACCTGAAATTAAAAAAAAAAATTAAAATTTGAAAAATAATATTAAAGTTAGATTAGATGGATTAAAACAAAATATCTAATTAAGAGAAAAAATGCCTAATGTTCAATATTTTCAAATCAACGTCACATAGTATGTAATAAACTTTCTAACTGCTCAAAAGAATCTATCATTTATCAGACACCACTTGCTATCACATACGGTCCAACTCACTTTCTTCACATGTTTCCTTGTCTAGTTTGACTACCTTTACTATGTACTTGACAAAAAATGAAAACACTTGTTTTCCTTTACTAACTAAACCAGCCAAGAAGAACAATGGGACAACAAAAGCTCTACACCACGAACAAAAGCTCTAAAACCAAACAAAATTAAATTTTAAAACAATTAAAGCTTACCTTGCATGAAGTATCCATTTTTGGATGATCATGCTTCTTTGAGTTTCCATCCCTGTGATAATGCATACATCATTTTCTAGAATTAGTAGGCAACAAAAAAGAATCAAACTTGAAATCAATGTTAATGGGCAAATCTAACTAAAACTAAACCCAAGGTTCATTAAATAAAATTAATTGGACTATCTTTTTAAACAAAGATTACAACCAAATGAAATTAACTGGACTATCTTTCATTAAAGGCTAGGATCACTTTTCCTTTTTGAATCAAACACAAAAGTACCCAAAAAATATAGAATAAAAAATCAAATTGAACCTATGAAACCCAAGTAGAAAGATTTGGAACTAAAATTTTAAGACCCAAGTAGTTAAAATCAACATAATCTAAATTTTTAAGACATGAATTGGAACTAATTAAAAGGAAGCTACCATCTATCTGTTGAACCTCAAATATCCAAGTAGATCATTTTCAGATAACTTTATTTTTTTTAACACAAAAAATAAAATAAAATAAATAAATACAAAAGTGAATGGCTAAAACAAAAAAGGAGAAGCCATCAATCACCAAGAATTTGCCCACAACATTTAAGAGGGCACTTCACCAACATTAAGGGTTGAAAGTGAAACCACCTTCTTCTTCACTTATGAGGTACCATTTTGCATAATCATCCAATTAAAAGTATGAAGATGGCTTAAACTGCTTCAAGCATAAAGTAAGTTTACTAAATTAATGTAGTTCCAAAACCAAATATTTGAAGAAAAATCAAAACGGCCAATTGGCTTAAAACTGGCTTTTGTTACTCTAGACCTCTTTACTATTTTTTTTTTTTTTTTTTTGTTACAAATTCTTTCTAAACCTCATTGAGCCAATCTCAGCATTGTTTACAGAGTCTTACAAAATAATTGGCGAAGCTGAAAGCATAATTTTTATTTATTTTTTTATTTTATCAGAACTTACAATTCTCACTCTAAAAGTAAAATAAAAAATGAGAGGAGAAGAAGAAGAACGAAAGAAAGAAAAAAAAAAAAAAAAAAAGAAACGAAAGAATAGGCTCAGCTTCTGTAAAAAATAATAGATAGTTTTCACCCAATGAAACTAAAATATATTGAGTTAAGAGTCACAGGGGTAAAGAGAAGAAAAAGGAAAAAATTGACTCTAACTCGTCCAATCAAAAATTTAACTTATTATAACCTCATTTTTTTTGTCACATTTGTTTTAAAATGAATATACAATTGTGCTTACAGTGTCTAAGTTTTAAAAATAAAATTTTAATTGATTATAAATGTTGGTAGAGTTATAGGGTGTAAAAAAAGTAATAGGCAAAGTTATTCTATTGAATCAACATAATCTAAATTTCTCCTCCACCCCCAAAATCACCTATATCAAGAAGAAAAATTCCAATAAAAAGAAACTCAATAAATAAACTTCTAGTTACCCAAAACAAATATCTAAAATTGTGAAGGAAAAAAAAAGGCTCACTTGTTAAATGGGCCGTTGTGCCATTGCTCTCCATTTCTTGAAACATTCACCAATAGACCCACATAACACTTCCATTCATTGTATAACCTGAATTTTTCATGTCACGACCCAAACCAGTCTCACATGACCGGTCTCACATGAGGCCTAAACTTAGTTACTTTAATAGCACTTAACCTCAGGGCTTAAACGGAAGCGAAACAATAAAAGAATAGACGTTCATTGAGCTGTGTCTAAATGCTAGGATCATGTTGCTTTGTCATACATATATAATATTCCACGAACGTTTCACAATACAGAAAAAAAAAAAAAAAAAAAAAAAAAAAAAAACATAGAAGTTAAGCATCCCCAACTTTTATACACATGCCCATTGTTCCCAAAACTTGCAACAAAACAGGCTATCAAAGGAATTGACCAAAATGAGACAAAAGAGTCACTTTGGGTGACTAACAAAACAGGTTCAGCTACAAGCTTCTGGGCTAGCCTAGGGTTGATCCACAAGCTAGTCACCTATAATACATTCAGAAAAGTAAAGTGAGCAAGGCTCAATGAATGATGGTAGTATAAACAAATTAGAAGTACGAACATAAATTAATAGTGCATTTGCTCAAGTCATACGCTTAGTTATAACTCCCCTTTCTGAATGGTCTTGGATTCACATAAGACAGAACGGCCTCAGGCCCAACTGAATACAAAACGGCCTTAGGCCCATCATAGTGGCAAAACAGCCTTAGGCCCAACAAAACATAGAACGGCCTTGGGCCCAATACATTACAGAACGGCCTAAGGCCCATTACGTTACAAAATGGCCTCTGGCCCATTTCATTACAGAACGGCCTCAGGCCCATTGTAGTAACAAAACAGAATGACCTTGGGTTCATACCGTATATGTCGGGGTTCAAACATATATACATATATACTGGACACATTGCATAAAACATTAAGTACTCATCCGGAGAATTGGGTCTTAAATAGCATTTATAAACACAAAACGTGAATAGAACGTTTTAGTAAGCTACTATCACTCACAGTGATGGGGGCGGATGTCGGTTCCTTCTTGCGGATGCCCTACACAAAGCATATAAATCATTAGCACATCACTTTTCTTTTTATTTCATATTATTTAATTCGCTACGCTTCACATAATTAAGTGCATCAGGGGAGCATCAAACGGACATAACTATATTTTTAAGAGATCAGGAAGAGCGAGAGAAGATCGCGAAATTTTCCAACTTGGGCTGCATGTGCGGAGGTCATCACTGCACGTGTGGGAAGGTTGACCGCACGTGCGGGCCGCACATTCCTTTTTAGCAGAATGCTTTTACCCTTCTCCTCTGTTTTTCGTACGTGCGGCTGTGAGCCCCGCATGTGCGATTGTGCCTCCCGCACGTGCGGCCATGGGCCCCGCACGTGTGGTCGTCTGCCCTGTTTTTCAGTCCAAAACTTCAATAATCTTGAGGCACAAGGGAGTAGTTCTCATAGCCAAACTCAAGATAGATTTGCATTAAAACATGACATAACAACACATAAACATGTGATTTTAGCTCTTTGCCCTCTTACACTTCAAATTTCCATGATTTCTCACTCTCACTACGTAGATATACATGCACAATGGATTAGCTATTCTTTGATATGAATTCAAACACATGAAAGAGTGAGATTAGGCAAAGCATAGAGAAATCAAGTGATTATGTTGCTATCTTACACATTCAAGAGGTACATGATCATGTGTTCAATCAAACCCTAGCTTTCATGGAGGAAGAATACTTCAATACAAAATTTAATTCAAATCAATTTAAGAGGAACTGAGAGTGTACCAATGATCTATACTCACTTTAAGTTGAATTCTTCAATTGCTCCTAGCAAGTTTCTCAATCCCCAAATTTGTTGACTTCCCTCTTCTCCCTTCTTCTTCCTTCTACCAAGTTCTCTAGATTGCCACTCCTCTTACATTTCAAAGAATGAGTCCAAATAAAAGGGCCGATATAACACTTATATAAGTTCAGCTTTTATCCTAGCCAAACGAGCCTTAACGATTCAAACAAAATAGATTTTCAATTAAGTTTCCCAAATGGCTCTAAAAATTTCTATTAGCATGTTCCCATACTCAATTTCAATCTATTACGCCTCTACGACTTTAAATTGTCAAGTTAACAATTTAATTTTAACAGATGTATTTCAACAAACGACAGGTAGATAACTATAACTCAACTATTCCCACATGTAAACATAACTTTACATGAAATTTCATATTAAACATATGATTTCTCATAAAACTAGAGATACAAACCACATAGGAGGGTCAGGTTATTACATTTCAAGTCTAATCAAAACAAAGTAAAACATCTTGTTTTTGAAAAATAATAAAATCAAACATAAAGGCATTCTAAACAATGCTAAAGTTTAAAATTATAGTAAAAATTATCACAATGATTATCATCAAAATTGTATGAAATTCAAGAAATCAAGTACTCATTCTTCTTGGTTCTTGCTTCTCTACCGTCTCTGAACAAAAAAACATAAACTGAACCTAGCTAATAATCTAGAAGATAGCCAACATGTAAAATAAAGCCTGGCTAATAAAATTTTAAGATAATTAATTTTCAATGAAGCCAAGTTAAACAATAGATAAGCAACAAATTATTGATAAATCCATCAATGGAAAGCAAACCAATTACCTAATCAACCATTGCAGCAAACAAAGCCAAAACAACTTTTTATGAGCTACTCAAACACTTCTTTAAGCCAAGGCATATGTACCTGAAGCAAAAAGAAGAATAGAGAATATAAGTAAACAAGCTCCATTATCCATTATCCAAAATCAACTCCCAAGAAAAATAAGATCCAACTCCCACTAATAAAAATTTACTAAATATCCAAGGCATGTATCATTCACTATTTGGGGGGAATGTAGAATAAACTATGATGGATTCACTCATTTACTTGGCCTGTCACTCAATATTTGAACAACAAAAAAGTATAATTATATAAGAAAATAAACTATTTTAAGTGAGGCATTTTACAGAACATACAAAATTTGACCATTAAAAACAACCGCCACAACTTTCTAGCAAAATTTGCAATTAGTTACCTAACCAAAGGTAATGATGAAGAAGATAACCAACAATTCTATAGCAAAATTGAATGCTTATGTGAAGCCCCCGAAATATGTATTCACTTTAAAAACCCTAATGTTGAATTATTTTCTTAAAGCCCCTCGGTTACTTGAATAAATTCGAATCTTGTCGGTTAGCATTACTATTTTTTTTTTTTCAAAACAGGAATTACACTAGCCGGATTAGGTTCCCTAACCTAATTTAACTCTACATAAATTACATGTATTTAACACCAAGCCCTTACTTCTTTATTAAATTCAAAATAAACCACAAAAACTAGCACATGTACCCTAATATTATTAGTACCATCAATCTTGTAAGATATACATACATATACACCTTGAAGAGTGTGCTCTAGGACCAAAACAAATAAAATAATAACCCATCACACTCCTAGGGAAGAGAGAGGAGCCAATTTTCAAGACTATGATTAAGATATTCTAGGAAATCCGAACCTAGTGACCTAGACCTAGGTTGCAAATCTCCAAACTAGTTACCTTTCAACTAGAGATCAACTAATTGATGCCAAAACCTAGAATTTAACACCTTAGTTACTCCTATCCCATTTGACACCAACCAAAATCCTAGCTTTCCCATCCATTTTCAACTAAAGGGCTTTTATGTCTTTTTATCCCAAAATTTGCCTATATATACCACACCCTCCCTAGCTTGCAAACATACACACAACACACTCACTCACACACACATTTTGGTTAGAGAGAGGGAGGAGAGCAAGGAAGACAAGTCTAGAGGAGGAGAGGGAAGAAGAAGAGAGTTTCTTGTGCAAAGCTAGAAGGTAAGCCACCAACACAACCTTCTCTTCATTTCCTTTTCTAATGCATGTTCTAAAGTTTCCGAATAATGTTCCAGATCTATTATTATCAAGTTCTTATGTCAAAAAAAATGCTAAGGGTTGTGTATTGATTTTATCCCTCTTGTATTTTCCCCATTTTGGCACAAACCATCTTCTTTTTGTACAAATCTCTCAACTTTTCAAGGGCACTCTTTCAAACAAATTTTCTGAGTTAAACAGGTGATAGTTAGCATATTTTCTTCACAAAAGAAATGAAACTTCCCATGGTGGAACCCCCTTTTTTATAAATTTTCTTGTTTTGGGCATTCTACCTTAAAACCTGTTTTTGCAGTCAACTTTCAAAAATTCCAGAAAAATGTACAAAAATATTCTGAACCTCTATTTTATGTCAAAACCTTTCTTTAGAAGTTATCTTTCAACTAAAATTGGTTTCATTGAAAAACATTGAGCGGTTTGCAAGAAAATCAAGTTTTCGTAACAGTCAACGGATCTGGACAGATTCTGGACAGCACTGGACTATTTTCTAAATAACTCAAAATCTGGAAAAGTAATCCCATTTCCGAAAAATGTTCTAGAAACTAGATCAAATTCCCTACGAACCATAGGAAGCCCAAGTCCGGTGGAAGATCTAAAATAGTCCTTTCATTTTAATTTTTATGTGATGCTAAATCTGGAAAATTTGTTATGCATGGATGTTTTATGCCCTTGTATTCATAAAAATGTTTATTAGCTTATGATCGTATCTTGGCATGATATTGTATGTGTTATGTTATGTTCCTTATCTTCTTCACCTTATGAATGCATGCTTGTGTGGACATTTTTATTTGGTTAAGTTGTCTAACCTTGATGTAAAATATCTAACTCAACGGGAAACCAAATTGGGAGGGTATTGGGTTTTCGAGCACTTGAGTCTTGAAAAGATGATGATATGTGATATATGGATTGTTGGGATGCGTTCCCTATTTGGAAGTTAAAGTCTTGCGCAAGTGGTTTTCGGAACCCTTGAACGGAGCGGTTGTATTCGGACCTTAGGTGGTTTGGTGTGAGGAGGGATTCGGGCAAGGCCCTATTTTACCGTCTCTTTTGAGGCCCTGCGGTTGGCGCTACGCGGTATATAACCGTTGGTAGGCATCCGAGGTTAGTTCTGCAACAAAGTAGCAAAAGAGGGGGCATACCGAATAATCCGCGTCCGATTCTTGTGGTTGGGAGGACGAAATCTCTTTGGGGGATTTCTAGATTACTGACATCTAACCTAACCATCCATTTATTTATTTATTTATCCATTTATTTGAGTAACATGCTTTACTACTTGGTGCTATAATTGTGATTGTGTATTGGACTAGGAAAAAGGGGTGGGGTGTGTGTGTGTTTACTGGGCATTCAAAGCTCACGGTGTATCATGCCAGGTGACGAAGCGGAATTTATAGCTGGAGACGACGAGCCCGAAACCTTCGAAGACTTTTGGCTATCTTAGGAAAGCTAGAAATTTCCTTTTGTTATTTTGTAAGAACTCATGTGAAGTTTTAAGCTTTCTTTTTGGGATGTAATGTAATGGAACAATCTTTTAATCAAGTATATTGTGGTTATTATGTAATTATATTCTATGTATGAACCTTAGCGTTGCTAATGAGACCTTGTGTCAATGCCTTGTAAGATCTGTCAAAAAGGTAGCGCACTGCCTAAGAAAGCCGGACTTAGAAGGGAGGCTATTTGACTCCTCCGGCGATTTGGGATCTTACTTGGTTATTGACCATAGGACTCACTAGTGACTTTCCCTTGACTACAACCTATAGTGTAGAATCGGGGCGTCACAGCTTATGCGTCATGAAAATTTTATAGATGTTAGAAAAGTGAATCTGAAAGGGCCTATTCGTTGAAATAGAAAAATGAAATGTGATTTAGATTTAACTGAGAAAAAATGTTAAAAAAAGAAAAAAAGAAAAAAACATATAATATAGTTGATTTCTTGCTCCTCCTACCCTACCCACCCCAACAATGGTAATTATAAGAAAAAGAAGAAAAAAAAAATCAGACTTACAAATTTCCTACACAACCAACCTAAGAAATAATCACAGAATAACAATGCTTCAGACACAATGTTTCAATGTAAACATCAATAAACTTGTTGTCAATATTATTGAAACAAAAGATTATTGAAGATTATTAAAGATTATTGAAACATTATAGAAATTAAAGATTATTGAAACATGTTGGAAATTAAAGATTATTGAAACAAAAGATATCAAAAAATTAGAGTAAAGATTATTGAAACATTGTTTAAGATGGGTTTGCTCACCTAAAAAATCAAAGCCCAGATTAATGTATAGATATTAGTCTCATCCTCAATTCAAAAACACCCTTGAAATATTTTCTCAAGTTTGGGATCAAAATGTTGGGATCCATCCCTGTACATCCATGGAAATCATATATATTTTGCCAAGTTCAGTCTTCGTTGTAATTTGTATGGGATAAAAAACACCCAATTCAAAAACACCCGTGCCTATATATATTAGGATCAGAATGCATATGTATCCAAATCCTCTCTCTATATATATATATATATCTATATATAGACTTGTATACTTGCTTGAAAATTTAAAAATCTACGAGGAACAGAGTTGTGAATCACATACATGCATACATATATTATTTATGAATTTTGTTGTGTGTAGTTTTGATGAATGAAAAGACCCATCTGAGGAAGTCGTAGCTAGAGGCAGAGGAATGTATATTTCTTTTCTTCTTCCAATTTTCCATTTTTTGTTTAAAAAAAAACACACTCTGTTTGGTTGCCGAGAAAGCTGAACCTTACATTTCAATTGATTCGTTATGTAAAATGAGAATTCTCTACTCAGAAAGACCCACTTTAGTCTTCGTTCCAATGATTTTCTCACATTTTCTCAAGTTTCTAATTGAAATATTAAAGTTCAAATCTTTAAATTAATTATGGTTAATTTTCTCTTAATTGGCATAGGTTTTGCCTTGTGCCTCTAGCAAGAGCTTTCTTAGACATGGCTTCTCAATCGGTATGATGAATTTTCTATTATTTTTACATATTGGAATCATATATATACATATATATTGGAATCATTTATATACATATATATATACATTCATAATCATATATAAAATTATATATATAGTACACACAAATGCATATATATATACATATATTTCCGACTCCCATCTCTGAATCTCTCTGTTTTATTTTTACTCCCATCTTTGAATCTCCCATCTCTCTGATCTCTTTTGCAGTGGCATTCAGTCTTCGTCAATATTGAAAGGGGTTTAGGGCTGCCACTGTTGATGACGATTGGGATGGCGGAGAGAGTGAGAAAGGACGAGAGTGGGCTCCGACAGGGAAGCACGGACCCGACGTGATCCCAAAGCCTCCCTTGCTAAACTATCTACACAAACATTTGAAAAACGTATTTTCAAAAAAAGTTTTGATATTATATTTTCATTATTATTTTAATCAATTTTAAAATGTTAGAAACAAGTTTTTAAAAGAGTAAATTAGTGATAAATTCAATCTAAAGAGAGTATAAGGTATTAGGTCAAATGAATATTTTTTGCTGGTGAGAGATCTACCTCTGTGAAATAGTTTAGTGAGAAATCATTTTGTTGATTCTGGAAGACATTTTATTTTCAATTTTATCCATTAATTTATCTGTTGATCTTTTTTTATTCGTTGACTTTTTTTTTTGACTATCTGTTCAAAAAATAATTCTATTTGTTCAATTTTTTTTATCTATCTATTCAAATTCTTGTTCTATTTTTTCCTATCGGTTGAAATTTCTATATGTGTAAAATTTTATCTGTTGAAATTCTTGTCCTATATTTTCCTATCTATTAAAATTTTTGTTCTAATTTTTTTAGCTATTGAAATTCAAACTTATTTTTCCCTATCTGTTGAATTTTGCAAGCCCATTTTTCCTATCGGTTTATATTTTTTTATTTGTGAAAAGTCATTTGTATATTTTTTTATCTGGTAAAATTTAAATCTTTGTGATTGAAATACACTAAACCTCTATTTGTTCAAATTTTTAACAAATCTGACCTATTTATCAATTTTTTTTTAATCCGTTGCAATCTATTTCATCATTATCATTATTATCAACAACATCAACTAGCGCAAAAAAAAAAAGAAGTAATATATTGAAAAGATTTGTTGTTGAAAAGATAAAATGATCCATGATTTGTTGAAATTTCATATCTATGATTTGGAAATTTCCATGTCCATATATTAAAAAAAAAATTAATTGTTGAAAAAATCAAATGATCCATGATCTGAACGTTTGATCTGTTGAAAAGATCAAAGAACTTTAAAAAAAATAATAATAAAACAGAGAGAGATCTCATATCTACAATTACTAAAAAAAATAAAATAAATAAAAAAAAAATAAAAAAAAAAAGGAGGAAAGAGAGAGGGAATCTTTTAAGATCACAAACTTGTAGATTATATGTATATATATATATGTTTCTGTGTGTATATTTCATCATCATCAACAACAACCTTTTCAAAAAAAAAAAAAACAGAACATCATCAACAACTAAAAAAAGAAAAGAAAAGAGAGAGACCAAACCCAAATTACAAAAGCAATGACTAAGAGCAGCACAAAAATATCACGAAATTAAAACATTGAAAATCTATCAACAAAATCTTAGAGATCAAAGTAAAGTGAACAAATACACACATCATCGATGCTTCACTGAAATCCGCATCCACGTTGGGTCCATGTACTTGAATATGAGATCTTGTTGATTGAACTCATGCAACTATGCAAATGTGAACAATGCAGGCTTCACGTGACTTTCCCCTCCAGAACAATCACCGATCTTGGTTATCTTCAACTGTTTGAGGGTTGTACAGTGTTCCTCTTCTCATGTCGTACACAAACACAAACATAAATACATAAAGAGAATGGTGAATTACACTTGCACCTCTAAAATTTGGGTTTAATATATATGACCCCTGACGTTTGAAAAATTTTGCTAACTCCTTGTCATTATAATTATTTAGATGAAATGAAAACATTAAACTCATACATTCTCTCTTTTCTTGCTTTACTTTACTTCCCTTGTTTTTTTTTTTTTTCTTCTTTCCTTAGCTTTACTTTTCTTCTTTTTTTCAATATAATTTTCTTTATGTTTCTACTAGGAGTTGTTGTCTTTTATGTAAGTAGGAGATTTGTGAAATAAGACTATTAATCACAGGGGTGAGAATGTAATTTTCAAAACGTTAGAAGGTGGGATGTAATTGGACCAAACTTTATGGGGTGTCAGTGTAATTTACCCTAAAGAAAAAGAAAGAATGTGAGCTTCATAGTAGAGAGAGAGAGAGAGAGAGAAAGTTCTGGTTCGGTTTCGTTGAGATCTAGTTCGGTTTCATCTAGATCATAAACTTGGATCATAAATCCGGTAGAAATAAAGAGAGAGAAAGAGAGGAAAAAAAAGAAAAGGGGAGAGAGGGGGCTGAGACGATAAGGAAGACGAGGAGAGAGTGGTAAACGATAGCGAAGAGGCGATAACGACGACGAAGATACGGCGAAGAGAGTCATAGCGCTGTGCTCAGCACTGTCGTCTTCACTCTGATTCTTTTTCTTCTAGGAGGCGACGGCGATCAATGATGCCAAAAGGGAAATGGAGAGAGAGAGAGAGAGAGGGAGAGAGATGATAAACAGATATCACGCATGAGAAATGACGGGGTGGTGGAGGGATATTTTGGTTATTGTATGATAACTTGTCCTTATGGACATAATAAATTAACGCTTGAACCTTTGGACAAGAAAAATCGAACATTGAATTTTTTGCCCAAACACCCTTTTTAAAAACGATTTTAAGAAAAAGCCAATTTACCCTATAATACAAAATATAGTATAAATCCACCCTATTATAGGAATAAAATTTTGGGCATACCCTAGTCACGGAAATTGGCCCAAAAGAAGAGTCTAGGCCCAGTTTATTTTCATTTTCAGACAGGAAGGGTGTAATAAACCTAATAAATCTAATAAATAAACCTAATAAATAATATAGGGAAAATATCACATCAACGATATTTTTAAAAATTATTACAAATCATTAGTAAATTTTAAAAATATTAATAATTTAAAAATTTTCATGATTTTGTAATTTTTTTTTAAAGTACCACTATTTTGTATGTCTTTGTGTCTTGGCGCTCGAGCGGGCATTCTTGCGCTCGAGCGGACCATGTTTTTTATTCTTGACGCTCGAGCGGCCTGTTTTCCACTCGAGCGGGAATGTCGTATATCAGAAGGCAGTTAGGCATTTTTGAATCACTTTTTACATTCACACTCTCTCTCTTACTTTCCCAAAACCGATTTTGAGAGCTTCTCTCTCTAGAAACTCCCTTCTCTCTAGGGTTTGATCTAGTTAGAGTACTTCCCTTTCCTTCGACCTTTGTAAAAGTTGTGTTGATCGTCGAGGGCTTCGTTTTGATCTGAAAAGTTTGGAGTTTGGAGCACTTTGGTTTTGGTCTCTTCTCCATTTGAGCTCTAACTTCGAGGTAGGGATATCCTACTCCATCTTATGAGCTTTGTCTTTGAATTTTAGTATTTCGATATATTGGGGGTTGTTGGGTAATTTTGAGAAAGTTAAGTGTGTGTAACACATTGAGAAAATGAATTAATGTTAGATCATTGATGAAAATGGAACCTTAGGGTTGTTGTGAGAATTATGGGAAAATGCCCTAATTTGTTGGTAAATTAATTTGTATAATTAATTTTGGGATATGAGAAATTGAATTGAGAATATTGGAATTGGGAAGATGTGGGATGAAAGGGTGTAGTTGGATTAATTTATCGCTCACCTAGACATAATGTTGATATGTTATTCATTTGGTGCATTTATTTCCTATTTAGAAATAACTGCTTTGGGCTATCGGTGGAGGATAGTCATGATTGTTGTAGACAATGCATGATGATTAGGCAAACTAAAACTAATCAATGGACTGTGTCATCGAATATGACGGTTGAAAGAATACATTAACTTTATGTATTGCTTGATGATGTATATGATAATTGTTTATATGCATTGTGTTGTGTGGGAGAAGATAGGGGATGTACTCCACTGTTTAGGGAAAGATAGGGGATGGACCTCTAAACCGGTTAATGTTTGGGAGAAGATAGGGGATGGACTCTGGTGATACAGCTCATATGCTTATCCGTTGAAATGTTGATACAGCTCATATGCTTATCTATGGAAGTGTTGATATAGCTCATATGCTTATCTATGGAAGTGTTGATATAGCTCACATGCTTATCTATCGAAGTGTTGATATAGCTAGTACACTTATCTGTTGTGAAATGGAAAATGTTCAACATGAGTTACTATCTCATGTAAGTGTTTGGCCAGGTTCTGAGCCATAATTATGAATTGAGAATTGGATAAGAAATGGGAAGTGAAATGTAATATGGACATGATTGTCATTAAACTGTAACACAGTATAAGTTGGAATATAAGTGTGGACCATCTATTGAATGCTATTATTTTAGTCATTGTTTATGGTTGGTTTGGTGTATTTCTAGTGGGCTGTGGCTCACCCTATATGGGACATCATTTTTAGGTACAGGTAGCATGCCACCTCCAATGATATAGCTTGGGAGGCTTGGGACTGTTGGACTGTTTTGTGTTTTTGGTTGTATTACATGTATATCAAGCCAAGGGCTTTCTTTGTATAGAGCTAGCACTCTCTTTTTGTAACCAAGTGTTGACTTGGAAAGTTGTAAGTCTTTAGGGCATTTACTTTTGATGTCAACATGTAATACACTTTTGTAAAGATTACTCTGATGGAATATATTTATGCTTTATTCTCTTATGTCTAAGCATGCTATTGTTGGATGAATTATGGGTTTATTTTGAGGGCGTTACAACTTGTTATCAGAGCGTACCAGGTTCGAATACTTTGGGTACGTGGGAAGTGATTAGTATCACAATGGGTTTGTCTAGCTTGATAGAGGCCTAGATGTAGTGTCATATGCTATGTGTTTAATTGATAACATGCTTATGTGACTATATGGGTATGGAATGTAGTTTCTAGGATACTGATTGGATCCTTGGGTTCCTGGGAGTCTTGTTGGAAAAGCACTTGATGAATGTTGTTTCTAACCAGAACTCTAGTAACGCCTCGGGACTGTCATTATCCGGAAATGAAATTCGTAATTGCTTATGTGATTATGTGCTTATGTGGAGTGAATTACAGTTGTCCATGTATTAGGACGCGAGTGTAATAGTTTCAGCACATTTGTGAATGTGCTAATATTCTTCGTTACCTTTATTAGGATGTCAGGACGAGGAAGAGGTGGTAAACGTGGCAGGCGTGGTAGGCAGGGGATGCCTTTACTGGATGATATTCCGACACAACAAGAGGGAGTTGGCCAGGCCAATGTGGCCGAGCTAGTGGGTCAGCAGGCTATGAGCGCCTTGGCCCGAGAGATAGCAGGAGCTTTGGGCATTCTTAGAGCTGGGAATCAGGATCAGGCCCACGTTGCCGAGGCAGGGCCTTCTTTCCTGAAGAGGGAATTCTTCCGGTCTAATCCAGACGAGTTTGTTGGGGATCCGAAGGAGCCGCTTAAGGCAGATGAGTGGTTGAAACAAATGGCAAAGACGTTTGAGATGCTTGGCATCGAGGACGGGGCTTTAAAAGTGACCTTGGCATCTTTCCAGCTTAAGGAAGATGCGGGCCAATGGTGGAAGTACGAGAAGGGCCGTGTTGGTGGTGCATGGGACGCGTTTGTAGATGCTTTCCAGGAGAAGTTCTTATCTTCAGCTGCCAGAGAGAAGCTGAGGGAACAGTTTTGCCAGCTTAAACAGCAGGGTTTGTCAGTGGCCGAGTTTGAGGCCACATTTACCAGTCTGTCCAGGTTTGCACCTGAGCTTGTGGCATCCGAGGAATGCCGTTGCTTTGAGTTTGAGCGGAAGTTAAGGCGTGGACTCAAGTTGAGGGTTGGAGGGTCTTTTATTCGAGAGTATAGACGTCTGGTGGATGCTGCAGCTCATATGGAGATTATGATGCAGGAGGAGGATGAGGAGAAGCATAGAGGCTCCAAGAGGAGCCAAGATGGCCAGGGTGATGGTAGGAGACAGAGAGGTTTTAACCCTCAGCAGTCTCAGGGTGGTGTGGCTAGATTGACCTTTCCAATGCCGAGGGCAGGATCCAGGAGAGGTAATCAGGGAGGCTTGACTTGCTTCACGTGTGGCCAGCTGGGTAACAAGTCTTCAGTTTGCCCACAGAAAGGAGGAGGTCAGCGAGCTGCTTCTTCTTCGGCTCGACCTCAGGGCTAGAGTCAGGGCAGGGGCCAGCCACTGTCTTGCTATCAGTGTGGTCAGCCTGGGCACCTGAAAAGGTTTTGCCCACAGTTGAGTGCCACTTCGGGAGCGTCTGGTTCTAGGCAGACGCAGAGTTATCAGCCAACTCAGTCTGTGCAGGCCTCGAGGGCCAATCCGGGAGCTTCGTCGTCCCAGTCTGTGCAGCAGTCTTTTGCTCCTAGGGGTGAGCAGGTGGATCAGGGGCCTACAGGGTGCGTGTATGCTGTTACCGCGCAGGAGCTAGTACCGGCTCCATCAGTTGTGAGAGGTACCTTTCTGTTTTGCAGCTCAGTTGCTAGTGTGTTGATTGATACGAGTGCATCTCATTCTTTTGTATCTGCTGCATTTGCATCTGTTTTGGAGTTGGAGTTGGCACAGTTAGCATCTCCTATATGTGTAGTGTCACCCGTTGGGGGTGAATTGATCTTGAAACACGGATGTAGGGGTTGTGATATAGAGGTCGTCAATCGTCGGCTTCCGTTTCCTTTTGTTGTTATGCCCATGAAGGGTTTCGATGTTATTTTGGGTATGGACTGGCTGTCATCATACCGGGCTGTTATCGATTGCTATCGCCAGAGGGTCACAGTATGTACCTTGAGCGGGGAGTGTTTCCATTTCTTGGGGGATCAGGTTGGTAGTGTGTTGCCACCGGTGTATGATCCGCGAAGGCGGAGTGAGCTTAGTGGTCTACTTGCTAGCTTCATGAGTAGTGAGTGTGATGAGACCCAGATTATATTACCGAGAGTGGTTTGTGAGTATTCAGATGTTTTTCCCGAAGAGCTCGTTAGTTTGCCACCTCACCGAGAGATAGAGTTCTCTATTGATTTAGTGCCCGGTACGACGCCAATTTCTATGGCACCTTATCGTTTTACCCCAGCCGAGTTGAGTGAGTTGAAGATTCAGCTCCAGGAATTGCTAGATAAGGGTTTTATTCGCCCTAGTGTTTCGCCGTGGGGAGCACCGGCCCTCTTTGCTAAAAAGAAAGATGGTGCCTTGAGACTTTGTATCGACTATCGAAAGTTGAATCAGGCTACGGTTAAGAATAAGTACCCTATGCCCCGTATAGATGATTTATTTGACCAGTTGAAAGGTTCCCGTTGTTTCTCTAAGATAGACTTGAGATCGGGTTACCACCAGTTGAGGGTCAGGGATGAGGATATTCTGAAGATGGCATTCCGTATGCGGTATGGCCATTATGAGTTTCTGGTGATGCCATTTGGGCTTACCAATGCACCGGCAGTCTTTATGGACTTGATGAACCGGATCTTCCTGGAATTCTTAGATCGCTTTATGGTCGTTTTCGTGGACGACATTCTTATCTATTCACCTTCTGAGGAGGAGCACGAGTAACACTTGAGAGTGGTGCTTGAGTTGCTTAGAGCCCATAGGCTGTATGCCAAGTTTGGGAAATGTGAGTTCTGGCTAGGAGAAGTCAAGTTCTTAGGCCATGTGGTATCCGGGGAAGGGGTGTCTGTTGATACATCCAAGGCTGAGGCAATGCAAGATTGGGCACAACCTAAGAGTGTCTTTGAGATCTGCAGTTTTCTGGGATTAGCTAGGTATTATCGCCGGTTTGTGAAAGATTTCTCCAGGCTACCTTCGCCGTTGACTAGATTGACGCGGAAAGGGGTCAAGTTTGTGTGGAGTGAGACTTGTGAAAAGTCGTTCCAGGAGTTGAAAGTTAGGTTACCACCGCTCCGATTTTGATTATTCTGGAGAGAGGTTTGGGTTATGCGGTTTATTGTGATGCCTCATGAGAGGGTTTGGGTTGTGTGTTGATGCGAGAGGGGAAAGTGGTTGCTTATGGCTCACGTCAGTTGAAAATACACGAGATGAATTACCCTACGCATGATCTTGAGTTAGCAGCTGTGATTTTTGCCTTAAAGATTTGGAGGCACTACCTTTATGGTGAGAGGTGAGAGGTATTCTCGGACCATAAGAGTTTGAAGTATTTGTTTACATAGAGGGACTTGAATTTGAGGCAGAGAAGGTGGATGGAGTTCATTGAGGACTACGACTTTGAGTTGCACTATCACCCGGGAAAGGCCAATGTAGTGGCCGATGCCCTTAGCAGGAAGTCCATTAGTGATGTAGCTTGTATAGCCATCCGGGAGTGGGAGATGTTGGGTGCACTTGGCAAGTTTAATTTGCTTCTGGGCGAATCCGTTGAGGCTGCAGCCTTGTTTTCTGTTGTTGCACAGCCTACACTCGTGACCCGAGTGTTAGAGGCACAGAGAGGTGACCTTGAGGTAGAATCCCTCCGAGAGAAGATCTCCAGTGGGAAGGTTGAGAAAGGTTTGACGGTGTATCCCGACCTGAGTGTGAGATACAGAGACCGTTTGTTTGTGCTGGAGTCTTGCCAAGAGGAAGTACTCCGAGAGTTTCACCATTCACGCCTTGCGGTGCATCCGGGAGGCACTAAGATGTATCGTGATTTGGGTCGCCAGTTTTGGTGGCGGGGTATGAAGAAGAATGTAGCGGTTTTCGTGTCTAAGTGCCTTACTTGTCAGCAAGTGAAGGCCGAGCATCAGAGGCCAGTGGGTTTGTTGCAACCCTTGCCTATTGCCGAGTGGAAATGGGAGCATGTTACTATGGACTTCATTGTAGGTCTTCCGAGGACTCAGCGAGGTAGTGATGCTATTTGGGTGGTTATAGACCGGTTGACTAAGTCGGCACATTTTATCCCTATGCGCGTGAAAGATTCGGTAGATCATCTAGCTAATTTGTATATTCGGGACATAGTGAGGTTGCACGGAGTCCCAGTGACGATCGTCTCAGATAGAGACCCTCGTTTTACTGCTAGGTTGTGGCAGAGTTTGCAAAGTGCCTTGGGCACTAAGTTGACCTTTAGTACGGCTTATCACCCTTAAACTGACGGGCAGTCCAAGCGTACTATTCAGATCCTTGAGGATATGCTTCGAGGTTGTGTCCTTGACTTTAGTGGGACGTGGGAGAGGCATTTGCCCTTGGTGGAGTTTGCCTACAACAACAGCTTTCAGTCTAGTATCGGTATGGCACCGTTTGAGGCCTTGTATGGCCCACCGTGTAGGTCTCCAGTTTGTTGGGCCGAGGTGGGTGATGCACCTTTGTTGGGTCCGGAGTTGGTTAGGGAGACGACGGAGAAAGTTGAGCTTATCCGAAGGAGGCTTGTTACAGCCCAGAGTCGCCAAAAGAGTTATGCCGACCGTAGGAGGAGGCCTTTGGCGTTTGGGGTAGGTGATCATGTTTTCTTGAAAATATCACCTAGGCGAGGTTTGATGAGGTTTGGAAAGAGTGGGAAGTTATCCCCTCGGTTTATCGGTCCTTTTGAGATCCTTGAGAGGATTGGGGAGGTTGCTTACCGTTTGGCTTTGCCACCGTAGTTGTTCGGGGTACATGACGTGTTTCATGTTAGTATGCTTCGAAAGTACGAGCCGGATCCGTCACATGTATTAGATTGGACCGACTTGGAGGTCGATGAGAATGCCTCGTATGAAGAGAGACCGGTTCGAGTCTTGGATAAGCGGAATCAAGTCTTGCGAGGCAAGACCATTCCTTTGGTGAAGGTTTTGTGGAAGTATCACGAAGTGGAGGAAGCCACTTGGGAACGTGAGTTGGAAGTCCGTGAGAAATATCCGGACATGTTTGTTGATGTGTAATCATGCGTTGGTAATTTTGTAATAACGTTGAACTTTAAGAGTATTATATATGTCTTAAGTTGTAAAACATTGTGAATGTTTTGATTTATGGAAGTATTGTAGAACTTGCCTTGAAATGGAAGTTTGTTATAACATTATATATGTTGAATGTATTGTAGAAATGGAGATACATCATAAATGTTGAAAATGATGTGGAATTGTGAAACATGTATGTAGAAATTGTTGAATTTCGAGGAAATCATGTTGTTAATACATATTGAGATATGTGGTAAATTGCCTCTTGAATAGAGATGGAATGACCGGAAATGGGTCGAGTTGTTAAATTTTGCATTGTAATAATGTTGAGAATTGAGAAAATCTTGTTTTTGAAAAACTTGTATTTAATTTCAGGGACGAAATTCTTTAAGGGGGGAAGGTTCCCGGTTTTCCCTTTCTGTATTTGCTGTATTCCGGACTTTGGTTCCGTGGAGTTGGTAGTTGTATCTATCTTATTGTCGTCCTTTGATTCCATTTGTTTGAGTTTTAGGATATGTTGGGCATGTTTCGAGCAGGTGGGTTGAGCCTTGGTCTAAAATCTTGTTGTTAGGTTTTTGGTCGTTTCGCTCGAGCAGGTCGTCTAGCGCTCGAGCAGAGATTGCACACTCCCAGTATTTTGTGCTCTGTAAAACTTCTGCAGGTGTGATTTCTACGCTCGAGCGGGCTTGTTGGAGCTCGAGTAGGTAGTACTTTTTGGTGAAAGTTCTGGGAGATGAAAATTTGCGCTCAAGCGGACTGGTTTTTCACGCTCGAGCGGGTGTGCTTTGTCTTTGTGTCTTGGCGCTTGAGCGGGCATTCTTGCGCTCGAGCGGACCATGTTTTTTATTCTTGACGCTCGAGCGTCCTGTTTTCCGCTCGAGCGGGAATGTCGTATATCAGAAGGCAGTTAGGCATTTTTGAATCACTTTTTACATTCACACTCTCTCTCTTACTTTCCCAAAACCGATTTTGAGAGCCTCTCTCTCTAGAAACTCCCTTCTCTCTAGGGTTTGATCTAGTTAGAGTACTTCCCTTTCCTTCGGCCTTTGTAAAAGTTGTGTTGATCGTCGAGGGCTTCGTTTTGATCCGAAAAGTTTGGAGTTTGGAGCACTTTGGTTTTGGTCTCTTCTCCATTTGAGCTCTAACTTCAAGGTAGGGATATCTTACTCTATCTTATGAGCTTTGTCTTTGAATTTTAGTATTTCGATATGTTGGGAGTTGTTGGGTAATTTTGAGAAAGTTTGGGGCCAATGTGTAATTTTCAAAAGAGAGGTTTTCAAATTTATAAACCGAAGTGTCTGTAACACATTGAGAAAATGAATTAATGTTAGATCATTGATGAAAATGGAACCTTAGGGTTGTTGTGAGAATTATGGGAAAATGCCCTAATTTGTTGGTAAATTAATTTGTATAATTAATTTTGGGATATGAGAAATTGAATTGAGAATATTGGAATTGGGAAGATGTGGGATGAAAGGGTGTAGTTGGATTAATTTATCGCTCACCTAGACATAATGTTGATATGTTATTCATTTGGTGCATTTATTTCTTGTTTAGAAATAACTGCTTTGGGCTATCGGTGGAGGATAGTCGTGATTGTTATAGACAATGCATGATGATTAGGCAAACTAAAACTAATCAATGGACTGTGTCATCGAATATGACGGTTGAAAGAATACATTAACTTTATGCATTGCTTGATGATGTATATGATAATTGTTTATATGCATTGTGTTGTGTGGGAGAAGATAAGGGATGTACTCTACGATTTAGGGAAAGATAGGGGATGAACCTCTAAACCAGTTAATGTTTGGGAGAAGATAGGGGATGGACTTCGGTGAAACAGCTCATATGCTTATCCGTTGAAATGTTGGTAAAACTCATATGCTTATCTATGGAAGTGTTGATATAGCTCATATGCTTATCTATGGAAGTGTTGATATAACTCACATGCTTATCTATCGAAGTGTTGATATAGCTAGTATGCTTATCTGTTGTGAAATGGAAAATGTTCAACATGAGTTACTATCTCATGTAAGTGTTTGGCCAGGTTCTGAGCCATAATTATGAATTGAGAATTGGATAAGAAATGGGAAGTGAAATGTAATATGGGCATGATTGTCATTAAACTGTAACACAGTATAAGTTGGAATATAAGTGTGGACCATCTATTGAATGCTATTATTTTAGTCATTGTTTATGGTTGGTTTGGTGTATTTCTAGTGGGCTGTGACTCACCCTATATGGGACATCATTTTTAGGTACAGGCAGCATGCCACCTCCAAGGATATAGCTTGGGAGGCTTGGGACTGTTGGACTGTTTTGTGTTTTTGGTTGTATTACATGCATATCAAGCCAAGGGCTTTCTTTGTATAGAGCTAGCACTCTCTTTTTGTAACCAAGTGTTGACTTGGAAAGCTGTAAGTCTTTAGGACATTTACTTTTGATGTCAACATGTAATACACTTTTGTAAAGATTACTCTGATGGAATATATTTATGCTTTATTCTCTTATGTCTAAGCATGCTATTGTTGGATGAATTATGGGTTTATTTTGAGGGCGTTACATCTCCAATAATATATTACTAATTTATGATAAACATAATGATGGTAATTTATTAATAAAAAAACCTAATAAATATACTAACAAATTATGTAATAAATTATGATAATGTATTAATAAATTATAACACCAATAAATATAAATTATACCATTATTTAATAAAGAACAAGATATCTAGATATATATACATATATATTTTTACGCGATAATAGACTATCATATTTTGGAAAGTCTATAATAACTGAAGTAAAATGTAATTTGTGTGGATGACCATTAAATTTCAATTGTAGATCATGATAATATGTAGTGTATGTTTTCATTGTAGACCGTGGTATTAATATTAAATAAACATTATAGATATAAATATGCATAAAATAACATATATGTGTGAGCCCAATATTAAACCTGGATGTTCAACAAACAAAGCATATCTGAGCTCATCCTTCACAGGCCCAAACTGAACCAGGCCCGTTAGATTGCCGAGAAGTGAAGCGCCAAGCAGCTTGCTTGCCGATCAAATGATGTGCTGAGTAAGTGGATCAGACAGAATTGGAAGCAACTATGCCGAGTACCAGAGTGGGCCCGAGCTATCCTTTTCCAGAGGTGTAGTAGTAGGAACTTGGACCCTGACATTAAAGTGATGATAACAAATAGATCAAATTATATAGGAAATATCTACACCATCTACACCAGAGGACTATATAAAGAAGGTAGATACAAGGGAAAATGCATGCACTATTAACCAACTAGAGTTTATCTCTAAAGTATCATACTCATTCCCTCTCACACACCATTTAACTTAACCATCGGAGTGCTAATTCTGGTACCTCCGACTGGAGTGTTTCTTGTTTCAAGCATCGGAACAACAACTAAGTAAAGGATTGTTTAGGACGAAGGAATGCTGAAGAACCACTCCTCACAATATCTTTTAGAATATATATATATATATATTAGAAACACCATATATCTCAAAATGCAACATAAAACAAAATAAACAAACAAATTTAAACATATAAATGTAATACCAATAGATAAAATTATACCTAAAAGAATAAATTATGTATTTGTATTTGCTTTTTAGTTTGAGGATTTTCTTTCAAGAATAGAGATCAAATTGGTTAAAATGAGAGTGCCTTAGTTGTTGTAACCAGTTTCAAGGAACATAAATTACAAGCCAAAATAGAACCTGTAACCAATAATATATAAACAAAAATGAAAATCTAGAAGTCATCAACACTCTTTCTTTTGCTGCAGTTGATCAAGAAATCGGGCACTAACTAGGACCAGTACCTGTAGAAAATAATACCGCCCCATGATATAATAATCGGAATAAAAATGTTCAACTTGTCTCCTGTCATATAAACCATAATCTGCTGACAACAGAAAATGCTAGGGAGTGTTTGTCCACTACAAAAGGAGAGACACTTCAAGGTAGTTTTTCAAATGCTTAATTTTAGGCGCTTAATTTGTTGCCTTGTGGTTCTGAAATTGAAGCTTGATTTGCAGATAGTATAAGAACAGTTGAAGGGTACTCGTATATAACTGTGATGAGGCACTTTGAAAGTGGTACTGCTTGAAGAGCAGCAGCTACTGCCAGTATTCCTGTTATTATTGCATGGGATGGTCCAGGGCAGCATCCAACTCAAGTAAGCATGATCTAAGCCCTTTAGACTATCTTTAGTTAGATTCTTCTACATATTGAAGTTGAATACTGACATGATATTAGAATCTGTATGCTGTAGTGATGTAGGAGTTTTTGGCTTAAAAAATTTGATGTCTGTTCTGCATGCGTATCTGTATGCTCACTATTTGTTTGTACAAATGTAACATCCAAACCTTGAGTTAACTTTCAATTGATCTAAGCACTGTTCATCATTTGTGTTACGTCCTCAATCATCCATAACAATTTTTTTTGAATCATCTGTCACAAATCATGATTGATCATGATTTATCCTCTTACTGTTTGTTAAGGGATGCATGTAGTACATTAAGTTCTTTCTGTTTCGAGGTGTTCCAATTCTCTCTTTTACGGACTGACTTGATTGTTTAACATATTTTTTAAGAATAGCATTGTTATATAAGTCAAAAAACTAGACTTAATTTTTAAGCTTAATAATGTGTCAATCAATTATCTAATGTAACACTCTCTCTTATATCTTTTCAATCATCAACTAATCATATTACTTACACATTATTGGGTCTAGAAAATGGATCTAGAAAATGAACTTGTATATCATTTTTCTTTTGAGAAAATATGCAATCATTTGAAAAGAGTTCATAAATGAATTTAGAGCACTCTTTTATAAAATTCAAAATAAAATTATCATATGACTTTTCAATAGAGCCTTGTGGAATTTTTTTAAAAAAGGGGCCTTCTATCAATCCGAGCCTAAAGCAGAAGTTTCAGGGCTTGGGCTTTAAGCCGGCCCTGGGTCAAGGCAAAGTGAATGGGTGGTTGCGATTTGCTTATTTGATGGCCTCTTTTTGGGTTTATTTTCACCATTAGTGAATTTTTATAACAAAAAATTAAAAAATTCTAAGTTTCTAGATCCAAGTTGATGAGATGAATCAAAATTTTCAAATTTAAAAAAAAAAATTCAAAAAAGATAAAAATAAACAAAAAATAAGTTATTATTTTTTTTATACTTATTTTGACTTTTTTTTTTTTTTAAAAAAAAACTTTTTAGATTAGATAAAAAAAAGAAAAGAAAAAAAAGATGTGACTTTTTTAGTTATTTGAATAATTTTTTTAGTCTGTAATAGGTGATGTGGTGTTGCTAATCCCACCATTTTGGAAATTAACCACACACAATAATAATAATAATAATAATAATAATAATAATAATAATAATAATAAAAACTCCCTTCCATTGTTGCCAAATAAAACATGGTATTATGGGACATTAAAAATTTTGGGGTCACGCAGGTCTCATAATGTTTACCAATCTTCCTCTCCCTTCAAATCCCCTCAAGTTATAAAAAGGATTGATGTTATTTATAATATATCTAGAACTCATCATCATTATTATTTTTTTAATATAATAGGCAGGATTATTATTGTATGAATCCATGTTAAAAATAAAAAATGGTTCAAATTTTATATGGTGACCAAATATTTGTTTATGAATGTGACTTCTTAACAAGATAAATTAACATAATGTTAATTGGATTGACATACAGAACCCATATGCTATCGGGAGATCCATGCGGGTCAAGTAGTTGATCAGCAATTTCAGCTGCAGCTAATGTGGTGGCAGTATAGTTGGGGACATTCTATTTGCACCTAACTAATAATTCAATACGCTCAATTAAAACTTAGAAATTTTAATTCTTATTATATCCTAATGTAGATTGACTAATAAGGACAATACACATTAAACTCTAAATTTTTTTTTTTTTTTCTCTTTCATGGTACACCTTATATTCAAGTCTCTTCATCCTCTTTCCCAAATTTTAATTATTTTCACTTCATCTTCTTCCTCTTACCAAAACTCTAATTTATCCCACCAAAACTCACCATTATCATCCACAAAAAATAACCCTAGAACAATCTTATCAATCATCCTCTAATCTTTATGATGAGATTTTCAAAAAAGAGTGAAACATGTTGATTTCTCAATGGAAAACCCACTTCACAAAATAACAATATTCTAGAAACGATGAAGCCATAGAAAGCATTAGAATCATCATGAGGGAAAAAACTAGGAAAACCACTAAAGAGAAAAAAAAAGTACCCAACTGTGGAGAGAGAGCATAGTCTTTGATGAAAAATAAACCTTACTCAACAAAGTTCAAGAGACCCAAATGAAATCCATATATGATACATACAATATACACGATATATACATTATGTACATATATAGAGAGGGGAGGGAGGGGGGAGGAGAGAGAGAGAGAGAGAGAGACCCATAGCTGAGAAGAGATGGAGAAATTTTTTGAATTGATTTGTTGATTATTTCGGTGTACCATATATTATGATTTTATGTGGAAGGGTAATTTGTGAAAAAAATAAAGTGTATTGAGAGTAAATTATAATTCTAAATAATTTAATAAGGAGTACTAAGAAATTGAGCGTACTGAATAATTTTTTGGGTGTAAATAGAATCACCGGTATAATTGGGCTCTGAGACTGATGGATTCATCCTCTGTTCTTCTAGTTATAACTCTATTGTTGGAATAAAAACTACTGTTGGGCTCACTAGTCGGGCTGGGCTTAATCCTATTTCCCTAAGATAGGACACTATAGGGTAAGACATCTTCAAATTTCTTCAATTCTTGAATGAATTTATAAATTAAATACAAAAAAAAAAAAAAAAAAAAAAAAAAAAACATTGAACAATATTTTATAAAGTTGATTGGTGTAGTCAATTTTTAAAAAATCTTACTCATCCATACAAATTTTGTACTGAGCATGATCAAATTATGATTGAGAAGTTCATTCTGAGTTCAATGTGAATGTGTTTATGAGGCATTGATTTGTGGTGTTTTGTCGAAACAGGCCCATTGCCAGAACTGTTTCGGAGGCAGTTTATGTATTGGATATTACTGTTTGCTTCAACCATAGACTTTGAAGCAACAACATTGACTGCAAATTTTATTCCCAGGGGGGAGGGGGGTTACAAGCAATTTCTCAAGGCAGATGAACTCAGGGATAAGAGGTTGGGGATTGTGAAAAACACCTTCTTCAATTTCTTCAATTCACTAAATGATTCAGTGTGATGAAAGGGTATGTAACTTGTCTTCTTTTCTTTTGTGCGTGTTGGGGTTCATCGTGTTAGAGTGTCGGGGTCTAACTTGAGGTCTTGTCAACTGTTGGGCTCATCGCTTTGGAAATCTCTTTCTCAAAATTTTTGTCCCTATTTGTTTCAATTCTGAGTTTCGCTTGTTTTGGGAGGCTTGAAGTTGAATCCAGGGGTTTTTCATTTGAGCTGGAAATTTTCTAAGCTGAGGGCAGAGCCGCACGTGCAGGGGCCTTGGTCACACGTGCGGAAAAGGGGCCGCACGTATAAGAAACTAGGGGCTTGCCAAGGTGCACACTGCATTATATGCACATACAGTAGAAGGTACGGGGCATGGGCCGCACGTGCGGGGGGTGAGAGCCGCATGTGGGGGAATCTGCAGACTCCGAAAAATCTGCTTTTCTTCTTTTCTTGGGTTGAGTGTATATCATTTTATACATCTCTCTCTCTCTCTCTAAAAACCCTTTTCTCCTCCTTCTCTTTACATTTCCTACATCAAACCTCACTAGATCTTTGATTTCTCCAAATCCATAAACATTTTGATCTCAGTTCCTTGATTAAAGTTGGACAACTTCTCGAGGGCTACATGTTGGACAGTGGAGATCAAGTTTCAACACCATAGAAATTTGAGGGTTTCATCTCATTTCTTCCCCAAAAATTGAGGTAAGGACTTTCTTAGAGTCATATATATATATATATATATATTTGCAAGATTTTGTTGAATTTTCAAAATTTCCCTTGTTGATATTGAAACTTGATGGTTGGCTCAACAATGTGGGTAGTTTGGGAGGGGATTTGCTCCTCGTTCCTTTTGAAATAAATTCTTGAGGGTTTTGAATTACATTGATGGAGGAAAAATGTTTGTGAAGAAATTCTTTCAAATGATTTGGGTGTGTAAAGTTGTGGTGAGAAAAACCTAGAAATTTGGGGGTTTTTAAAAGGATGTTGTGAATACAGGGTTGACATTGTTAATATATCATTTTGTGTGTCAAAATGAGTAAAGGATGGGAAAATTTCTTATTTATATATATAAATGATGAGTTTCATGAAAAATGAGAATTGTTGATATTGAAAGTTGTTGTTCAAATGTTGCCATAGTCTTAAAATGACTAAGTGTTGGGATTGCATGAAATATGAAAATGTGGTTATTTATTGATGGATTTAAATGAAAATGTGGTTATCTTGCGAGATAGTATGGAAAAGAGAAAATGGAAACTTTGATTATTTTGGAATTGTTGTTTGAGATAATCGAAAGTAGAAATATTTTATGTGGTATTGATAATTATTGCATTGCATACCCATTCAATTGGTTATTACACATTTTGAATTGAGTTTGGAAACTTTTGCATTGAGAAAAGAAAGTTTGTGAATAAATTTATCATGGAATTGCTTTGGGGTAAATACGTTGGTAAGTCCGGACAGGAGGTGTAGATGAAATTGATTAAATTGGCCTGAGTGTCCAAGGTGAAAGACCAAAAACACGTGCGGAGGAGGTACCATTTCCCTTCCGATTAGCAACCGGTAAAGTGAGGTGTTGGTATTGCTAGTTATGCCTACTTGCAGACGCCAACCTAGGAATTACCTGAGTCGTATTTGCCGCCCCTTGAACTACAATTGCTAATTCTTGAATTGCTGAGATTTTAAGTTATCATTGAGCATGATGGTTTTCAAAAGACATAAATGTGATTTTCCTTAAAAGTATAGCATGGCATATGCATTTCATTTTATGAAGCTTGTATTAAATGTATATACTTTGTTAAGAATTTCCTACTGGGCTTTATGCTCACCCCTATGGGATTTCGATGCAGGAAAAGACGTGGTGAACCTGCCAAACTAGGGCGTGAATGTATGTATAGAAAGCACAAGGCTCTATTTTGTTATGACCGTATTTTTGTAAGCCAAGGGCTATGCATGTATAGGTTCGAGAGACCATCTTTTGTGTAACTGGGCTTAAACCTTGAAACTTGTAAGCCCTTGAGGGCATTTATTTGTTTATTTTTGACTGAATGTTCTACATGTTATAGATTCACGTGCTAGAATTTATTGAATGTATACCTGCATGTGAAACTATTTTGTTCGAAGCTCATGACCTTTGAATGCAAGCATTGGGAATTTATTTCGGTTTACTATAAGGAGTAATGGATATTATGTTATTAGTATTATGTATTTTCTTGAGGCGTTACAACTTGGTATCAGAGTTACTAGGTTTGAATACTTAGGGCTCGTGGGAAGTGGTTGTTTTACCACTATGGGTTCATTTCGCATGATTAGCAGATGTTTTGTATTTTGTGATTATGTGACAACATGTTTATATGACTAGATGGGTATGGGGTTGGACTTTTGGGATGTTGTTTGTGCCTATTAAATTCCTTGAGGTCTTATTAGAAGGGTACTTGATTAATACTCGTTCTACTAAGAATTCTTGGTTTTTCGTAGGACAAATTTTATCATAAAAAAATAATCCGTATGTCCTTAAATGACTAATTGCTTATGTGGAGTGAAATTAAATTGTTTGTATGGTAGAGAAATCTATAGAATTGTGGTGGTCAAACGTGTGAGGCAAGTTGCGAGCACACATGAGTTCGTGTGCCAAATTGTTTCCCTTGTCCCTTAATTAGGATGTCAAGAAGGGGTCAAACCCATGGTGGTAAAGGTGGGAGGCACGGTAGACTTCGCTGAGGTGTACATAAAGTATCGGTCCATGAGGTTCCGGTGTAGGAAGATGGGTTCGGCTAAGCTAATGCGGTTGGGCATGCAGGCCAAGCTAACATGGCCGAGCAAGTAGGGCAAGCGGAAATTTCAGGGCAAGCGGGTCAAGTAGCAATGGGGGCCCTAGCTCGAGAAATGACGGGGGCCTTGAGGGAATCAATGAACATATTGAGGGCGGAGAACCAAACCCGAGAGAACGCCGTAAAGATAAGGGCAAGTTTTCTCACTAGAGAGTTTTTGCGGGCCAAACCGGATGAGTTCCATGGTGGCCCCGAGCCCAAGAAAGCGGATGAATGGCTCGAGCAAACGGTAAAGACATTTGAGATGCTTCACATTAAAGACAGTGAGCTAAGAGTGACTCTTGCGAGTTACTACCTCAAGAGGAATACGGGTTAGTGGTGGAAGTACGCCAAGGGAAGAGTGGAGTCGATGTGGGAAGTCTTTGTGGTAGCTTTCCAAGACAAGTACCTACCTCCCACTGCTAGGGAGAGGTTGAGGCAAGAACTTCAAGACCTCAAACAACTTAACCTATTCGTGGCCGAGTTCGAGGCGGCCTTTACTAGTTTGTCCCAGTTTGCACCGGAGTTTGTGGCAATAGAGAAACGCCATTGCATAGAATTTGAAAAGAGGTTGATTCCAAGATTTTGTTCAAGGTTGCCGGAAACATGATCCGGAACTATGACCGTCTTGTGGAGGTGGCAGCACATGTGAAGATTACAGTACAAGCCAAGAAGGAAAGAATTCGGGGTTCAAAGCCTAGGGGCCAGGAGTCACAAGGAGACTATAAACCTAACAAGAAGAGCAAGAGTACCTTTTCATCCCAGTCTCAGCCACAACAGTCTAGATCTACTTTTTCCTTGCCTAGTACGGCCTGGGAAAGAGTGCACCGGGTAGTTTTTCTTGTTTCAAGTGTGGCCAACCGGGTCATAAAGCCTTTTTGTGCCTACAAAAAGAGAAGGACAACAGATGTTACCACCACCACCACCTAAGCGATCTCAGAGTCAGTCCCAGAATAGAAGGCAAGGACTTACTTGCTTTCAGTGTGGCCAGTTGGGGTATATGATGAGGGTTTGCCTGCAGTTAAGAGGCGCATCTGGCGCATTAGGATCAAGGAAGACTTAGAGCCACCAGCAGGCCCACTTAGTTCAGACTTCACGAGCTAATCAAGGAGCCGCTTCAGCTCAGTCAGTACAGCAGTCATATGCTCCGAGAGATGAACAGGTTGATAAAGGCCACAACGGCGTGTGTACGCTGTTACCACGCCAGAGCAATTACCAGGATCCTTAGTTGTGAGAGGTATTTTCGTTGTGTGTAATTCTTTGGCTAGTGTTGATAGATACGAGTGTGTCTCATTCATTTATATCTACTGCATTTGCTTCTGTATTAGGGTTAGAGGTTGCACAGTTAGCGTCTCCGCTCATAGTAGAGTCACCAGTTAGGGGTACGGTTGATTTAGATTGGGGATGTCGTGGTTGTGAGATAGAGGTTGTCAGGCGTCGACTTCCATTTGCCTTTGTGTTGCTAGATATGTCAAGTTTTGATGTCATTTTAGGGATGGATTGGTTATCTTCATACCAAGCTGTGATTGATTGTTACCGTCAAAGAGTTACAGTGCACACCTCGAGTGGTGATTGTTTCTATTTTCTAGGGAGCCGGGTTGATAGTATCTTGTCACCAATTTTTGACCCTTGTAGTAGGAGCAAGCTTAGTAGTCTTCTTGTCACTCTATTGGATAGTGAGAGTGACAGAGTCCGTGTTGAATTGCCAAGAGTAGTTTGTGAATACCCGGATGTCTTTCCTGAGGATCTTACTAGTCTGCCACCCCACCGGGAGATCAAGTTCTCCATTGACTTAGTGCCCGGTACGGCACCGATTTCCATGGTGCCGTATAGATTTGCACCTGCCGAATTACATGAGTTGAAGATTCAACTCCAAAGAGCTTTTAGACAAGGGCTTCATTCGCCCTAGTACATCATCTTAGGGAGCGCCGACTCTCTTTGCGAAGAAGAAGGATGGGGCATTGCGATTGTGTATTGATTACCGCAAGTTGAACTGAGTTACCGTTAAGAAGAAGTATCCCCTTCGCAGAATAGATGATTTATTTGACCAACTTAAAGGGTCTCGCTGCTTTTTGAAGATATATTTAAGGTCAGGGTACCACCAATTAAGAGTTTGGGAGAAAGACATCCAGAAAACGGCCTTTCGTACGCGTTATGGCCACTACGAATTCCTTGTAATGCCTTTTGGGTCGACCAATGCACCTACTTCCTTTATGGATTTGATGAACCAAATTTTTCGAGAATTCTTAGACCGCTTCGTGGTTGTCTTTGTGGATGACATTTTGATTTATTCTACTTCCGAGGAGGAACACGAGAACCACTTGTGGTTAGTACTTGATTTGCTTAGGGAGCACCAATTGTATGCCAAGTTTGGGAAACGTGAGTTTTGGTTGACCGAGGTAAAATTTTTGGGGCATTTAGTGTCGAGCGAAGGAGTAATTGTAGACTCTTCCAAGATAGATGCCGTGCAAGATTGGGAAGAACCTAAAAATATTTTTGAGATCCGGAGTTTCTTTGGGTTAGCCAGGTATTATCGCCGTTTTGTAAGAGACTTCTCTAGACTAGCTGCACCTTTGACTAGATTGACCAGGAAGGGTGTCAAATTTGTGTGGAGTGAAGCCTGTGAAAAGTCATTCCAAGAGCTTAAGATTAGATTGACTACCGCACTGGTCTTGATAATTCTGGAAAGGGGTTTGGGGTACATCGTCTATTGTGATGCGTCTTGGCATGGACTTGATTTTGTCTTGATGCAAGTGGGGAAGGTTGTGGCCTACGGTTCACGACAATTGAAAACTCACGAGAAGAACTACCCCACCCATGATTTGGAATTAGCGGCGGTAATTTTTTCCTTGAAAATTTGGAGGCATTACTTGTATGGCGAGAAGTTTAAGGTTTTCTCGGATCATAAGAGCCTAAAGTATTTGTTTTCCCAAAAGGACTTGAATCTACATCAACAAAGGTGGACGGAATTTATGGAGGATTACGACTTCGAGTTACACTATTATCCGGGGAAGGCCAATGTGGTGGCCAATGCTTTGAGTCTGAAATTTGTGAGTAGTTTGGCAAGTGTGGCCATTTGGAAGTGGGAAATGCTAGGCGATATCGGTGAATTTGATTTGCAATTGGGTGAGTCCAGTGGGGGTGCTACCTTGTCTACTTTGATTGTTCAACCTACCTTGATTAGTAGAGTCATAGAGGCACAACAAGGCGGCCGTGAGGTGGAGTCAATCCGTGAGAGGATCTCCAACAAAAAGGAAGAGAGGGGTTTGAACATTCACTCGGATCTTAAGTGTACGTTATCTAGACCATTTGTTTGTACTAGAATCTTATAGAGAGGAGGTGTTTTGAGAGTTCCATCACTCAAGCCTTGCAATACATCCAGGAGGCACCAAAATGTATCATGATTTTAGTCGTTAGTTTTGGTGGAGGGGTATGAAACGGGATGTCGCCTTATTTGTATCGAAGTGCCTTACTTGTCAACAAGTGAATGTTAAACATCAAAAACCAGCGATTTTGTTACAACCCTTACCAATAGCCAAGTAGAAATGGGAGCACGTTACCATGGCTTTTGTAGTTGGACTTCCTAGAACACAACGGGGCAATAATATGGTTTGGGTGATTGTCGATAGGTTGACTAAGTCAGCACATTTCGTTCCGATGCGCATCGGTGACTCAGTTGAGCACTTGGCAGAGTTGTACATTAGAGAGATAGTCCGACTTCATGGAGCCCTGTAACCATTGTATCGGATAGAGATCCTCGTTTCACTGCCTGGTTATGGCAAAACCTTTAAGAGGCATTGGGAACTAAGTTAACCTTTAGCATCGTGTACCATCCTCAGACCAATGAGCAGTCAGAGCGTACCATTTAGATTCTAGAGGACATGCTTAGGGCTTGTGTCCTTGATTTCAGGGGGTCTTGGGAGAGGCACTTACCATTGATTGAATTTGCCGATAACAATAGTTACCAAGCTAGTATTGAGATGGCACCATTTGAGGGCTTGTATGGCTGGCCTTGTAGATTGCCGGTATATTGGGCCGAGGTGGGTGATGCACCATTATTGGGTCTAGAAATTATTAGAGAGATAACCGAGAAAGTTTCTCTCATTCGGAAGAGGTTAGCTACGGCTTAAAGTTGAGAAAAGAGTTATGCCGATAAGAGGAGACGACCTTTATCTTTCGAGGTTGGTGATCATGTGTTCCTGAAAATCTCAGCCAGGCGGGGTTTGATGAGATTTGGTAAGAGTGGTAAATTGTCTCAAAGGTTCATTGGACCCTTCGAGATTTTGGAGCAAATTGGGGAAGTGGCATACCGGTTGGCCTTGCCGCCACAACTTTTGGGAGTTCACAACGTGTTTCATGTATCCATACTTAGAAAATATGAACCCAACCCTTCTCATATACTAGATTGGGTTGAATTGGAGGTAGATGAGGAGGCCTTTTACGAAGAGCGACCGGTTCAAATATTAGATACCTGAGAGCAAGTGCTACGGGACAAAACTATACCGTTAGTAAAGGTGTTGTGGAGACACCATGGGATTGAGGAAGCAACTTAGGAACGGGAAGCAGAAGTCTGCTCCAAGTATCCGGATTTGTTTGAAAATGCTTAGTTGTTTTAATTTGTAATATTCCCTAGTGTTGGAGGGAAATGTATCAAAGTTGTTAATCGCATGTTGTTATATGTATTGTTATTCTAAGCATGAAGTTGTTGGGGATTGATACTTTGCTAGAAAGCTTCATACTTATGTTTACCATAAGCGGTTGTCGTTATTGAGGTAGCCATGGTAATAATAGTAAATGTTGGTTGAGAATCTATTTTGTGATTTGAAATTGTAATAGCGTGGTTGTGATTGCTAGAAACTCTTTTGTTTGGGTACTTGATTTAATTTCGGGGACAAAATTTCCTATGGTGGGGAGGTTGTAATGACCGAGTACGTAACCCGTCTTACTTTTCTTTTGTGCGTGTTGGGGTTCATCGTGTTAAAGTGTCGGGGCCTAACTTGAGGTCTTGTCAACTGTTGGGCTCATCACTTTTGAAATCTCTTTCTCGAAATTTTCATCCCTAGTTGTTTCAATTCTGAGTTTCGCTTGTTTCGGGAGGCTTGAAGTTGAATCCGGGGGATTTTCATTTGAGCTGGAAATTTTCTAGGCTGAGGGCAGAGCCGCACGTGCAGGAAGTGAGGCTGCACATGCGGGAAACTGGAGGCTTGCCAAGGTGCACACTGCATTATATGCACATGCGATAGGAGGTGCGAGACATGGGTCGCACGTGCAGGGGTGAGAGTCGCACGTGCGGAAGGTACGCGCCGCACGTACGGGAATTTGCAGACTTCGAAAAATTGCTTTTCTTCTTTTCTTTGACTGAGTGTATATCATTTTATACATCTCTCTCTCTCTCTCTCTCTCTCTCTCTAAAAACCCTTTTCTCATCATTCTCTCTACATTTCCTACATCAAACCTCACTAGATCTTTGATTTCTCCAAATCCATAAATATTTTGACCCTAGTTCCTTGATTACAGTTGGATAACTTCTCGAGGGCTACGTTTTGGGCGGTGGAGATCAAGTTTCAACACCATAGAAATTTGAGGGTTTGATCTCATTTCTTCCCCAGAAATTGAGGTAGGGACTTTCTGAGTGATATATATATATATATATATATTTGCAAGATTTTGTTGAATTTTCGAAATTTCCCTTGTTGATATTGAAACTTGATGGTTGGCTCAACAATGTGGGTGGTTTGGGAGGGGATTTGCTCCTCGTTCCTTTTGAAATAAATTCTTGAGGGTTTTGAATTACATTGATGGAGGAAAAATGTTTGTGAAGAAATTCTTTCAAATGATTTGGGTGTGTAAAGTTGTGGTGAGAAAAACCTAGAAATTTGGGGGTTTTTAAAAGGATGTTGTGAATACAGGGTTGACATTGTTAATATATTATTTTGTGTGTCAAAATGAGTAAAGGATGGGAAAATTTCTTATTTATATATATAAATGATGAGTTTCATGAAAAATGAGAATTGTTGATATTGGAAGTTGTTGTTCAAATGTTGCCATAGTCTTGAAATGACTAAGTGTTGGGATTACATGAAATATGGAAATGTGGTTATTTATTGATGGATGTAAATGAAAATGTGGTTATCTTGCGAGATAGTATGGAAAAGAGAAAATGGGAACTTTGATTATTTTGGAATTGTTGTTTGAGATAACCGAAAGTCAAAAAATGTTATGTGGTATTGATAATTATTACATTGCATACCCATTCAATTGGTTATTACACATTTTGAATTGAGTTTGGAAACTTTTGCATTGAGAAAAGAAAGTTTGTGAATAAATTTATCGTAGAATTGCTTTGAAGTAAATACATTGGTAAGTCCGGATAGGAAGTGTAGATGAAATTGATTAAATTGGCCTGAGTGTCTAAGGTGAAAGACCAAAAACACAGGCGGAGGAGGTATCACTTCCCTTCCGATTAGCAACCGGTAAAGTGAGGTGTTGGTAGTGCTAGTTATGCCTACTTGCAGACACCAACCTAGGGATTACCTGAGTTGTATTTACCGCGCTTTGAACTACAATTGTTAATTCTTGAATTGCTGAGATTTTAAGTTATCATTGAGCATGATGGTTTTCAAAAGACATAAATGTGATTTCCTTAAAAGCATAGCATGGCATATGCATTTCATTTGATGAAGCTTGTATTAAATATATATACTTTGTGAAGAATTTCCTACTGGGCTTTATGCTCACCCCTATGGGATTTCGGTGTAGGAAAAGACGTGGTGAACTCGCCAAACTAGGGCGTGAATGTATGTATAGAGAGCACAAGGCTCTATTTTGTTATGACTGTATTTTTGTAAGCCAAAGGCTATGCATGCATGGGTTCGAGAGACCATCTTTTGTGTAACCGGGCTTAAACCTTGGAACTTGTTAGCCCTTGAGGGCATTTATTTGTTTATTTTTGACTGAATGTTCTACATGTTATAGATTCATGTGCTAGAATTTATTGAATGTATACCCGAATGTGAAACTATTTTGTTCGAAACTCATGACCATTTAATGCAAGCATTGGGAATTTATTTCAGTTTACTGTAAGCAGTAATGGATATTATGTTATTATTATTATGTATTTTCTTGGGGCGTTACATTCAGTCCAAATATAAGCCTTCCAACAACACCTAGACGTTATGAGGTAAGATCAAACAACACAAGATTCTCCATCTCAAATCACTCGATGTTTTTATTTCAAAACACTTATAATTGGTGGATTATGCCACGAGATTTTTGTACTTGTATGTATATCCGCTACTTGTTGATTCTAAAAGTATCGACTTTATTCTGAATAGGGAAAGTGGTGCAATCTTGTTGGACAATTTGGACATAGCAAACATGGATGTTATAATGAACTTGAATGCGAGTGGTGAAGCAATAGCTATACTCGCAGAGTTCAAGTTTTCGATAAACACTTACCTAAAAGAACTAGTGACTTCTCCAGTAAGATCACTGGCCGACGTCATAGCCTTTAACCAGAAATTCTCCAATCTGGTAAGTATATACTATTTCTAACATAAATTTTAAATTTCAATTTTTTTTTTTTTTTTTTTAATTTGAATTTGAATTTGCTCCAAACTGGGTTTTTTCAGGAAATGCTAGACAAGTACGGTCATGAAATTTTTGTATTAGTAGAGGCCACAGATGGTATCGGAAAAGCAGAGGAGGGCTTTCTGAATTTGGAGAGGTTATCGAAACATGGGCTTGAGAAAATAATGATAGAGAATGATTTGGATGGGCTGGTGGCTCTAGCAGATTGGGAGGTTGCTCATGTTCTTGCCATCGGGTGGATATCCAAGAATCACTGTTCCGGCTGGATATCACACAAATGGTATGCCATTCGGGATATTTTTTGCAGGAATCAAGGGTTCGGAGCCGAAATTGATTGAAATTTCTTATGAGTTTGAGCAAGCAACTATGATCAGAGAGCCCACTTCTTTCCTACGATAATTATGTTAAGAGTTGTGTTAATAACAACTTACAACATTGTTTTGCGCAATTTTTTGTTGTAGTTTTAGGGCAAAAATTACTTAAATAAGTTCAAAAAAAATTATTATCTAGAAATTGAGAAAGCGCACTTATAGTTTCTACTTTCTAATTATCAAATTTGAGCCAAAAAAAAAAAAACAATAAAAAAACTACACTAAATAAGTCTAACATCTATCAACTTTATGTCATGGGGGGCATGGGGAGGTCATGGACTATGGCCCAAGGGGATGGCATCACACATGAACGCAGTTGTCTAAGTTAAAGACTTAAAGCCAGCAGCCCTTTAAAAAATTCAATTATGATGATGTTTAAAATTTCCCAATTTGGCTTTGCCTATTGCATCAGCTTGATGTGATCAGAAGAACTGAGGCGTGTACATCAATCTTGTTTAAAGAAATGTTATCGATTCTTGACGATAAGAGAGAAAATACAAAGTGAAAGATATGCCATTTTGTTTCGTGCTGATGTTTATTGTTTTTAGTGTTTTGGCAACTGGCAACAACTCCTAAATAAGATGTTGAAGTGATGAGCATTTTGCAACTAACTTTTCTAGTGGGAATAATAAAATCATGCATGAAGGGTTTCAAAGCTGCATGACATTGTTCTTCTCTATAATGTTAAAATGTCATTTTCACATATTAGAAGAAGTATTTCGCTCTCGCTCTCTTAAATAGTCAAATGAATCTCAAATCAATTTACTATGTGACAATGTTGTCCATTTTTTCCTCAACTTTTGAAGTTTGTTCTAAATTTTCTTCTCTCATCTTCAACATAAATGGCAAAATTATCTCTAATAGTTTTATTTATTTAATGCTACACAAATTTTTATGATTTTTATGCCTTGTGTGCTATTTTACTGGTGCATGTGAATAGGTTTGAAAGGGTTGCACTGTTTCACTTTGTATTTTTAGATTTTACTTTAGTATTAATTTTTGTATGAAAATTTGTCATTGGCAAAAGCTTGAATAATTTGAGTAGTGATACATACTCGGTAAACTACACTCACTTCCCATGGTTTGAAAAAAAATGAGCAAATTACCAACACGCCTTGAGGTTTGACTAAAATACAGATTCCCCTTGAGGTTTGAGAAATTACATTATGTCCCTGAGATTTATATTTTCATAACAAATTGTCTCCTGAGGTTTATATTTGCATAACAAATTTCTCCCTAATTTGTTATGCAAATATAACCTTCAAGGGGCAATTTGTAATTTCTCAAACTTGGGGGGAAATCTGTATTTTTGTCAAATCTTGAGGGGGTGTTGGTAATTTGCCCAAAAAAAATAGAGATGGAAAGTAAATATTGAAATAAATAAAAATAAAAATATATTTTAGTATAAAAAAAATTTCAACATCATCTCTTTATTCATATAACTAACGAATTATTGATAAAAATAGCTTGTGTTATGTGAATTAATACATTGAAAAAGATTGGTATAATTATACTAAAATTGTAAAACTAATTCATATTCTTTTTTAAAAAAAAATTCAAAGGTAGTGAATGTAATTTACCCAACAAAAAATATACAAAATTTATAAATAGAATGATATGATAATATTAAAAATTATCATTTTAAAATAAAATATGTATTTATATGGATATAAGTTTTGTAGGAAATTTTAGTCAAAACCACTCTATTTGACCATTGTTTGGTGAAAATGACAGTTAAATTTATTTTGTTTCACAAACCCCCCAAGGAGGAAGTGCATAATTGAGTAAGAACAAAGTAAAATATAATTTTTTTTTGTGTCAAAACCACTCCATTGGACCCTTATTGGGTGAAAATGACCGTCCAATTTATTTTGTTTCATAAAGCCCCCAAGGAAGAGGCGCATAATTAAGGACAAAGTAAAATATCATTTTTTTAGTTAATTTACCAGAGTAATATGTTACTGTGAACCACAGTAACATGTTACCGTTTAATAGAGTAACGTGTTACTGTTTATATCAATTTCGACAATTATAAATTTAATTTTTTTTTTAAAGAATTTCATAGTCAACATGAATTTTATTTGATAAATCTTGATGAGAGGATTCGAAAAATACTAATTTTATTAAAAATCGACATCTAGATCAAAAATTATATTATTTAAAAGTTTAAGATTTTGATAATAGTGCTATGTGTTGAATTTTTCAAGATTTTTTTTTGTATTTATCTTTAATGCATTAAAATTTTATTATAAGAAAGTTTTGATCAAATCTCTCAATTTTGTACATAAATTTAATATAAAAAAACATTTTTCATAAAAAAAGATATTAGTAGAAAAGTTCATTTGGATGTCCTTGTGCCTTCTTTTAGGGAGTGGGTTATAATCCACTTCTCAGATTATAACCCACTTCCCTCTCTCACAAAAAACTGATTATAATAAGCTTTTAATCAACTTTTAATTAGGAAGCTGATTATAACCATTTTTCCAAAATGGCCCTATCTTTCAAATTAGACGCCAGCTGTTTAAGATCTCTCCTACTGAACACTTCTCTTTTAGTATCTTCTCGTGGGCCAAGGAGCGGAAAAAATTGACTATTTTAATTAAATATGATAAAATATCACAAGTAATTCATAATTATTATTTTTTTAAAAAATTAAAAAAATTAAAAAAATTAATTTCAAATGAGGCTGTTTAGCCCCAAACTAATAACTAAAAATTCAAAAAATTAACACACATCCCAAACAAAGGCTCAAACTTTGGCTCAATAATTGATGGGAAAATGCCATACAACTCTTTGGTGTTGTTTTTAAAATTTATTTTATTGAAATTTTTGAAAAACAATTCGAAAATTAGTTTTCTAATAAAAATTTAAAATTTCAAACACTCATAATAATTTTCATATGGTATTTTTAAGAATAAAAATATTGTTTAATAATTATTTTTTAAAAAATTATGTATATATTTTTAAAATTTTCCAAAAAAAAAAAAAAAATTTTGAAAACTAATTCAAACAAGGAGTATATATCTTATTGAAAGGCTTTAGCTAGCATTGTTAATTCTAGCGATTAACTCCAACATTAATAAACATCTTATTTAATAAAAATATATATAAAAAAAATATTATATGTATTTTGTCTAGTATGTATTCTGAGAGTATATATTCTTATAATTTGTTTGTTTAGTTGCTTGGATTCTTCAAATATAACTAGTCAAGTGATAATGAAACAAAATGTCTATCTTGTTGTCCATTCTATTGAAATTTCATTTTTGTAATGAGGTTAGATAAAAAGTTCTAAAAATTTTCTTATAATTTGACCCATAATAATATAATATAATAAATATCAATTTTTAATTTGTTACACACTCAATTATATTACATCTCATTATATTGCCACATTTAATCTAAATTGTCAATCTTTAGTATTTAATAAATATCTCTTTCTGTGGACATGCTCTTTTAAGGATGATTAATGGTCAATAGTGAGTGTATGAGGAATAATATTAGGGATCATAAAAAAATATCATAAAATACATCATAAAGATTTCTAATCCTTTAATTAGAGTGTTGCTTTATTGTATGTGTAATCCAAAAGTAAAGATTTTTTCATAATTATTTTCATAATCCCTAATATTATTTATGTATTTATATTTGAAGGTATGAGAGGTGATCACACCATAATATGGTGGACCCTCTCGCACCAAATCAAAGCTTTATATGGTGATTCAATAGTAACTGGAAGTATGGAGTTTGAAATTTAAATGAAGAATCACAATGTTTGGAAACATGGTAACTATTGAGTTTATTTTCAATAGGTTGCAACCATTGATTACCAGCCACCATATGCTATAAATATATGGACGATACATAGGTTCAAAACACTTGAATTTCTCTTTGTTTTTCCTCCTCCAGATTGTATTCTTCTGCATGATTAAACAACTTCACGGGAACTTCGATCCATTGCCATTGTTAAGATTATCTTACAGTGGTATCAGAGCAGCGTACGCAAGTGTCGAATTACAATCCATAGGAGAGAAAAATTTTAGAATTTATTTGTTTTTGAATACCATCACTGGAGGAAGTTTTCCAGATTATTTTAGTTGCCAAAACGAGTCACCATCTTCTCCATCATATTCATAGCAGAATTTTGAACGAGATTGTGTTTTTCTTGATAGAAACAAATGACAACAAACTGATCCTGTAAAAACAAATTTTAGTATTTGGTCTCCAACCTCTCGTTGCCGGAGAAGACAACAAGAATCATAATATTACCGTTGCTGAATTTTATGGTTGAATTAGCCATCAAGCCATTTCAATTGGCAAGCCGAGCCACAATCTGATCAAGCAAGTAAGCCGAGTAATAAGTGGAACCGCATTGTTTTCAGTAATTTGGCGTTGTTCTATTAAGGCCCTATACAACACAGTTTGTTACTTTTGCCTTCATCAAATTAAAATATAAGCCAAGATTAAAAAGACATTTATTTATTGTCATTAGTATTGATTTGGTGCTTTGGCCAGTTTTTTTTTTTTTTTTTTTTTGTTCAAAGTCAAATTTTGACTTGTTCAAAGGTTGAATTTTTACAAATAAAAAAAAAGGAGGAATTTTATTTTTAATAGTACACATTATGGCAATTAAAAGTGCTATTGATGCTTCCAAAATTGAAATGGTTAATGGAAATAATTTCCGAGTATGGAAGCGTCACATTTCTTATCTTCTTACACATGAGAAAACTTTGTATACTCTATCCACTTATAAGCCAAATGATGATTCTAATTGGGTTCAAAACAAATGGGTAGAGGTTGATACAATGGCAAAAGCAACCATGTTACATAATATAAAAGACAACATTATTCCGGCTTTTGAAGAACATGAAACTGCAAAACAATTAATGGAAGCACTAGAAAGTAAGTATGGAGTTCTATCGGACACTCAAATTCAATTGCTCTTGGACAAATATAATAACACTCATATAAGTGATAATGATAGCGTTGGGGATCATGTTAATCAAATGAAATTAATTGCTAAAGAATTATCCAACGCTGATCACCCTTTGTCAGATAAGATGCAAGTAACTACCATACTTAATAGTCTTCCATTGTCTTGGGATCATGTTGTTACATCTCTAACTCATAGCGGATGGGAGATTTCAATGGTAACATTGCCTGTATTCTTAGTTTTGGAAGAAGAAAGAATGAATCGAAGCATAAAGAAGGTTTGTCTTCTAACTTGTTGATGGCACAATCTTTGCCACAACCACAAAATAATTTCCACACACCATTCACCAAGAAAAAGACTACTTCTTTCAAAAAAAAAATGAAAGAAGGGATTTCAAAAAGGATGGAAGAAGCAACAATAATGGCAAAAACAACAACATCACAAGCATCAAATTGGCCCATGTTACCAGTGCAGTAAAAAAGGTCATATCAAAGCCACTTGTCCTCAGAAGATCCAAAAAAAGGATCATAACCCTGCTGCCATGGCAGTTTCTAAAGCAATGGTGCTTGAACCTTCATTAAATTCATGGTGGGTTGATTCTGCTACAATTAGGCATATTGTGTAAAATAAAGATATGTTTGTGGAGTTTATTGAAAAGAAGGTTGATGAACACAAAATCTATATGGGCAACAACTCCTATAGTGATGTTTTGGGCATAGGCAACTATCAATTCTCTATTAATGGAACTTCCATTGTGCTTCGTGATGTGCTTTATGTACCCAACATTCGCCGAAATTTAATTTCAGTTCCGGTGTTAACTCAAAATGGTTTTGAGCTTAATTTTAGGTTTGACACAGTATTGATTAAGAAAGGAAGTGTATTAGTGAAAGGTGTAAGAGTGAATGACATGTATACTCTTCCTATTGATAATAATAAAGTATGTATTTTTGATTATTTGCATGTTTGTACTAGTAATAGTTCTTATTTGTGGCATTTAAGGTTAGGTCACATTAATAAAAATAAAATGTCTTGAATGTTTAAAAGTGGCGTATTGTCTAAAGTATGTTCTGATGATTTTGATATATGTGAACCATGTATCAAAGGCAAAATGACTAGCAAGCCATTTTTCAAACATTGGAAATCATCGGAATTACTCGAAATAATTCATTTGGACATTTGTGGCCTTTTAAGAACTAAAACTTATCGAGGCATGAAATACTTTATTACTTTCACTGATGATTATTTAAGATATGGACATATCTACCTTCTTAAACACAAATCAGAGACAATTGACAAGTTTAAGGAATATAAATTAGAGGTAGAAAAGTAATTTGGTCAATTCATTACACACTTGAATAATGATAGAAGTGGCAAATATGAAGCTATAGATTCTTTTTGCAAAGACAATGGCATAAAACATTTGTTTATAATGTCATACACACTACAACAAAATGAGGTTGCAAAAAGACGAAATTGTACTCTCATGGAAATGACAAGGTCTATGATAGCTCATGCTGATCTTCCTATTCATTTTTTGAGGGAAGCTTTGTCCACCGCTGCATATATATTAAATAGAGTCGAAACAAAAGCCAAACCTCTAACTCCTTATGAATGCTGGCATGGTACTAAACCTAATGTTCAAAATCTCAAAGTTTGGGGATGTAAAGCACATGTACTTATTCCCAAACCTTTAAAGGATAAATTGGACAGTAAAATTTGGGAATGCAAGTTTATTGGCTATGTTGAAAATGGGAGTAGTTATCGTTTTTACCATCCCGAACGTGGATTAATAGAAAGTAAAGATACTATTTTTCTTGAATCCACTGATCTTGTTACTCCTATTGAACAAATTGAATTGCTCTCTAAAGTATCTCAGGATTCTTCTCTTCATTTTTTGTCATTAGCACCACCAGTTCTCCCAGAACCACCTAATGGTGGGAGGAAACGACAACTACATGATGTTATCTTACCCTGCTTCGAATCCTAAGATAAGTGGGAGTAAGAGAGCAAGACGTCTATCAACTTTTTTGAAAGATCATTATGTTTTTCAAGTTGAAGAACTTAATAACTTAGTAGATGATCCTACTAGTTATAATGAAGCAATGAGTAGCAGTGATGCTACACAATGGCTTGAGGCAATGAATGAAGAACTTGACTCAGTCAAGAAAAATGATGTTTGGGAATTAACCGATCTCACGAATGGAAGAAAAGCCATTGGTTGCAAATGGGTTCTTAGAAAGAAATTCAAAGTAGATGGAAGTTTGAAGAAATACAAGGCCAGGTTAGTAGCCAAGGGATTCACTAAACAACCTAGAATAGACTTCGTATATACATATTCTCCTGTTGCGAAATTTGCCTCAATAAGGATTCTTATAGTGGTAGTAGCCAGGATGGATTTGGAATTGCATCAATTAGATATTAAAACAGCTTTTCTCAATGGAGAATTAAAAGAGGAAATTTATATGATGCAACCTGTTGGTTTCCAGAACCAAGGCAACGAGGATAAAGAAGAAATCTCTATATGGACTTAAACAATCTTCGAGACAATGGTACTTAAAATTCCACCAAGCCATTTTAGAAATGGGTTATTTTGTGAGTCCATTAGATCACTGTGTTTATATCTAGAAAAATGATGACAAGTTAGCAATATTGTCTTTATACGTGGATGACATATTGTTAGCAGAAAATTGTCCAGATATGATTATAAAAATCAAAACTTTCTTGGCATCTAGATTTGAAATGAAAGACTTGGGTCTTGCAACCTATGTTCTAGGAATTAGAATTTCAAGAGATAGAAATTCAAAATTATTATATCTAGATCAAGAGAAATATCTAAACAAGGTGCTCAAAAGATTTAATATGGATAACTGTAATTCTTTAAGCACGCCTGTTTGTAAAGGACAAAGCCTTAGTAAAAGTTTGAGTCCTCAAACTAAGTCTGACATTGAGGAAATGAGAAATGTCCCATATGCTCAGGTAGTAGGCAGTCTAATGTATGCTATAACAAGCACAAGACCTGACATTTGTTATGCAGACGGATTGGTAAGGAGATTTCAATCCAATCCAGGTAAGGAACATTGGCAAGCAGTCAAAAGAATATTTAGATATTTAAAAGGCACTAAAAATTTGAAGTTATGTTTTGGTTTGTGTGATCTAGACATAAAAGGATACATTGACGCGGATTTTGTAGGAGATGTAGATGATAGAAAATCCACTAGTGGTCATGTGTTCCTGTTTGGTGGAATAGCAGTTTCTTGGTTAAGTAAGAAATAGAGTTGTGTTGCAAAGTACACTATGGAAGCTGAATACATAACTTGTAGCACAACCGTGAGTAATGCGGTCTGGATAAAACGATTTGTTGACAGTTTACAATTAGGTATACCTGCCAGACCAGTCAATATGTTTTGTGACAATCAGTCTGCTACACTACTACAAAAACAGATAAAGATCACACTTTTTTTGTGTGATCTATGTTATTTAATCACACCTTTTAAGTTTTATTAAAGTGTGATCTTTGAGAGTGTGATTAAAAGGGATCATTTTTAATCACACTTTTTAAGTGTGCTTAATAACATTTAGATCACACCTTTTAAGTGTGATTAAAAATATTTAGATCACATCTTTTAAGTGTGATTAAAAACATTTAGATCACACCTTTTAAGTGTGATTAAAAATATTTAGATCACATCTTTTAAGTGTGATCTTTGGAAGTGTGATTAAAAAGGATCATTTTTAATCACACTTTTTAAGTGTGATTAATAACATTTAGATCACACCTTTTAAATGTGATTAAAAATATTTAGATCACATCTTTTAAGTGTAATTAAAAATATTTAGATCACACATTTTAAGTGTGATCTTTGAAAGTGTGATTAAAAACGATCATTTTTAATCACACCTTTTAAGTGTGATTAAAAATATTTACATCACATCTTTTAAGTGTGATTAATAACATTTAGATCACATCTTTTAAGTGTGATTAATAACTAATAAAACCTGTGATAAAAAAAGGGTGCTACATATTTGAAAAATAATCAATATTATTTTTGTATGCACATTTGAAGAATGTAATACACACTATATACTATATTTTGAATCATAACTACATATTGAATAGAATAACGTCATATATTTCATAAATGGAAATTAAATATTCAAAACTATATAAAAAGGAATTAAATAAAAAAAATTATCTGTGCTTACATATATTAAAAAATGAAAAAACTTAAAAAACTAAATTCTTTAATTCTTGGACCATATTTTGCATCTCTCCAAAAAATTTCTGACCTGAAAAAATGAAAACACAAATTAATCCAGAAACCGCTGATGCATATGAATAAACTAAAAAGTTAATTCAGTAAACCAAAATAGGAACATTAATCATTTCTGCTTGATCTTAATCCTTTTGGAAGTAACTTCCCTGTTAACAAGATGTCATAGCAGCTCAGTGTCAATGATATTGTAATTCGGAGGTCACTAATGAGCACAGTATTTAAAAATGATAAATCTCAATACAGCTTGTGTACGATCTTTTTGTGAATGTATATTATTATTACTGTTGAACCATAATTCTAGGAACCCATAAATAAACAAATAAAAACTCAAGAATTTACTCTTTTTTTTTTTTTTGGTTGGGGGAGGAGAGGACATACATTGCAGTTACTATCACCGGCAGCAGCAGGTTTTGGCCAAAACCCAGTGTTTGAGCAACCATTTGAGGAATGCGGGACTTTGGAGCAGCACTGCCATTCTGCATACAAGGGACAATTTGGATGGCTTGATGATCAATATGAATAATGAAAACAGGTTAAAAAAAAATATAAAAACAAAAATCCAAAATTGCATGATGCAACTTGTAGTCATAAAAACAACGAGAATTAAAGTATATATATATATCAGCTTAGTAAATAATGCATTAACTAGTACTTGCAGTGGCTACAAATAACTTAGTTTTGTATTGTTCATACAATAACTTAGTACATTTATCACTGAGAATTTAAAAAAAACAAACAAACAATTCAACTACTTACACTTCCCACATAACACAAATAAACTAAAAATAAATCAAAACTCACAAACAAAAGCCAAAATATCCCCAACATTTATCACTTTGATAAATTTCTCGATATCACTACCAGTACTTACACTTCCACTAACACAAATCACATCAAAAAAGTCTTCAAAATTTCTCATTATCAAAATGATTGGCAAATACCTATCTACTATCATTTCACATGGTATTATATAATCTACTTAAACAACTGTTTTACTCCTAATGCAAATATATCAATTACTTAAGGTTTTACCATTGCATTTGAAGTTGCACTTGTTCTTCTTTAACCTGACATACATGCATACCAACAACAACAACAAAAAAAAAAAGGAAGAAAAAAAGAAAAAGAAAAATCGTACAAGCATTGCCTAAAAAACACTACAGGAAAATTAACTTTTAGTAGTGTTTAAAAAACGCCGCTATAAGTGCCAAAAACGCCGCCATATCTTTTTGTGACGCTTAGCACCAAACGCCGAGGACGCGGCCGTCGCTATAGCTTTATGACGTTTTTAAAACGTCGTGATATTAGTATAAGCGGCGTTTTTAAAACGCCGCCAAATGTCCTACAAAACACATCACTAACGATATTTAGCGACGTTTTGGAAAAACACCGTTATATCTTTTTTTAAAAATATGACCGTTAGTATGCAGGTTTTAAGAGGCGTTTGTAGAAACGCCGTCATATCCTCTCTTTTTTTTTTTTTTTATTGAAATTGTGCTAATTTTATTTGATTAAACTAAAAAAATACCTGTAAATTTCGCCAAGAAGCACTAACAAGAAGATTTTATCACATACCAAGAAGTACTAAATACAAATAAAGAAAAAGGCATACCCAAAGACAATACAAACACATGAAAATCATGTAAAATTAAATGTCCTTCGTATGGCGGTGCCGGTGGCGCTGAGGGGTACCCAGGCGGAGGGTATGTTGTTCCATACCCTATTTAAAAACAGATTACCCAACAATAGATGGCTTTTAATACAACATAATGCCCACCACAAAATCCTAATGACTGTCTTCTGTTTGTTTTCTAATTGGACATATGGCCTGCACTGAACAGGCACTGGTTTTTGTTTTTGCTTTCTCACTTTTTGGGGATGGGATGGCTCAGTTTTGAAGATTCAGTTAGGGCAGACCCCAAAAACAAAGACTAGATTGAGGTTAGCATTTCCTAACCCAATCATATACATGTCAAATATGTGTTCAGCTCCAGGACTTAACTCAACCAGCAAAAATTCAGCATATTACACTTTATAAAGAAGAGATCAATACTCCAATGGTCATACAAAAGACAACTTTCAGGAGCATAAGATAAATAAATTGTGAAAGTATTAACCCTATAAAATATAAACACCCAACAGCTTCAAAGTCATGATAAAAAATAATTAAAAAATAGTAAATAAATAAAAAGAAGAAATAATAGATTTGAAGAGGAACCGTGAAGGTGAAGCATGAAGTTGTTTTGCAGAGTCATTGCAGCTACCCAATAGTGCAGGAGGCAAACCTTCTTCCTTTTCTATTGTCCTATCTTCTTCTTCAATTGCCTCAAAAACACTTGCTCTAAGTTCAGACTAGAAATAATCCATGTCAACCAAATATTAATGGAAATTTTTGCCCCAGCAGGTTTGTGAGAAGCATGTGAACATAATTATCATTTGATATCAAACAGATATATTTTAAATTCTAACATCAAGCAATTACATGAATGAACAAATTAAGGATGCTTTGTTTAAAGTTTGCTCACACTGGCATTCCACTGAAACACACACAAAATTCAATATATCTAGAATGCAAGTATGCAACCTTCTCTCTACATTCCTTCACAATGTTACCATCATTCCGAGCATAAGAAAAAAAGATACCATGATTTTCAATTAATAGAGAAACACTTGTTCTACACTCCCTCTCTACAAAAATGTGGCATCTAAAACTCAATGCAAGTACAGCATATCTTTCTAACAATTGGATTCATAGAATAGGAAAATAAATAAATGTGTACGAGACAGTAGAATTTTCTGGAGAATTTATTGTAGCTAATATGTTTTAAGGTTTGTGATGAACTCTGCTAGGAGCATTCTTTCACTTTGAAGTTACTTTATGTTGTATAGCTTATCTTTCACTTTCTATATTTTAGTCAAATCCAATTGTAGAGCCAATAGTAAATTGTTGGACAAGATGATAAAATATGTTGTGCCATAGAATTGAATAGGGAAGACAAAAAAGGGAAGAAATTCATAGAAGGTAGAAACAGGGCTTGCTTATAGTTAAACCTTGCAACTCTGCAAATTTTAATGTGGACTTAAATATGCATGATAAAGATGTATGGCCTTTAAAGTCAAATCTACTTATATACTCAAAAGTAGAAATGGAATCAACTATTTAGAGAATATGGGTTGGAATCAACGGCAGACATAGCCATACTTGGTTTAACACAATTTTACTTATTTAATCTTTGTCTGAATATAATAACAATGAGAATCAAAAGAAAAACAACTGGCAAGAAGAAAGATTTCAACATATAATTCAATTCCATAGATAGCTCCGAAAGGAGGGGAGCGGGAATAGACAACATACTATCATCTCCAAGCAGCTGAAATAAGTTGGTGCCACAAACAACAATAGTTCAACCACATCAATGACTAAATCTCAAACGAATGAAGAAATGTCTCTAAAGCCACACCAAGAATGTATGACAAACATAATTGTCAAATGTGAGCCAAAACTACAACGATAAATATGGGTTAGGAAATTACACCTCCTGAGATTCTTATTTCTCATGGCAACCCTCTCCGCGGCTCGAGAAAGTGCTTCTTTGGGACTTGCTACCACCAGATCATCATCCATGCTGAGTTTTGTCTTCAAGTCATCTGGTAATGCCTGCAAAATGATTAGATCAGGAAAAGAGTGCTTGGAAAAAGACATTAGAAGCTCTGGAAAGTTTCCATACCATAACCTCATCTACAAGTCTCTCCAGCTGTATTTGTTCGATATAAGTACGAGGAACGTATGACCCTTCCAATTCCAACTGCTCGGCCACACACTTTACAAGTAGGCGATCTTTTCCTTGCACCTGCAATGAAAATAGCATCCATTTTTAGTTAGAATTTTTAGCTCTAATGAAGAGATTAAAAGTTTAGAACAATTAAGAGACAAAAAAATTATGGGGTACGGCTCCATCATTGTACTCTCTAGCAAGAAAGATAAAAGGAATATTTCCTTAGAAAATTCCTACTCCATTCAGTTGTTTCCTCCTGAACCACTACCAAGTTGACACTCTATAGTGTGACAAAAATATATGGCCTTCTGAAATAAGTAGCCTTAGTCTCACATCACATCTTTTTTTGTAGTTGCCAGAGGTGTCACAAATTCAAAATGCTTCAATGGTAAACAATACTAATGCCAATTAAATAGATAATGATATTTTTGGACATCAAATTTGTTCCATGTTCAAACAAGACGAGTTGGCAGAGATGGTTGGACATACCCGATTACCATCCAAGTCAAACTCCTTCCCAAGTGACTCCATGACCAACTGTTGTAAATACCTACTAAATAATAATAGGCTATCCTTGTAAGGAAGAACAACCATATCTTGTGGAAAAACAAAGAGACCAAAGCATAAATATTTATGAGTGAAACTGAAACATAACATAGGTAGCATAAATATTTGTGAAACTGAAACTGAAGCATAGCAGTGAAATAAATAATCATTTCACATTCAATTATGCAATTTCACATCAAGTGTATTGCGCGCGCGTGTGTGTGTCTCCACATGAGAAGTAAGAATTCAAAATGTATCCTCCTAACCAAAACTGGGATTTGAACCTCACTCTGCACAAATTCTGTGTTTCTGGCCAATGAACTTAACTCTGCACAAATTACAACAAAATATTAACCAGTGAATCATGCTGATAAGATAGAAACCGCATCCTGGGTTTGAGTTGAGAAAGTGTTGGTGTCCAAGAGAACTCGAAATTAATTAGAAAAGCGCTGCAAAAAGGAAAAGGTTTGAATCCCAAAATTGGCAGAAAATTGGAACACAAATGGAATGTAAGAGGGAAAAATGGGATCTTTGATATTACTGATTATCAAACATCTCTAATAAACATATAGTATGCAATTTCATCAAGCACACACTATGCAAATTTATCAATGCTATTATATAAAGCATACACAATGTGACTCATATCATGTGTTTTTTTTTTTTTTTTAATGAATGTCCCTCAGAACAGTTTTTCTCATTCATTCCCAAAATTGCTTAATTATGGTTTTTCTCGTTCATCAAACCGCCCCGCAATAATCAAGCCCATCTAAAAATTTAAATGTGAAATCAGTGCTAAACCCAGCAATGAATCTATTCAATCAGTTTAGTACCAAACCCACATAGGATATGCATAGACTATACACACATACACACATAAGTGTATAGATATGCACACACACACACACACACACACACACAGAGGCTATACTGGTCTGGAAGAAGGGTAAGCAACGACGGAGACGACGCCGTTTCCTTTATCAGAAGTTGATCGGAGAACGGTGTGGCCGTTGAATTCGTTCCCCCACCATTCCGAGGAGTAACACCAGTCACCTTCGTCTTCAATTTTGGGTTTAATAAAATGAATCGGGCTTACATGTGATGAAGAAAAATGTTGCGCATGCCATTCCGACCATTGCTGTAGTAGCTGCTCAAGCTTCCGTTTACTGCCTCTGTTAAAGAAAACTTATCCATTCAGAGGTTGACCAAAAACATCACATCTTAGAATTCCTCTTTAGGAGGAGCATCATGTTTTCAAAAGCAAGTGAAACATGCAACTCTTCTTTTATGAAAATACCTTGTTAGAGAATGTTACCTGTATAGAACAGAGAGAGAGAGAGAGACTGCGAGCTGTGCAATGGCGAACGGCTAGGGCTCGTTTGCCCTTTCGATTGCTCCTCCGCCGTCGCCGTCGATCGAGAGAGAGAGGGGGCGTAGGATTTTTGGGTTTGAGATTGGGGATTTTTTGTTTTGGGGGTGGGGGATGAGCGGGAATGAAAAAAAAAAAAAAAAAAAGGGTTGGGAAGGGAGCGGGAATGGAAAACAAAAAGGGGCGGGAATAAAATAATTTTTTTTTTTTTTGGTCAGAAATGAAATTTAAATAATAAAATAATGTCGTTTAATCTTTTTTTTTTTTTTTTTGCGACGAGATTGCTGTCATCAAAAAAATTTATTTTTTTGTTAAAATATATATATTTTTTGTAGTTAATGAATTTTTTTTAAAAAAATTCTTTTTTTTTTAGTTACTAAAGATTGAAAATTTATTTGTTTTAATTTTATTTTAATGAAAAAAATATTATTATTTTTTATTTGGTAGAAATCGGGATAAAAAATAATTTTTTTTTTGTCAGAAATGAAATTTAAATAACAAAATAATGTCATTTAACTTTTTTTCTTTTTTTTTTTTGCGATGGGGGTTGCCATCGTCAAAAAAAATTATTTTTTGTTAAAATATATATTTTTTTGTAGCTAATGAATTTTTTTAAAAAAAAATTCTTTTTTTTTAGTTACTAAGATTGAAAATTTATTTGTTTTATTTTTATTTTAATGAAAAAAATATTATTATTTTTTATTTGGTAGACGTAGGGGTAAAAAATAATTTTTTTTTTGTCAGAAATGAAATTTAAATAACAGAATAATGTCGTTTAGCTTTTTTTCTTTTTCTTTTTTGCAATGGGGGTTGCCGTCGTCAAAAAAATTTATTTTTTGTTAAAATATATATTTTTTTGTAGCTAATGATTTTTTTTTTTAAAAATGTCTTTTTTTTTAGTTACTAAGATTGAAAATTTATCTGTTTAATTTTTATTTTAATAAAAAAAAATAGTATTATTTTTTATTTGATAGAACTAGGGGTAATATTTTAATGAAAATTTTCCACTAAAATAAAATTTAATTTTCTGTGGTCAATAAAAAATATTTTTCTATGGCCCATTTTTTTTTTGTTATTAAAAATCATGAACTAATTTTTTGTGGTAGAGGAGAGGGAGTGGCAGTAGTGGTGAAGGTGGTGGATAAGAGATGGTGGTGGTGGTGGTGACGGCGAAGGAGATTAGTGGTGAAGTTGTGGTAGTGGTAGAGTAGATGAAGTGGCAAGGGTAAAGGAGAGGTAATGGTAGTAGTAGTGGCAGTAGTGGTGAAGGTGGTGGATAAGAGATGATGGTGGCGGTGGTGGTGGTGGCGAAGGAGATTAGTGGTGAAGTTGTGGTAGTGGTAGAGTAGATGAAGTGGCAAGGGTGAAGGAGAGGTAATGGTAGTAGTAGTGGCAGTAGTGGTAGTGGTGGCAATGGTAGTAGTAATGGTAGTCGTAGAGGTGAAGTGACGACAGTGGTAGCAATGGCGGGTGGTGGCGGGTGGGTGGTGGTGGCAGGTAGGTGGCGGGTGGTGATGGTGGGTGGTGGGTGGTGGGTAGTTGGTAGGTGGTGGGTAGTGGTGGCAGGTGGGTGGCGGATGGCGGGTGGTGGTGGGTGGGTGGGTGGGTGGGTGACGGTAGCAAGTGGTAGCGACTGGGTGGTGGTGAGTGGTGGGTGGGTGGGTGACGGTAGCAAGTGGTGGCAGGTGGGTGGTGGGTGGTTGTGGGGGGTGGGTGGCAAGTGGCTGGTGGGTGGTGGTGGGTGGTGGTGGTGGGTGGCTGGTGGTGGTAAATGGGTGCTGAGTGGTGGTAACGGATAGGTGGTGGGCGGTGGATGGTAGTGGCGGGTGACGGGTAGATGGCAGGTGGGTGTTGGTGACGGTTGGTGGGTGGTGAGTGGTGGTGGCAGGTGGGTGGCGGATGGCGGATGGTGGTGGGTGGTGGTGGTTGTGGGTGGGTGAAGGTGGCAGGTGGTAGCGAGTGGGTGTTTGTAGTGGCGGGTGGTGGGTGGTGGGTGGTGGTGGCAGGTGGGTGGTTGGTGGTGGTGGTGGTGGGTGGTGGTGGTGGGAGTGGATGGTGGTGGCGGGTAGTGGATGGTGGTGGTAGATGGGTGCTGAGTGGTAGTAGCGGGTAGGTGGCAGGCAGTGGATGGTAGTGGTGGGTGGCGGGTGGGTGGTGAGTGGTGGTGGCAGGTGGTGGTGGGGGATGGGTGGTGGGTGGTGGTGGCGGAAAACGGTGGTGGAAGACGGTGGTGGAAAATTGTGGCGGGTGGTGGCTAGTGTTGGGTGGTAAAAAAATAAAAAATAAAAAACTCAAAACTCAAAACAGAAACATATTTTTTGAGTTTACATTTTTTGGCCAAATTTATAAACTGAGACCACCGATTTATAAATCAAAAATTTACCAAACAAGTTTTTATTTGAGTTTTTAAAATTTTTGTAAATATAAACAGAAAACTGAAAACGTAAGTGTTACCAAATGACACCTTAGCAAACAAGCTTTAGATAGTAAAAATGTTGTAAAATTAACAAATAATTAAATAAGTTACCAACGTAAAAAATGACTTATCAAAAGATTTTTAGGCCATATATGGTTTGATTTTTAGAAAAAAAAAATTAAAAATTAAAAATTAATTTGGTTAAGAAATAAAAACTAAAAAATAATTATCATTTAAGGGTAAAAAATAATTATCATTTTAACTTTTGGGCAGTTTATATACATACGTATGGCTGTTTCAATTTAATTTGTAAAAAATTATTTCCAACCACTCGAAAGATAAAAATTATATAAAAATGATAATTATTTTTTATTTTTTATTTCTTAACCAAATTAATTTTTAATTTTTTTTTTTTAAAATCAAACCATACATAGCCTAAGAATTTTTTGATAAGTCATTTCTTATGTTGGTAACTTATTTAATTATTTGTTAATTTTACGACATTTTTACCATCTGAAACCTGTTTGGTAACCATTTCGTTTTCAGTTTTCAATTTATATTTACAAAAATTTTAAAAATTGTCATAAAAACTTATTTGATAATTTTTTTGATTTATAAATGGTTGTCTCAGTTTGTAAATTTGAGAAAAAAATGTAAATTCAAAAAATAAGTTTATATTGGTTTTTTAACAGAATTTAAAAAATTTACTAACAATTTTTTTTTCAATTAATTTTTTTTCAATGAATTTTTTTTCCAACTAATACTAACCGAGAGGGCAATTGGTAATGCTACTTTAAACTTTAGGGAGGGGATTGTAATTTCTAAAATGTAAGGGGTGTCAATGTAATTTACCCAGTAAGGGCAAAATTAGTATTTAAAAAAATTAAATTGTTAAGGGGAGAATTTGTAATGAAACTTTAAACTTCAGGGAGGGAGATGTAATTTCCAAAACGTGAAGGGTGAACTGTAACAAACATAAACCTTAGGGGATATCAGTGTAATTTACCATATATATATATATATATATGTATAATCACACTTAATTAGAAAGTGACATAAAAAATAAATATTATCACACTCAATTAGATTAAGTGTGATTAAAAATTTGGGAATTGTATATTTTATATAAAAACCAATTTGAAATATTTTATACAATCACACCTATTTAGGAAGTGTGATTAAATATATATATATATAATCACACTTATTTAAAAAGTATGATTAAAAAGTAGTAATGTACATTTTAATTACATTGTGTGAGTAAAAAATATATAAATAATCACACTTAGTTAAAAAGTGTGATTAAAAAGTAATAGTGTATATATAATCACACTTTAATTAGAATGTGTGATTAAAAAAAATATAAAAATAATCACACTTTAATTAGAATGTGTGATTAAAAATATATATATATATATATAATCACACTTATTTAAAAAGTGTGATTAAAAAGTAGTAGTGTATATATAATCACACTTTAATTAGAAAGTGTGATTAAAAAATATATAAATAATCACACTTTAATTAGAAAGTGTGATTAAAAAATATATAAATAATCACACTTTAATTAGAATGTGTGATTAAAAAATATATATATAATCACACTTATTTAAAAAGTGTGATTAAAAAGTAGTAGTGTATATATAATCACACTTTAATTAGAAGGTGTGATTAGAAAATATATAAATAATCACACTTTAATTAGAATGTGTAATTAAAAAATATATATATAATCACACTTGTTTAAAAAGTGTGATTAAAAAGTAGTAGTGTATATATAATCACACTTTAATTAGAAAGTGTGATTAAAAAATATATAAATAATCATACTTTAATTAGAATGTGTGATTAAAAAATATATATATAATCACACTTGCTTAAAAAGTGTGATTAAAAAGTAGTAGTGTATATATAATCACACTTTAATTAAAAGGTGTGATTAAAAAATATATAAATAATCACACTTTAATTAGAATGTGTGATTAAAAAATATATATATAATCACACTTGTTTAAAAAGTGTGATTAAAAAGTAGTAGTGTATATATAATCACACTTTAATTAGAAGGTGTGATTAAAAATATATATATATATATAATCACACTTAATTGAAAAGTGACATAAAAAATAAATATTATCACACTCAATCAAATAAAGTGTGATTAAAATATAAATCTAATTTTTTTTATCACACTTCCAATAACAGTGAGATCCTTTTTTTTGTCAAAGTGTGATCTTTAACTATTTTTGTAGTAGTGCTAGTTTCTTGGTTAAGTAAGAAACAGAGTTGTGTTGCAAAGTACACTATGGAAGCTGAATACATAGCTTGTAGCACAGCCGTGAGTAATGCGGTTTGGATAAAACAATTTGTTGACAGTTTACAATTAGGTATACCTGCCAGACCAATCAATATGTTTGTGACAATCAATCTGCCATCTCATTAATAAAAAGTGGAGCGAATAGCTCTAAGGGAAAACATATTGATGTAAGTTACTACTGTATTCAGGACATAGTGGAAAGAGATGAAATTAAAGTCAACTATATACCCTCAGAAGAGATGGTGGCCGACCCTATGACCAAAGAGTTGTCTTTGGAAAAATTCAGAAAACATATAGCTAATATGGGATTGAAAAATGCCTAGCCAGATGGTTTAGCTACTTATATAAGAGCATAGTCGGATGACTCTGGGAACGCCTAGATAACCGATGTTTTGCGACTTTATCTTGTGTGGAAACATGTGTTTGGTCAGGTAATAAGATAGAGGAACTGACAAGGTACTGACATCTTAGTCAGCATGAGATGTAAAGTCCATGATATGCAACGTGCTGACTAGATGATGTTGTCGTTGATAAGGTGTGTTAAGAAAAACCTTCAGGAATGGACCTAGAGGAAGTACTTAACAAAAATTTCGGCGCAGGTTGACACATGAGGAATGTGTGTAGCTGAAGTCGTCAATAGTGATTGGATATGGACTATAAACCCAGTACTGAAAATTGATGCTGTTCATTTGAAATATAGTGAATTGAAGTCATCTAGAATGTGTTGTTAGTGGGAGAACACATTCGTATGGGTGCAGTCAGATTGGTGGCAAAAACATATGCACGTATGACCAAGTCACGATCGGACGTCGATCTATGAGGTAATTTCATAGATGAAAGTTGCCATGAGGCAAAATTTTGGTACTAAGGTAAGCATGCCCAACTCAGGTTTTATCACCAATATTATAATGTGATTAAATGGGAGATGAAGGTATGAGAGGTGATCACACCATAATATGGTGGACCCTCTCACACCAAATCAAAGCTTTATATGGTGATTCAATCTTCCCATAGGAAGAAGTAACTGGAAGTAGGAGTTTGAAATTTGAATGAAGAGTCACAATGTTTGGAAACATGGTAATTATTGAGTTTGATTTCAATAGGTTGTAACCACTGATTAACAGCCACCATATGCTATAAATATATGGACAATACATAGGTTGAATTTCTTTCTGTTTTTCCTCTTCCAGATTGTATTCTTTTGCGTGATTAAACAACCTCATAGGAACTTTAATCCATCGCCATTGTTAAGATTATCTTACAATATTTGCATCAATAGGGCAATATTGGAGGTCCACGTATGAAATAGAAGAGTTTACTCTTCTTCTATTTGTAGCAGTAATTTGATACCAAATTCACATACATATATGGCATGTGTGTTGTGCCATTACTTCACTCCTAGAAACATCATGGTAACCCTTGCCTGAGGCAAAATGGAGTCTGACTGGGAACTATTGGGATACAGTGGTGCTACATGTACCAATTAATATATACACTAGTATTATCAACTAGTGTTATGCCATTATTACTGACCCCACCTATTATACAAATTATAAATATTCAAAATCTTTAAAATTATGTCACATTATCTGTTAATATACTAATTAGTACATTAATTGATATATATATATAGTATTATTCATTGGGATAAGGCTAACCCTACTCGACGCATTGATTGCAGCTAAATTGCACAATTTGCTTAGTGTAACTTATATATAGTAATATGTTTAAAAATTTTATTGTTAGTGCGTATTTTAGTGTGTTTAGTACGTATTCTTTTTATAAATTTTAGAATAAAAATAATTTAAAAAGTTAATTATTTTATAACTAAAGAATTCTAACTTTTATTTTCTTATTATCAATTTTTAATTTTAGAAAAGTTACACCAAATAAACCCTCAAGCTAAAGCCTAAAAAAATAACAGAAGTAATTTTTTGTTTAATAATGATTCATACCACTAAAAAAAAGAATACTAATGGCACTAATACATTGAGAATGTCAAAAAAAAAAAAAGCGTAGCCCACTGCCACATCATTAGTGGTGCTATTAGAGCACCACTTTTAGTGGTCTCAACCATTTTTCATTTCTTTTAATTTTATAAATTGATGTGACATGCAAAAATTATTGATATTTGAAATTTAATTTATTAAACTCAAAAAATAAGAACAACTCGATTATCACATCAATTGTAAAAAATGTTATCCGCTTGCAATTTTCAAAAGGGAATAATATGTCATTTCTAACAGGATCGCAATGAACGCCCTTTTGACACAATGGGAAGCGGAAAAAAGTAAAATTTGAGTCCGAATGATAGACATGGCCTAAATCATCGCGTGTCCTAATTTTTACTCATGGTGTCTTGGGTTTCACTTTCACACCAGCAGTAGGATTCATCAATTTTTTTTTAATTTTTTATTATTATTTTTTTTTACCTGGTTTTCGGATCAATTTTTCATGCAATTCGATTTCTTTTAGGGAATCAATTTCACTACTCACTTGGGTGGATCCCATTTAAAATTAAAACAAATGCTTGTATAAATTGACTTTAAAAAATTTATTATAACTAATAGGTAGGACCTTTTTTAGGTGTGCCTTGCATATGGTATGCAAGGCACTTACATCTTTTATATATTACACTTACATGTTTTATATATTGGGTTATACCAAATTTCAAGAAAATTTATACATTGGTGACCTGCTAGGTAAATTAATAAAATAATATATTATATGACTAAATGTATAAATTGTCATAAAAAAGCACAAATAATTTTACAAGAAAGCGTAAGTTTTTACAAAAAGTGTAAGTTTTGACAAAATGAGTAAGTAATTTCAGAAAAAGGCATAAGTAACTTATGCTTTTTGTGAAAACTTATGCCTTTTGTGAACATTTACATTTTTTGTGAAAACGTATGTTTTTTTGTGAAATTACTTATGTTTTTTTTGTAAAATTGCTTACATCTTTTATGAAAACTTATGTTTTTTTTATGAAATTACTTACACATTTTGTGACAACTTACGTATCACATGTTAACAACAAAAGCAAATGCCCTAAGGGCTTACAGCTTTCCAAGTTAACACTTGGTTACACAAAAGTAGAGTGCTAACTCATTTACACATAAAGCCCTTGGCTTGAATTTACATGTAATACAACAAAAGGAAAGACAACCAAAAAGCCTGTCCGCCACTAGCCTCCCAAGCTAAGTCCTTGGAGGTGGCATGCTTCCTGTACCTGAAAATGATGTTCCCATATAGGGTGAGCCACAGCCCAGTAGAAATATACCAAACCAATTATGAACAATGACTAAAAGATTAACAGTTGATAGATGGTCAACACTTTTACATTCATTCATAACATAACACAATTCCAAGACACTTAAGTCTATATTTCCTTTCATTTCCATTTCTTTCCTTTTTACTTGCCATTTCATAACCTTGGCTCAGAACCTGGCCAAACATCACACATGAGACAAACACTCATGCCAACACTTTTCACTTCATCAAAGATAAACATAACAGTTATCTCAATACTTCCAACGACAAGCATATCCGCTCTGTCAATACACTTCTAGATAGGCATACCCGCTCTATCTACGGAGTTCATCCCCTATCTCCTCCCAACAACATCCGGTTTAGAGGTTCATCCCCTATCTTCTCCTAAACCGTGGAGTACATCCCCTATCTCCTCCAACACAACACAATGCATATAAACAACAATTATATACATCACAAATCAACACAATTAATTATCCAAATTAATCAATCAATGTAATTAGGGCATTCTCCATAATTAACATCACAACCCTTAGGTTCCAATTTCCTTAATGTTTCAACATTAATTCCATGTTTCTATACCAAACATGCTTCTAGGTTTATCATAGATGAAAACCCCCAACTTTTGTAAAATTACACAATGGCCCAAAGTTTCCCAAAATCACACAACAACCCCCAACATATCAAAATGCTAAAATTTAAAGACAAAACTCATAAAGAGGTGTAGGATATCCCTACCTCAAGAGATGAGTTCCAAAGGAGATGATGCCCAACACCCAACTTGCTCCAAAACCAAATTTGTTCCGATTAAAACGAAGCCCAAGTCACCCTCTATCTTTTTAACAAAGGCCTTAGGGTAGGAAATCACCCTAGGTAGATCAAATCTTAGAGAGAAGTAAGGTTTTTGAGTGAGAAGCTCTGAAAATGGCGTTTTGAGTAAAGTAAGAGAGAGAAGATAAGTCAAAAAGTGATTTAAAATGCCCAGTCCCACTCAGTTATACGACAGGTCCGCTCGAGCGTAAGACACTCCGCTCGAGCGTAAAGACACAAAAACATGGTCCGCTCGAGCGCAACATTGTCCGCTCGAGCTCCAAGACACAGACACAAAGTTCGTCCGCTCGAGCGTAGATACCAGTCCGCTCGAGCGCAGGTCTCCCCCTCCCAGAACTCTCACCAAAAATACACTGTCCGCTCGAGCTCAACATACCCACTCGAGCGCAACCAGCTCGAGCGCACCAAACCCGCTCGAGCGTAGAAACCACACTTGCAGAAGTCTTGCAGGTGCACGAAATACTGAATGTGTGCATTCTCCGCTCGAGCGCCAAAATCCCCGCTCGAGCGTACAAGCAACAACAATCTCTCCGCTCGAGCGTAAACATCTCCGCTCGAGCGGACCAGCCAAAACTTGGGCAACTAGACTTTGTTCCTAAGCTCAACCAACCTGTAACAAACCTGCCCAACACATCCTATAACTCAAATACAAAGCAAGAAAGGATGTAAACAAGACAATACTCAACTACCAACATCCACGGACACATGTCCGGATTACTGTACAACAAGGGGTAAACCCGGGACCGCTATAACCTCCCCCCCTTAAAGAATTTCGTCCCCGAAATTTAGGACAAGTTTTTGAAAAGCAAGTTTTCCTCTCTTTTAAACAATGTTATACCACAACATTCCACAATTCGACCCATTCCCGGTCATTCCATCTCTTATCAAGAGGCATTCTACAACATATACATTTCGACATGCATTCTCTTTTCATTTCAACCATTTCCAACACACATGGTTCACAATTTATATCATAAGCAATAATCATGATACAATTCCATTTCTACAATATAGCCAACACATGCAATATTATAATCAACTCCCATAACAAGGCAAGTTCTACAACATTTACATTAACCAAAACATGCACCATGTTTCTCAATTTAAGACATTTTTAATACTCTTAAATTTCATTACAATTACACAATTGCAATACTTGATTACACATCAACAAACAAGTCCGGATATTTCTCGCGGACTCCCAACTCACGTTCCCAAGTGGCCTCCTCCACTCCGTGATATTTCCACAAAACCTTAACCAAAGGGATGGTCTTGCCACGCAGGACTTGATCCCGCCTATCCAAGACCCGAACCGGTCTCTCCTCATACGAGGCATCCTCATCTACCTCTAAGTCGGTCCAGTCCAATACATGTGATGGATCCGGCTCATACTTCCGAAGCATACTCACATGAAACACGTCATGAACCCCGGATAACTGTGGCGGCAAAGCTAAACGATAAGCAACCTCGCCAACCCTCTCAAGAATCTCAAAAGGACCAATAAACCGAGGGGATAACTTCCCACTCTTCCCAAACCTCATCAAACCCCGTCTAGGTGATATCTTCAGAAACACATGATCACCCATCTCGAACTCCAATGGTCTTCTCCTACGGTCAGCATAAGATTTCTGACGACTCTGGGCTGTAACAAGCCTCCTACGGATAAGCTCAACTTTCTCCGTCGTCTCCTTAACCAACTCCGGACCCAACAAAGGTGTATCACCCACCTCGGCCCAACAAACTGGAGACCTACAAGGTCGGCCATACAAGGCCTCAAACGGTGCCATACCGATACTAGACTGAAAACTGTTGTTGTAGGCAAACTCTACCAATGGTAAGTGCCTCTCCCACGTCCCACTGAAATCAAGGACACAACCCCGAAGCATATCCTCGAGGATCTGAATAGTACGCTCGGACTGCCCGTCAGTCTGAGGATGATACGCTGTACTAAAGGTCAACTTAGTACCCAAGGCACTCTGCAAACTCTGCCACAACCTAGCAGTAAAATGAGGATCTCTATCTGAGACGATCGTCACTGGGACCCCGTGCAACCTCACTATGTCCCGAATATACAAGTCGGCAAGATGATCTACTAAATCTCTCACGCGCATAGGAATGAAGTGCGCCGACTTAGTCAACCGGTCTACAACCACCCAAATAGCATCACTACTCCGCTGAGTCCTCGGAAGACCTACAACGAAGTCCATAGTGACATGCTCCCACTTCCACTCGGCAATAGGCAAGGGTTGTAACAAACCCGCTGGCCTCTGATGCTCGGCCTTCACTTGCTGGCAAGTAAGGCACTTAGACACGAAAACTGCCACATCCCTCTTCATACCCCGCCACCAAAACTGGCGACCCAAATCCCGGTACATCTTAGTACCTCCCGGATGCACCGCAAGGCGCGAATGGTGAAACTCTCGGAGTACTTCCTCTCGGCAAGACTCCGGTACAAACAAACGGTCTCGGTATCTCACACTCAGGTCGGGATACACCGTCAAACCCTTCTCAACCTTCCCACTGGAGATCTTCTCTCGGAGGGATTCTACCTCAAGGTCACCTCTCTGTGCCTCTAACACTCTAGTCACAAGCGTCGGCTGTGCAACAACAGAAAACAAGGCCGCAGCCTCAACGGATTCGCTCAAAAGCAAATCAAACTCTCCAATGGCCCCCAACATCTCCCACTCCCGGATGGCTACACAAGCTACATCACTAATGGATTTCCTGCTAAGGGCATCGGCCACAACATTGGCCTTCCCCGGGTGATAATGCAACTCGAAGTCGTAATCCTCAATGAACTCCATCCACCTCCTCTGCCTCAAATTCAAGTCTTTCTGTGAAAACAGATATTTCAGACTCTTGTGATCCGAGAATACCTCGAATCTCTCACCATAAAGGTAGTGCCTCCAGATTTTCAAGGCAAAGATCACAGCCGCTAACTCTAGATCATGCGTAGGGTAATTCTTCTCGTGAATTTTCAACTGACGTGAGCCATAAGCTACCACTTTCCCCTCTTGCATCAACACACAACCCAAACCCTCTCGTGAGGCATCACAATAGACTGCATAACCCAACCCTCTCTCTGGAATAATCAAGACCGGAGCGGTGGTCAGTCTAACTTTCAACTCCTGGAACGACTTTTCACAAGTCTCACTCCATACAAAGCTGACTCCCCTCCGAGTCAATCTGGTCAACGGTGAAGCTAACCTGGAGAAATCCTTCACAAACCAGCGGTAATACCCAGCTAATCCCAGAAAACTGCGGATCTCAAACACACTCTTAGGCTGTGCCCAATCTTGCACTGCCTCAGTCTTGGATGTATCAACAGACACCCCTTCCCCGGAAACTACATGGCCTAAGAACTTGACTTCTCTCAGCCAAAACTCACACTTCCCAAACTTGGCATACAGCCTATGGGCTCTAAGCAACTCAAGCACCACTCTCAAGTGTTCCTCGTGCTCCTCCTCTGAAGGTGAATATATAAGGATGTCGTCCACGAAGACGACTACAAAACGATCCAAGAATTCCCGGAAGATCCGGTTCAACAAGTCCATAAAGACTGCCGGTGCGTTGGTAAGCCCAAATGGCATTACCAGAAACTCATAATGGCCATACCGCGAACGGAATGCCGTCTTCGGAATATCCTCCTCCCTGACCCTCAACTGGTGGTAACCCGATCTCAAATCTATCTTAGAGAAACAACGGGAACCCTTCAACTGGTCAAACAAATCATCTATACGGGGCATAGGGTACTTATTCTTAACCGTAGCCCGATTCAACTTCCGGTAATCAATACACAATCTCAAGGCACCATCTTTCTTCTTAGCAAAGAGTGCCGGCGCTCCCCACGGTGAAACACTAGGGCGAACAAAGCCCTTATCTAGCAATTCCTGGAGCTGAACTTTCAACTCAACCAACTCTGCTGGAGCAAAACGGTAAGGTGCCATAGAAATCGGCGCCGTGCCGGGCACTAAATCGATAGAGAACTCAATCTCTCGGTGAGGTGGCAGATCAACAAGGTCCTCGGGAAAAACATCCGAGTACTCACAAACTACCCTCGGCAACACAATCTGGGTCTCATCACACTCACCACTCTCAAAGCTAGCAAGTAGACCACTAAGCTCATTCCGCCCTCGCGGACCATACCCCGGTGGTACAATACTACCAACCCGGTCTCCCAAGAAATGGAAATGCTCCCCGCTCACAGTACAACAAGTAACCCTCTGGCGGTAGCAGTCAATAACAGCTCGGTATGACGATAACCAGTCCATACCCAAAATAACATCAAAGCCCTTCATGGGCATGACTACAAAAGGAAACGGAAGCCTATGATCATCAACCTCTATATCACAACCTCTACACCCGTGTTTCAGAATCAACTCACCCCCAATAGGTGACACTACGCAAATAGGAGATGCTAACAGTGCTAACTCCAATTCCAACACAGATGCAAATGCAGCAGATACAAAAGAATGAGACGCACCCGTATCAATCAATACACTAGCAACCGAATTGCAAAACAGAAAGGTACCTCTCACTACTGATGGAGCCGGTACAAGATCCTGCGCGGTAACAGCATACACGCGCCCTGTAGGCCCCTGATCCACCTGCTCGCCTCTCGGAGCATAGGACTGCTGCACTGACTGGGACGACGAAGCCCCCGGATTGGCCCTCGAGGCCTGCACAGACTGAGCTGGCTGAAATCCATGCGTCTGTCTAGAACCAGACGCTCCTAAAGTGGCACTCAACCATGGGCAAAACCTTTTCATGTGCCCAGGCTGTCCACACTGATAACAAGACAAGGGCTGCCCCCTGCCCGAACTCTGACTCTGCAGTCTAGCTGACGAAGAAGCAGCTCTCTGACCCCCGCCCTTCTGCGGGCAAACAGAAGCTTTGTGACCCGGCTGGCCACACTTGAAACAGGTGAACTCTCCCTGACTGCCCCTCCCGGAGCCTGCACTCGGTACTGGGAAAGTCGACCTAGCCAAACCACCCTGGGACTGCTGAGGGTTATAACCCCTCTGCCTCCTACCATCACCCTGTCCCTCTTGGCCCCTCTTGGAGCCTCCATGTTTCTCCTCCTCTCCCTCCTGCATCATCAGCTCCATATGAGCTGCAGCATCCACCAAATGCCTATAATCTCGAATGTAGGGTCCACCAACTTTCAACTTGAGATCCCATCTCAACTTCCGCTCAAACTCGTAGCAACGGCGCTCCTCTGTCGCCACAAGTTCAGGTGCAAACCTGGACAAGCTAGTAAATGTAGCCTCAAACTCGGCCACAGACAAACCCTCCTGCTTAAGCCGGCTAAACTGATCCCTCAGCCTCTCTCTAGCCACAGCAGATAAAAACCTCTCCTGGAAAGCATTCACAAACGCCTCCCAAGTACCACCAACACGAGCTTTCTCATACTTCCACCATTGACCCGCATCTCCCTTCAGCTGGAAAGATGCCAAGGTCACTTTCAATGCTCCGTCCTCAATGCCTAGCATCTCGAACGTTTTACTCATCTGTTCTAGCCACTCGTCTGCCTTCAGTGGCTCCTTAGGATCCCCAACAAACTCCTCCGGGTTAGACCGGAAGAACTCCCTCTTCAAGAAGGAAGGCCCTGCTTCAGTTGCCTGATTCCCTGCTCTGAGAATACCCAGAGCTCCTGCTATCTCCTGGGCCAAGGCACTCATGGCCTGCTGACCCGCTGGTTCGGCCACATTGGCCTGACCAACCCCCTCCTGAACTGCCGGAATCTCCTCCGGTAATGGCACCTCCTGCCTCCTAGGCCTACCACGCCTACCACCTCTTGCTCGTCCTGACATCCTAATAAAGGTAACACAGAACATTAGCACATTCATAAACGTGCCAAAACTAAACACTCACGTCCTAATGCATGGACAACTGTATTTCATTCCACGTAAGCACATAAACACATAAGCACTTACGAATTTCATTTCCGGATAATGATAGTCCCAAGGCGTTACTAGAGTACCGGTTAGAAACAGCATTGATCAAGTGCTTTTCCAACAAGACTCCCAGAAACCCAAAGATCCAATCAATATCCTAGAAACTAAATCCCATACCCAAATAATCACATAAGCATGTTATCACATAAGCATAACAGTACACTTAAGTCTCTATTAAGCGAGACAAACTCATTGTGATCCTAATCACTTCCCACGTACCCAAAGTATTCGAACCTGGCTCTGATACCAAGTTGTAACGCCCTCAAAATAATAACATTAATCCCAACAATATAGACATGCTATGATATATAAAAGGTCCACATCCTGTCATTCACCAGAGTTGTATTACAAGAAGTATCACATGTTAATAACAAAAGCAAATGCCCTAAGGGCTTACAGCTTTCCAAGTTAACACTTGGTTACACAAAAGTAGAGTGCTAACTCATTTACACATAAAGCCCTTGGCTTGAATTTACATGTAATACAACAAAAGGAAAGACAACCAAAAAGCCTGTCCGCCACTAGCCTCCCAAGCTAAGTCCTTGGAGGTGGCATGCTTCCTGTACCTGAAAATGATGTTCCCATATAGGGTGAGCCACAGCCCAGTAGAAATATACCAAACCAATTATGAACAATGACTAAAAGATTAACAGTTGATAGATGGTCAACACTTTTACATTCATTCATAACATAACACAATTCCAAGACACTTAAGTCTATATTTCCTTTCATTTCCATTTCTTTCCTTTTTACTTGCCATTTCATAACCTTGGCTCAGAACCTGGCCAAACATCACACATGAGACAAACACTCATGCCAACACTTTTCACTTCATCAAAGATAAACATAACAGTTATCTCAATACTTCCAACGACAAGCATATCCGCTCTGTCAATACACTTCTAGATAGGCATACCCGCTCTATCTACGGAGTTCATCCCCTATCTCCTCCCAACAACATCCGGTTTAGAGGTTCATCCCCTATCTTCTCCTAAACCGTGGAGTACATCCCCTATCTCCTCCAACACAACACAATGCATATAAACAACAATTATATACATCACAAATCAACACAATTAATTATCCAAATTAATCAATCAATGTAATTAGGGCATTCTCCATAATTAACATCACAACCCTTAGGTTCCAATTTCCTTAATGTTTCAACATTAATTCCATGTTTCTATACCAAACATGCTTCTAGGTTTATCATAGATGAAAACCCCCAACTTTTGTAAAATTACACAATGGCCCAAAGTTTCCCAAAATCACACAACAACCCCCAACATATCAAAATGCTAAAATTTAAAGACAAAACTCATAAAGAGGTGTAGGATATCCCTACCTCAAGAGATGAGTTCCAAAGGAGATGATGCCCAACACCCAACTTGCTCCAAAACCAAATTTGTTCCGATTAAAACGAAGCCCAAGTCACCCTCTATCTTTTTAACAAAGGCCTTAGGGTAGGAAATCACCCTAGGTAGATCAAATCTTAGAGAGAAGTAAGGTTTTTGAGTGAGAAGCTCTGAAAATGGCGTTTTGAGTAAAGTAAGAGAGAGAAGATAAGTCAAAAAGTGATTTAAAATGCCCAGTCCCACTCAGTTATACGACAGGTCCGCTCGAGCGTAAGACACTCCGCTCGAGCGTAAAGACACAAAAACATGGTCCGCTCGAGCGCAACATTGTCCGCTCGAGCTCCAAGACACAGACACAAAGTTCGTCCGCTCGAGCGTAGATACCAGTCCGCTCGAGCGCAGGTCTCTCCCTCCCAGAACTCTCACCAAAAATACACTGTCCGCTCGAGCTCAACATACCCGCTCGAGCGCAACCAGCTCGAGCGCACCAAACCCGCTCGAGTGTAGAAACCACACTTGCAGAAGTCTTACAGGTGCACGAAATACTGAATGTGTGCATTCTCCGCTCGAGCGCCAAAATCCCCGCTCGAGCGTACAAGCAACAACAACCTCTCCGCTCGAGCGTAAACATCTCCGCTCGAGCGGACCAGCCAAAACTTGGGCAACTAGACTTTGTTCCTAAGCTCAACCAACCTGTAACAAACCTGCCCAACACATCCTATAACTCAAATACAAAGCAAGAAAGGATGTAAACAAGACAATACTCAACTACCAACATCCACGGACACATGTCCGGATTACTGTACAACAAGGGGTAAACCCGGGACCGCTATACACAAAATGTGTAATTTTTCAGAAAATGTGTATGTTTTTTCAACAAAAGTGTAAGTAACTTCATAGAAGATGTAAGTTTTGTTCTCACAGAAGATGTAAGTGCCAACAAAAGGTGTAAATTTTAGGAAAAAAAATATTTCATAGAAGGTGTAACTTTTGACAAAAGGTGTAAGTATTTTCACGAAAATGTGTAAGTTTTTAGAAAATGTGTAGGTTTTAACAAAAGGTGTAAATTTTATGAAAGAAATTTTTTCACAAAAGGTGTAACTTTTCAGAAAAGATATAAGTTTTTTCACAAAAGATGTAAGTAACTTCACAAAAGGTGTAAGTTTTGTTTTCACAAAAAGTGTAAGTTCCAACAAAATGTGTAAATTTTATGAAAAAAGAAAAATTCACAAAATGTGTAAGTTCCAACAAAAGGTATAAAGTTTATGAAAAAAAGTATTTCACAAAAGGTGTAACTATTTCACGAAAAAGTGTAAGTTTTCACAAATGGTGTAAGTCTTCACAAAATGTGTAACTTTTCATAAAAGGTGTATGTTTTTTCACAAAAAGTATAAGTTTTGTTTTCACAAAAGGTATAAGTGCCAACAAAAGGTATAAATTTTATGAAAAAAAATATTTCACAAAAGGAGTAACTTTTGACAAAAAGTGTAAGTATTTTTATGAAAAGTTGTAAGTTTTCAGAAAATGTGTAAATTTTAACAAAATGTGTAAATTTTATGAAAGAAAGTTTTTCACAAAATGTGTATCTTTTCAAAAAATGTGTAACTTTTTTCACAAAAGATGTAAGTTACTTCATAAAAGGTGTAAGTGTCGTTTTCACAAAATGTGTAAGTTCCAACAAAATGTGTAAATTTTATGAAAAAAAAAATTTCACAAAAAGTGTAAGTTTTAACAAAAGGTATAAATTTATGAAAAAAAGTTTTTCAGAAAAGGTGTAACTTTTTAGAAAAGGTGTAACTGTTTTCACAAAAAATGTAAGTTACTTCACAAAAGGTGTAAGTGTCATTTTCACTAAAGGTGCAAGTTCCAACAAAATGTGTAAATGTTATGAAAAAATTTATTTCACAAAAGGTGTAACTTTTTAGAAAATGTGTAAGTATTTTCAATAAAATGTGAAAGCTTTCAAAAAATGTGTATGTTTTAACAAAAAAGTGTAAATTTTATGAAAAAAATTATTTCACAAAATGTGTATGTTTCTTCACAAAAGGTATAAGTAACTTCACAAAACGTGTAACTCTTGTTTTTAGAAAATGTGTAAGTTCTAATAAAATGTGTAAATTTTATGAAAAAAATTATTTCACAAAAGGTATAATTTTTGAGAAAAAATGTAAGTATTTTCAAGAAAATGTGTATGTTTTAACAAAAGGTGTAAGTTTTTAGAAAATGTGTATGTTTTAACAAAAGGTGTAAGTTTTCAGAAAATGTGTATGTTTTAACAAAATGTGTAAATTTTATGAAAGAAATTATTTTACAAAAGGTGTATGTTTCTTCACAAAAGGTATAAGTAGTTTCACAAAATGTGTAACTCTTGTTTTCAGAAAAAATATAATTTCCGACAAAAGGTGTAAATTTTATGAAAAAAATTATTTAACAAAAGGTAGAACTTTTGAGAAAAGGTGTAAGTATTTTTAAGAAAATGTGTAAGTTTACAGAAAAGGTGTAAATTTTAAAAAAATGGGTAAATGTTATGGAAGAAATTATTTCACAAAAGATGTAACTTTTTAGTAAAAGTGTATGTGTTTTCACAAAATGTGTAACTAACTTCACAAAACGTGTAAATCTTGTTTTCACAAAAGGTGTAAATTTTATGAAAAAAATTATTTCACAAATGGTATAACTTTTGAGAAAAAGTGTAAGTTTTAACAAAAGGTGTAACTTTTAAGAAAAAGGTGTATGTTTTTTGACAAAAGGTGTAAGTAACTTTACAAAACGTATAAGTCTTGTTTTCAAAAAAAAGGTGTAAGTTCCAACAAAAGATGTAAATTTTATGAAAAAAATTATTTCACAGAATGTGTAATTTTTGATAAAAGGTGTAAGTATTTTTCACGAAAAGTTGTAAGTTTTAAAAAAAGGTGTAAGTTTTGACAAAATGTGTAAATTTTATGAAAGAAATTATTTCACAAAAGATGTAATTTTCAGAAAAGGTGTATGTTTTTTTTCACAAAAGGTATAAGTAACTTCACAAAACGCGTAAGTCTTGTTTTCACAAAAGGTGTAAGTTCTAACAAAAGATGTAAATTTTATGAAAAAAATTATTCCACAAGAGGTGTAACTTTTGAGAAAATGTGTAAGTCTTTTCAAGAAAATGTGTAAATTTTCTAAAAAGGTGTAAGTTTTAACAAAATGTGTAAATTTTGTGAAAGAAATTATTTCACAAAAGGTGTAACTAATTTCCCAAAACGTGTATAGCTCGAATTTTTTCGTGCCCCGCCTTTCGGAAGGTTTAAAAATAAGGCCATACAGTTCGGACTCCTACGGTTCTGAATCTAATGTCACAAGTGCAATGTGTAGCTCGACTTTTATGCACCCCCCTTTCGGAAGGTTCGAAAGAAAGCCCTACAGTTCGGACTCTCGCGATTCTGAATCTAATCTCACAATTGCAATGTGAAATTGATAATCACCAAAGAGTCAAAATTCGACAAATCTTTCTGGAAAATTAATTTTAAATCAAATAATGCCAAAATTGGACTGCTTTGCTAGATACAGAGTCGCCACCTAAATATTTTGTTTTGGAGAAATTTAGGAAACCTTGACTCGTGCCAAAGGCCACGTGTCCGTCATCACCGAAGTTGCCTCGGCTCGGGAACTTGGGTACGAGAGGGGAATGTCCTGAAATGAGCACCCCCGCTTGTTGGATCAAAGATCGGCCTCTACTAATCATGATACGGTTTTTATAAACATTACGTGTTCTTATTCCGGTTATTAGACTAACATTACTATGTGATGCGCGCAAGCAAGTATAGACTAAATCGTAAGAATTGGAACAATTCAACTCATGTTTGTTTACGAAAATGGTTTGATTTTGCCACCCTCAAGTGGGCTTAAAGATGCGGTTTTGCCACTAAACATAGTGGGCTTAAAACATGATTTGCCATAACAAAGTGGGCTTAAAACTTACATTTGTTGAATCGTTCCAATTCAAACAACAAGCCTTCATCCACAGGCATTCAAGCAGTTTATCATTTAAGCACATAGTCTCATGGCAAGCATGTGAAACATGGCAATATAGAAATCACACTCATGCAAGTATGCTAAAGCATAAAGACTTACCGAGTACTCCTAGCCAAAACAAAAAACTAGTTAGAAAGATGTATAATCCTAACTATACAAGATGCTTAATGCAACACATGCAATATGCGATTAATAGCCTCGGCTACTAATATGGCATATGGTTCAATTTGAACAACATGTGATAAACACGTATTCAAATAAGATATTGAAATAACAATGTAGTTTGAATGAATGCGCCGAGCCTCGGTGCATGCAATACAAATGAATAGATGCAAACATGCAAGCATAAGGTATGCTAATTGAAAATATACTCCTAAACTAACCATCAAAAGCAGTTAAGTAAAAGGGAGAAAGACGTGGGGTTGGAAGGCATACACACACATGTACACTTATTACAACATTACGCCCTCACGAAGGAGGGTCCGAATGAATAAGAGCTAACCAACTAGCTATGCTAATTAAGCTAATTATTACATCAATTGAAACGAATTTAACTAACTTATTCTAAGCTTATTAAATATTACAAATTGAATTAAGCTAATTAATTACAAAACAAATTAATTAACTAAATAGTTACAACACTTGTATGAATTAGCTACAACTAATCTAAGCAAAACAACTAAATGGCCTCAAGAAATGAGGGATGCATGCATGCTCGGTTTTCACCTCGAAAAAGCCACTTTCTTGCCATTGAATGCCTTTGTTTGCGCATTTGAACACTAAAAATTGTGCCAACTTCCATAATACCTCTGCTCCACCTCAGGAGCACACTGCTGAAAAATCATTGATGGCCAACAAGAGGGACAAAGGGCCAGTCGGTTGCCAATGGTGGCCGGTCGGCCACTGCATGGTTCACACTTGCATGCTGTAACAGAGAGCAAAATAGAGCAAAACTATTTATTCTCACAGGTTTGTGTGTACAGTTACACCCCTTTTCATCAAACAAGCTCAAAGGAGTGTAACTCTCGGCCCTCAAACCACCAATCAAGCACTTTCTATGCATGATAGCCAAAGAACCAAGTTTGTACAATTTTAATGAGTGCAAAACAAGACTCAAAAGAACCAACACCTTATCATGCATGATCAAGGGCTATGGAGACCTATGGAAATGGCACATTTCATCACTTTCGAGTATGAAATGCCCCATCTTCCTTCTGTTCAAACTAACGTCCGATTTGAACACATGAAATGCAACACAAAGATGCTTATCTTGCCTCTTTTACTTTGTCCATTTTGTTTACTCATTTTACATTACCGACTTATTCTTTAACCGATTAAATTCAAAAGTGAGTGTCCTCTAATGGAAGAGGTGTCAACCAAGGGATGGTTTAAGGCAAGAGAGAGGTCATGCTTTTGATTAGTGAACCCTTAAAAGAGGATTGAAACCATTAAGCACAAGCCTCAATCTCATGCTTAAACAAAACCCTAAGCTTAGACCACCCTCAAAACAAATGAAAGAGTGAAGAAATGAGGGAGGTTGCAGATATTTAGGTGCTGGAATTAGGCATAAAAAAGCATTAAATCATGGACACACAAATGATGCTCAAAGCTTAGAAACCCTAAGCTAATGAAGGAAATTGCACTACGACTATACAAAACAAAGCTCAAATGACCCTAACCACTCAAAAAAGAGCTAAAGAAGGTCAGAAAAGAGGCAAAAACATGCTGAGATTAAGCTACAAAATGCTAGAAAAGTAAGCTAACACATAGAGCTAACTAAGCGTACAAACAAGACACAATGAGGGGAGGCTAACCCCTCCAATTTTGGACTTCAAGAGAAGGTTTTTGCCACTGAAAAACCTCTGAATTTCAGCGGTTAAAAGGCTCAAAAATTTTGATTTGAATGTGATGAAAAAAGACACAAAAAGCTTAGCAAGCTAAGGAGCCAAAAGGATGAACAACCTCCCAACTCAAAATAGGCTCAAACCACAATTTTTAGGCTATAAAAATAGAGTTTTTTAGAGTCTAAAACCAGCTCAAAAACAGTGCAAAAAGATGGCAAAAAAAGTATTTAAAACAAGCTTAAAATACAAGTGTTCTACTTCTTGAAGACAAGATGCAATTTAGAGCAACCCAACAAGCTAAATCAAGCCAAAATCCTCTTCTAGAGCTCAAAGAGGGCCCCAAGAGACCTCAGCTCCAAGGTGGTCAAGTTTGATCAAGGGTTGATGTGCAAAAGTGTAGAGAAACTAGACTTTAAGGCACAAAATAGGAAGAGAGAGAGAGAATTCTAGAGAGAGAGAGAGAGAGATTTTTTTGTTTAAAATGTCTAACCTCCAAAAATGGGGGAAGACCCCCCCTATATATAGAAAATCAAGATTTGAGCTTGAATACATCCTACCATACGCGTGTATGAAGATGCAACTCAGTGAGCAATAACTGGCACAACTAGCAAACAAATATCCAGAAATATCTGGAAAAAGAGACTGGTGGCCGTCGGCCACCACTGGTAGCTGACCGATCACCACTGGTGGTCGACCGGCCACATACATGGTTGTCAGGCTCATCCCATGGCCGACAGCCTTGGGTCAGCCAGAGGTCCAGACACCAAGTTTTGGTCCAAAACAAGGCAGAGAAAGAACAAGGTTCAAAGGCTCAAAGACAGGGCATTTCGCCGAGGACTTCGGGTGCTCAAAATGAAGACAAACAAGCACAATCATCACGTGCACAAACGATGACGCCTAAATCTTGAGGACGGTCAAAAATGGGGTGTCTACACAATGTGAAATTGATAAACACCAAAGAGTCCAAATCTAGCAAATCGTTTTGGAAAATCGATTTTGAATTAAAAATGCCAAAATTGAACTACTTTGCCAGATATAGTCACCACCTAAATATTTTTTGTTTTGGGGAAATTTAGGAAACCCATGACTCGTGCCAAAGGCCACGTGTCTGTCATCACCAAAGTTGCCTCAGCTCAGGAACTTAGGTACGAGAGGGGAAGGTCATAAATGAGCACCTCCGCTCGCCCGATCAAAGATCGGCTTCTACTAATCATGATATACTTTTATAAACATTATGTGCTATTGTTCTTGTTATTAAACTAACATTACTATGTGACGCACACAAGCAAGTATAGAATAAAATTGCAAGAATTGGAATATTTCAACTCATGTTTGTTTGCGAAAATGGTTTGAATTTGCCACCCTCAAGTGGGCTTAAAAGATGCGGATTTGCCACCAAACATAGTGGGCTTAAAATATGATTTGCCACTCAACAAAGTGGGCTTAAAACGCACATTCGTTGAATCGTTCCAATTCAAACAACAAACTTTCATCCATAGGCATTCATGCAATTTAGCACTTAAGCACATAGCCTCATGGCAAGCATGCTAAACATGGCGATATGGCAATCACACTCATGCAAGTATGCTAAAGCATAAAGACTTACCGAGTACTCTAAGGCAAAACAGAAACTAGTTAGAAAGATGTATGATCCTAACTATACAAGATGCTTAATGCAACACATGCAAATAATGCAATTAATAGGCTCGGCTACTAATATGGCATATGAAGCAATTCAAGACGTGCGGTCTAAACACGTATTCAAAGAATTAATTGAAATTGTAATGCAGTTAGAATGATGCGCCGAGCCTTGGTGCATGCAATACAAATGAATGGATGCAAACATGCAAACATAAGGTATGCTAATTGAAATATGATGCTCCTAAACTAACCATCAAAAACGGTTAAGTAAAAGGGAGAAAGACGTAAGGTTGGAAAACATGCACACACGTATGCACACCTATTACAACATTACGCCCTCACGAAGGAGGGTCCAAATGAATAAGAGCTAAGCTAATCTAAGCTAAGTTAATGTAATTAAGCTAATTAGACTAATTATTACAAATCAAATGAATAACTAGCAAACAAATTACTAATTATTACAACATTAACTAACTAGCAAACTAATCATGCAAGGCATTAAACTATGTTGCCACTGCTCCGCCCCGGGAAGTGAAAGACGCATGCGCTTGGTTTTCGCCCCGAAAATTCTTTCGTTTTGCTCTTGAAAGGCTCTGTTTGCAGGGTTAAACAAAATTCAGAACCTTTCTGCTCCACCTTACCAAATATTCCCTAAGGTTGACATCAGTGGCTTGCCGACCATGGATGGTTGCTGCCGGCTATTTGTCGGCCAGAAATGAAGCCTTGCCAGCCATTGATGAGGCACTACCGGCCACTAATGCTCTGAGTCACCATACTGCAACAGAGAACAAACAGAGCAAAAGGAAGGTTTTTCCAGGGGTTTGTTTGTACTGTACCCCTCTTTATCATCTCAAAACCTCAAAGGAGTGACACACTTGGATCTAAAACCACCAATCAAGCAATTTCATTGCATGATGGCCAAAGATCCAAGTTGGTACAATTTTGATAAATGCACAAATATGACCAACAAGACCACCACCCTATCATGTATGATCAAGGGCAATGGAGACCAAGGAAAGTGACACATTTCATCACTATTGAGCATGAAATGTCTCATTTTCCTTGTGTTCAAACTAACGTCTAATTTGAACACATGCAATGCAACACAAAGATGCTTATCTTGCCTCTTTTACTTATTCATTTTGTTTACTCATTTTACATTACCGATTCATTCTTTAATCGATTAAGTCCATTAGTGAGTGTCCTCTAATGGAAAGATGCTCAAACCACAAGGTGCTTTGGGCATGAAAGAGGTATTACACTGTTGGTAATGAACCCCCCTAAGGGATTAAACCATTAGGTGCAACACCTCAATTTCACACTTTGGCAAACAAGTGGTTTAAAACCACTTTCAAAGCAAACAAAAGAGTGACGAATTGAGGGAGATTGTAGAGATTTTAGATGCTGAAATGAAGTGCAAAACAACACTAAAACATGCTATTGACTCAAAACAATGATGCTAAGAGTCTCAAAACAACAAGCTAATGAAGGAATTAACACTACAACTATGCAAAACAAGCCTCAGCTGAACTAACTAGCCCAAAACAGAGCCAAAATTGGTTATTTCAGAGGCAAAAACATACTGGAATTAAGCTAAATTAAGCTAGAAAAACATGCTAACATATGAAGCTATCTAGGCATGTAAACAAGACACAAGAAGGGGAGGCTATTCCCTCCAATTTTGGACTTCAAAAGTTGATTTTTACCACTAAAAATCTTTGAGATTTAGTGGTTTAAAGGCCCAAAAAAGTTGATTTGAAAGTGGTGAATAATAGCACAAAAACTTAACAAACAAAGGAGGAAAAAGGATGGACAACCCCTTAACTCAAGATAGCCTCAAACCACCTTTTTTAGAGCATAAAAACAGAGGTTTGTAAACTTCAAAAATAGCCTTAAAACAATTTAAAAGGATGGAAAAACAATTATTTAAAACGAGCTTAAATAACAAGTATTATACCTCTTGAAGCTATGGCACAAAATAGGCAACAAACCAAGCTCAAACCTCCTTCTAGAGCTCAAACAAATCTCCAAGTAACCTCAGCCCAAAGAGAAGTAACTTCTATCAAGGAAGTGTATGCAAAAGTGCAGAGAAAAACAAGCTTCAAGGCATAAAATTGTAAGAGAGAGAGAGAGAGAGGGAGAGAGTGAGAGAGAGAGAGAGAGAATTTTTGTCTTCAAAATTTTCTAACCCCTTCACATGCAAGAGAGGGGTCCTATATATAAAAAATACAAAATCCCCTCACAAAGATCCAACCACACACGTGTTGGAAGATACATGAACCTGTGCAAACAGCTGGCATAAAATATCACAAAATATCTACAGGGAACACTGGTGGCCGGCCGGCCATCAGTGATGGCCGACAGGGCTTCATTGATGGCCGATAAGGCACATCAATGGCCAGTAGGCCAAGAGCCATGGCCGACAACCTTCAAGGATGGTCGGCAGGCCATCAACAACCTTATTTTGAAAAGACCTAAACATGGTCTAAAGATGAGACAAAATGTATGCAGGGTTTAGAAAACTCAAACCTGTGGCGTTCCGCCGCGGACTTCGAGCGCTCGGTGAGCAATCAGACTTACCATCGGATGTACCTGCAAGAACATCCAAGTCTTAAAGGGCCGTCAAAAATGGGGTGCCTACAACGTGTGAGTCTTGTTTTCAGAAAAGGTGTAAGTTCCAATAAAAGGTGTAAATTTTATGAAAAAAATTATTTCTCAAAAGGTGTAACTTTTGACAAAAGGTGTAAGTATTTTCACGAAAATGTTTAAGTTTTCAGAAAAGGTGTAGGTTTGAACAAAAAGTGTAAATTTTATGAAAGAAATTATTTCACAAAAAGTGTAACTTTTCAGAAAAGGTGTATGTTTTTCACAAAAGGTGTAAGTTTTGTTTTCACAAAAGGTGTAAATTTTGAGAAAAAAATATTTCATAAAAGGTGTAACTTTTGACAAAAGGTGTAAGTATTTCACAAAAAGGTGTATGTTTTCACAAAATGTGTAAGGTTTAACGAAAGGTGTAAATTTTATGAAAAAAATTATTTCACAAAAGGTGTAACTTTTCAGAAAACATGTAAGTTTTTCAGAATATATGTAAGTTTTATTTGCACAAATGGTGTAAGTTCTAACAAAAGGTGTAAGTAATTTCACAAAAAGGTGTAAGGTGTCACAATAGGTGTAAATTTTTTAATAAAGGCATAACTGTTCACAAAAGGAGTAAGTTCCCTTAGTCTGTCTCTGTCTGTCCATCTCAGAACCTATCTCTCTGTTTGTCTGTCTCTCTCTCTGTCTCTCCCTTCCTCTATTTCCCCATAGTTATACAATTTTACGGAGAAAAATATTTGAGGGAAAAAATCATATTGAAAGAAAAAGCTAATTTATTTTAGTTTAGCGAACAAAAATCATTCACAAATATTGATTCATAAGGGCATTCATAAATTCATTTTTTAAGAAAAATTTTGTCGCTGGAGCACAACCGCAAGGGTTAAACGAGCACCACCGCGAGGTTTAGCACCACTGTCGCTTTGTCTCCTCCGATAGGTATGTCCTGTATTTCGCGCTGTCTCTTTCTCTGTCTTTGTGTCTCTCTGTCTCCCTATTTGTCTTCTTTCGTTCACGTATACCTTCACACCCAACCCCAAATCGACCCAATATGAACTGTTCTCTACTCTATTTTTGTATTTTCTCCTATTCGAATAGGAACTCTTCCCTTTGCTACCCCAAATCGACCTAATAAGAACTGTTCTGTACTTGATTTTTGTATTTTCTCACTTTCAAATAGGAACTCTTCCCTTTACTACCAATGCTACAACTTGAACATAAGTTTCATAGTAGTCAGCAACAAGCATCACTATGTCCTGTATTTACATGGCCAACTGTTGTTAGGTTATATATAACCAAAACAAAAATATATATATATATATATATATTATTTGTGTAATCTTGGTACGAGAAAAACAATTCTTTTGTTTAGAGTACCAAAAAAAAAAAGCACAAAAAACAAACAATGAGTAATCTTGATTCAGCAATGGCTAGCACACTCGGTTGAATTCTGTTTTCAATTTTGTAGTACTCGGTGACTTTATATTGCCGAAACTTATGTTTAGAAACAACTATTTCTTTCAGTGCTAAAGTTTATGCATAGTTGACGGTATTGAACTTAAAACATAGGAAACCCAATTGAAAGAGTTGAAATGATGATGATTTTCAAATTTTGTAAAGAGATATTCCTTCCCCAAACGCTTTTCCTGATCCAAAGAGGAGTCGACCAACTCGAGAAGTGTTTAAACAATCGATGGACCACTCTCTAATCTCAGAACTAGAATCACCAGTGATTACAAACAATTCTTTTCCCAGAGTCGAACCCTTCACTTTCATGGCTAGCCTTTCTAAGAACTTAAGTGGCTAGAGATAATGGCTGAAAACCAATACCTTCTCACCACTTGATTCGCACAAGCCTAACAGATTAAGGAAGAACTTTGCCTTTAGTCCTTCTCTAATACCCAATTTCTCTAAGATGTGGTCCATCCGGGGCATCGTCAAGCCCCTCTCTTTCTCTAGTTGACGTGTCTGTACATGAACTCTTTAGGAAAGATCTCAACTGCAAGAAGTTCTTCAGTTCCTTAACTTCACGCTTATATGTAGGGCTGAGGTGAAGAAATACAGTAAAGTCAACAAGCCCAGGCAATTCATGAAGAAAATCTACTTCATAGAAATGGAGAACCTTGCCCGTCATTGGACGTAACTCTTGAATGACAGTTGCCTTTCTCTTGAAATTATCATCTTTCTGTTGAATAACAGTTACATTTCAAGAGAAAGGTAACTGTCATTCAGGAGTTGTGGGCTGTCTGGACTTTCTTGAGTGAGTTCAGGACATCTGTATTCTTATTTCTGGGAGTACGACCTTCGTCCGGAATAAGAATGGATGGGTATGTTAGCAATATTTGTTGGCAGGCAGCGGCATTCTTGTTGGTTTCATTGTCACATACAATTGAAGAAATTTGGTTGTACCCCAGGAAAAGTATTTTTCTCTGATCTACCCACTATTTGAGCACCTGAAGGTGCTGTGCTCGATTATCCACTTTTACAGAGTAGAAGTCATATAGTGGAATGTCCTCAACTTGCCATGTGAAGAACTCTTTCTTTCATGTAGCCAGAATGCCTCTTGGTAGCACCACCAGTGGTCTAGCATGGGGATACTTGGCCAGAAAACTCTGCATAAAAGTAATTATCATGAAAGTTTTTCCAGAGCTTGGAGTGTGGACCAGGATGCAGCCACCTGGATTCTCTGTAACCAAGTTACTCAGTAGGAAATTGAAGCCCTCAACTTGATGGGTTTCATATGCTTTTTGTGCCTAGGATGAGCACCAATTTCAGTGACAGTAGAATCCTATCCAGATAGTTTAACCCCGTCATGAAATATTTTCCTTATCTTTGTAGTCTGGCCTTCATAAAAGTATGTGCATGTAGTCCTTGTGCCCTAAATCAAAAAGAAAATGGAGCAGCTTAGTCAAACAAATAAAATTAAAGTTACGAAGAAAATTGAGAAAGTGAAGAAAATATCTGACATGAATATTGACCCTTTTAAAGTTGTTGGAAATGGCGGTGTTGCCAGTTCAAGGCGTAAGTAATTTGACAAGGAGGAGTAAGTTTTGACAATAAGGGGTAAGTTTTCACAGAAGGTGTAAGTTTTCATAAAAGGTTCCTCTTCAATTTTTGGGAAATTATGCATATATCGCTTGTACAAATAATTATTTCAATTGTAAGCTATCCGAACTAAATGCAAAATTTCGATGTGTGTCCTTTCTTTTGGCCGTTTCAAAATCTATATATGTGTTGGGAAATTATGCGTTTTGTTGTTTGTGTTTAGGCAAAATTTTCATGTTAACAGCCACATGTTAAAGCTGTTTCTTTGTGTTTTTGTAAAATTGATTGGAATACTTTGCAGGAATTGTCATCATTGCATCTAACGGATATTGGTCACATCGCACAAATAATGTTAGTTTTGTCCTTAAAGGCTATCTACCAATTGGTTTCGTACATATTGTAGACACCCCATTTTTGACCGATCTCAAGACTTGGACATCATCGCTTGTGCACTCGATGACTATGACTACATGTGCTCGTTTAGTGCCCGAAGTCCTCGGCGGAATGCCCTACCTTCGAGCCTTAAAACCCTGTCCATTTTGTGCCTTATTTTGGACCAAAACCTTGGGTTTTCAAGCTTGCAACCTTTGGTGGCCTGTCGGGTGATGCTATGGGCTATAGGCCATCAGTGGTAATAGTCGGCCACCAGAGTGTTTTGCAAATATTTTGTGACAGCTGTGCCAGCTATTGGCACAGATTCATGCATCTGCTCCCACGTGTATATCTTGATATTTTTGAGGGAGGTGCTTGTTTTTTCTATATATATGGGGTCTCCTCTCCTATTTTTGAGGGTTAGAAAATTTGGACCAAAATTATCTCTCTCTCTCTCTAGATTTCTCTCACTCTCTTACAATTTTGTGCTTTTTAACTTGTTTTCTCTACACTTTTACACACACTACCTTAACCAAAGTTGCTTCTCTTTGGGTTGAGTTTATTTGAGACCTTCTTTGAGCTCTAGAAGGTGATTTTTGGCTTGGATTGTTGGCCAACTTGTGCTTTGCTTCAAAGGTATAACACTTGTCATGTTTATACTTGTTTTGTATCCTTGCTTTTCCATCCTTTTCAACTTTTTTTAGGCTGGTTTTGCACTGTAAAAGGCACTATTTTTGTGGCTTAAAAGTGTTGGTTTGAGGCCATTTTTAGTTAAATGGTAGCTTATCCTTCTTATCTCTTAGTTTGCAAAGCTTTTGTGTCTTTATTCATCACTTTCAGATCAGCTTTTTTGGGCCTTTTAACTACTGAATTTCAGAGGTTTTTTAATGGTAAAAATCTCATTTTGAAGTCCAAAATTGGAGGGGTTAGCCTCCCCTACTTGTGTCTTGTTTGCATGCCTAGTTAACTCCATGTATTAGCTTATTGTTTTAGCTTTTTGTGGCTTAAGTCTAGCATGTTTTAGAATATATTTAGGGTTATTTTGCCTCTATTTTTGGTTATTTGTTTCATTTGAGCCTTGCATGGCATGGATGTAGTGTTAATTCCTTCACTAGCTTAGTTTTTTAAGGCTTTAACTATCATTGGTTTGAGTTGGTTGCATGTTTTAGTGCTTTTAGTACTCATTTTCAGCACCTAATCATATCTGCAACCTCCACCCCTTTCTTGGATTTATTTTTGTTTTGAAAGTGGTTTAAACCATTTGCTTGTTTAAAGCATGGAATTGAGAAGTTTGTGCTTAATGGTTTAATCCCTTTGGGGCTTCATTACCAACGGCATGAAGTCTCTTTCATGCCTAAAACAACTTTTGGTTTGAGCTTTCTTTCCATTTTAGAGGACTTGAACTCAACAATGGACAATTGATTAAGGAATGTTTTGGTAATTAAAATGAGTAAACAAAATTGACAAGCAAAAGAGGCAAGATAAGCATTCTTTGTGTTGCATTGCATGTGTTCAAATCGGACATTAGTTTGAACACAAGGAAAATGGAACATTTCATACTCAAAAGTGATGAAATGTGCCATTTTCCTAGGTCTCCATTGCCCTTGATCATGTACGATAGGGTGATGGTCATTTGAGTCTTGTTTTGCATTTATTAAACTTGCACAAATCTCGTTCTTTGGCCATCATGCAATGAAATTGCTTGGTTAATGGTTTAAGAGCCAAGAGTTTCACTCCTTTGAATTTGTTTGATGATAAGGAGGGTAATAGTACAAACAAAACCTTCAAAAGTACACCGTTTTGCTCTATTTTGCTCTCTGTTGCAGCAAGGAAGTCTAAGCCAGTGGTGGCCGACGGCCACCATTAGTTGCCGACCGGCCACCACCAGTGGCTGACTGTCCATCAGTAGTGGCCGACCGACCTCCCTGTCGGCCACCAATGAAAGTTCAGCAGAATGTTCCTGAGGTAGAATAGATTTGATCTGGAGAAGGAGAAAGTGTGAATGCTTCTGTGCAACAGAGGCTTGCAACAGCAAAATAGTGGCCTTTCGGGTGACAAATCGAGCATGCATGCATCCCTCGTTTCCCGAGGCCTTTTGGTTAAGTTGTCTAGTTAATTAGTTGTAGCTAATGCTTGCAAATGGTGTAATTATTCAAGTAGTGTAGTCAATTAACTCTTGTTGTAAGTTGCTTTGTAATTAGTTAGTTAAGTATTTAGCTAATTAATTTGATTTGTAATATTTAATTAGCTTAGAATAGTTAGTTAAATATTGTGTTGTAATAGTTAGCTTAATTAGCTTAGCCTAGTTAGCTAGTTAGTTTTTATTCATTCGGACCCTTCTTCGCGAGGGCATAATGTTGTAATAAGTGTGCGTGCGTGTGTGTTTATTTTCCAACCCCACGTCTTTCACCTTTTTTTTTAATCGCTTTTGATGGTTAGATTAGGGACATGTTTTAATTAGCATACTTTATGCTTGCATCCATTCATTCGTATTGCATGCACCGAGGCTCGGCGTATCATTCAAACTGCTTTGCAATTTCAATATCTTCTTTGAATACGTGTTTAACCGCATGTTCTCGAATTGAATTCATATGCCACATTAGTAGCCGAGCCTATTAATTGCATATTGTGTGTGTTGCATTAGACATTTTGTATAGTTAGGAATCATGCATATTTTTCTAAACTCCTGTTTTCCTAGCATGGAGTACTAGGTGAGTCTTTATGCTTTAGCATACTTGCATGAGTGTGAATCTTGCCATGTTTAGTATGCTTACCATAAGGCTATGTGCTTAAATGCCAAACTACATGAATGCCTGTGGATGGAGGTTTCTTGTTTGAATTGGAATGATTCAACGATTATGCGTTTTAAGCCCACTTTGTTGAGTAGCAAATCAGTTTTAAGCACATTATGTTTAGTGGCAAATCCGCAATCAGTTTGAATTGGAATGATTCAACGATTATGCGTTTTAAGCCCACTTTGGTACTTTTGATTCAAAATCAGTTTTCCAAAATGATTTGACGGATTTGGACTCTTTGGTGTTTATCAATTTCACATTACAGTTGTGAGATTAGATTCAGAACCGCGGGAGTCTGAACTGTGAGGCCTTCTTTCCAAACCTTCCGAAAGGGGACCCGAAAATAGCGAGCCACAGTTTCTGGCGACTCTGCTAGGGACTTAGAGAACTTGACTCGAACTCATGATATGACATTTTATCTACACTTATGTGTTTCTTTGCATTTGCATTTGTATTTGCATCAGTGCGCTTAAGTCACAGTGTTTGCCATCTGCTATTCCTGAACGATTTGCCAGAGGTTTGCTTGGAAAAGCTTGCCAAAAGGCTGACCAGTTGTGGGCTCTGCCACGATGGGAACACAACCCTTGGATTTAGACTATCGTTGTACCGTTTGATCTCCTTTCACTTCTCGGTGTTAGGTGTGAGAGGTATATTAGGCAGTCTTGCTGAGGTACCGTTTTTGACCAATCGACCTAGTTGCATATCGAAAAACATAGAGACTGTTCCAAACTAGGATAGGATGCTTACCCGAATGTAGGATTGTGTGAAACCACTTGTTATGCATAGTGAAAACCCTAGCTCCTGACGAAACTAGGGCAGGGTAACCCTACCCCATCATAGGGGTGTTTTGGATCTCACTTAACCGGTATGTGCTTCATAGTGAAACTGTATAGGGATGTGCATATCAGTTGCCAAGTTGGTATCTGTTTTGGGGCATAACTCAGTAGAAAGCATAGTCATTCAGCTATGATCATATCCGTTCAATTGAAATTAGGCTGAGATGCTGTCTGTTTTCTCTTTTGCTAGATAGTCCTGGAACCATAGCTTCAGAAGGCTCCGATATCTCCCGGGTACTCTGGACTTGTATCGATAGACTTTGTCAAGTCGGAATTTGTTTAGAGGCAGCCAGAGTTTACCTCACTCCCCCCCCCCGAGTACAAGATGGAGAAGAGTTAGGCAGGATTCACTAGTGCAATGTCTACAGCAGTCACCCTTCGGTTCACCAGTGTCCGATCAGGTTCGGGAACGGTCATCTACTTCTTGCTCAGCACGAGTTCAAACACTGATTCTAAATGGCACAATATCCCCTATCCAGTGTGGAAGAACTCATGCAACACCTACAACAAACAGTTGAAACACTGTAGCAAGACGCTGCTCGTCAGGCCGAGGTCATAGCCCATCAGGCTGAGGTGATAAACAGGCTGCAATAACAACAGCCACAGCCGGCCGCGGCTCTTGTATCTCATGCACCTCCCACAGGAAACCCGACACTTGAAGCCACTGTCCATACTGCTAATGTCCAAGAGAATTAGGGCAATCCGGCGGAGCCAATCCCAGCACAAGCCTAAAAAGCTCTTGTCTATCAAATCGAAACTCCGTTTGAATTTGAGGTTGAACCAATTGCACTTAAGGTCAATAAACTGGAGAAGTTATTCAAACGAGCACAAGGAGTGAACTCCATCCCATATTTAGAGGACGGATATACTGAATCTGCAGTTACCTTACTGGAGTGGTTTAAAATGCCGCATATCGACCACTTCGACGACTCTGGAGACCCAATGGTGCACCTCTGCCTATTTTTTGATATCCTGAGACCAATGGGTTTGACCCCAGCCCAGAAGTTATCTCTCTTCAGCCGAACCATGTCTGGGATAGCCGCAATCTGGTATGCTAAATTGGAGGACTCTGTGAAACAGAATTGGAAAGAGATGGATGAGGCCTTTATTGCTCAATACTCCTACAACACACAGATTAAGGTTATAACTCGTGATCTCGAAGCCACCTGCCAAGAGCTAAAGGAGGGTTTCTCAGAGTTCATGACGAGATGGAGAGCAAAAGCCTCGATGATAACTACAAGGCCCTCCAAAAAAGATAAGATCAAGATGATTGTTCAAAATCTGCATGGCAAGTTGCTGCAGAAGATGATCATTCTTCCTCTGTTTACCTTTCTAGAGCTTCATGAAATGGGGGTTCTAATTGAGGATGGCATTAGAGAAGGGATCTTTGTGGAAGATAATGAGCCTTTGAAAAAGAATGTTGTTCGCAGTTCTAATGCTACTACTAATAGTAGCACAACTGCGAAATGCTCAAAAGTAAACACTATCACTACTCCCCTCAATGGCCAAAAACCAACCACTTCAACTCAGCCCCAAGCCTGAAATTTCCATCCTCTTTACATAAGTCTTTCTTAAGCTTTGAAAATGCTGCGAGAAAAAGGGTACCTAGAACTCCTAGAACCCTGACCCCTTTCAAATCCTCTTCCACCAAGATATGACCCGGCTAAATTCTGTGCCTATCATCAATAGCATGGTCATGATACAAACCATTGCATCCATAAGATTCAGGACCTTATTGACGAAGAGATCATGGCTCCACCAAAAGGACCTTAGGCCACCCCTAACCTGTTACCTCCACATCTAAATCTAATCCATACACTGCCATCTACCTACAACCCCAACATATACATCACCCTAGCCCATTTACCTAAGCCTGAGGTCTTTATTCTGGAAAGCATGGACTTGTGTATGATCGATGCACTTGAACCCTAATCATCTAAAATTGACAAACCCACTACTTTTGAGCTAATGAGCATGATTGAAGATCTTCAGAAAACTGTGGAAGATCTAGTCCTTGGGATATTGGCTCCGTCATCGACCACATCACGTACCAGGAATTTCATGTCAAAAGGCTCCTCAATCTTGGGACGGGCTGCATTGGAAGAAGGCCAATCCCTTGGCAAAGTGGAGGCAAATGGCAAGAACAAGGTAGGGGCAGGCATTGGTCCCTATAAACATCTTTAGTGAGCTGTTGAGGCATTGAAAGCCAAAGGACTGAACAAACAACAAGTGCTCGCAGTTGTTACAAAGACTGTGGATGACACTTTTGCCACTCAGGATGAAAGCATTCTGAATTAAGGGGCAAGCTGGGAAAAGGGATGTCATACCAGAAACACTCCTTTCAGCTCCAATCCTGCACCTATAAGAGATCATCAAACCCAGTCAACATCTGCCAAGCCCTCTGTCAAGCCTGTCAGAACTAGTAACTGCACCTTCGATCCCCTCTACATGACCTTGTCCAAAGCTCTCCAAATCCTTATAGAGCAAGGCCATCTCAAACCCCTTGAGCCTCGGCCTCTCCCAGATCCCCTTCCAGCAAGGCATAATGCTACCAAGTACTGTGCCTTCCATCAACAAACCAGTCATGACACTGATGGTTATTATCTTCTTCGCCATGAAGTTCAAGATCTGATTGACAACGAGGTCATCGTCACATCAGGTCCTGCAAAGTCTATTGTTAATGGATCGATGAACTTGGGGGATAATGTGAATATGTGATCGGGGATGAACCACCTGCCGATGGCACTCATTTTACTCCAGATATGGTGGATGGCACGCACTGTTTTGAGCAATTTGCAAATGCTGTTAACTTTACTTTCTGACTTGGGTATTGGGTCAGCCTTGTTGTGTTGTATTGAGTCAGTCTTTTTGTATTGAGTCAGTTGAGTCAGTCTTGCTGTGTCGGAGGTTGGTGATTTCAGGTGTGTTAACTCAGGCATCACTTTCTTGTTTTGTGTTTGTCTTTGACACCCTTTCTTTTGCGTCTGTTTCTGCCATTGAGCCAGTTGCGCCAGAAGATCAGAATAAAATGGCAGAGATTTTCACCTACTTTTTCTGTGCCTATAAATCATTGCATTGACCTAAGTTTTTCAAAACTTTTCTAACACTACGATGAAAACAAAGAGGGGGGAATTCCTCACGATTTGCAAAAATTTGATCAATTAAGAGAAAGAGAGACATGCTAAGCCCTTAATGAATGAGATCATGTTTGTTAATATGAGTACTGAGAAGGATCCTGGCAAAAGTTAGAGCACAAAAGGAGAGTGTCAACACCCGAGTGCACCTCAACCCCGGAACTACGTAGGCCTGATTCCCATTTTTGGGATACGTAGGCAACTTCATCCTGAAGTTCGGCCCCAACTATTTTCAACTTGCTTGTCACATCCATGTTGATTGGCTTATCGTTGTTCAAACTCGGCTATCCTATCCATGTGCAAATCGGCTCAGCTTCATTCAAAATCAAATTGTCCTGTTCTGTTAGAAGATTCAACTGCAAGACAAATCAAGTTCAGATCTAAGATTGTGCATCTCGAGATTAGATTCTGTGTTGGTTGAGCAGTGACCATTTGCAAAAACAGTTTTGAAGATTTTTAGTGAGGTTGACTAATTCTCTTGAAAAGTATTCAATTTTTCCAAAACTGGACCATTTCTTGGACCCAAAAAGGGAAAAATTTCAGTTCTCACAACCTGACTTGCATGATTTCAAATCAGAAAATCGAACAAGTTTGTTTATCTAACTCTCATGTTGATCAAAATTGTTTTAGTAGAAAGCTAAAAATAAAAATGGTCAAAATGATGAACTAAGGGCACTGTCGAGTTAAGTTTTCTGTCTTTTCCCCATTATCAATATATTCGCTAGAAAGGGCGCAGCTGAAGTTAGCAGCAAGGGGCCAAGCACTTTCTCATCCTCCAAACAATGAGGTATCAATCTAAGTGCGAAGCACGAGCTGGAATGCAGTAGGATATTCCATTCCTTCATCTGGATAGGTCTAATCATATCCGAACTGGCCAAGGGCATCACCAACCGATGTCAGTTCCAGATATACTACACATCCAGTCACGCCACAACCCCTCTGTGGGAGAAGCTCACTAGTTGTGAGCGAAAGAAAGAGAATTTAGCAGAATTCCAGGGGCAAGAGCCCACGAATTCCTGCTTATCCACCAACCACACCTGGGAAGGGATAAAAAAAAATTGAGAGATTAAAGAATAGAGAGATATGCACTGAGACAAAAAGTAAGGAAATGGCTTTTCAGAGAAAAAGAGATTGAGTGCCAAAGTGATGTGAGAATCACAAATAAGAAAGGGTGGGAAACAATACCTGGAGAAGCTGGCTCCCCATGAACCGAGAGGTCTCTCGCCATTGGAACATATCCGGGTGTTATGCTTGTTTTTTTTATTTGTCTCGTTCTTGTTTTGAGTCGTTGTGAGTGTAAATATTTGTGTTTAGGTTGTTTTGCTTTGTTTTCCTTTGTTGCGTTGTTTTGACTGTGATCAGTCGTAGGCTCAATACCTAGTTAAGAACTCATTTCTCAATTTCAATTTCAAAAATAAATCATTTTGTGCTCAGAGTGCTGTGTCATTCTCCACATTTGTACAAAATAGGATTCTTTCTTTCATAAACTGCAGGGTTCAACCCAAGTCATGTGAGAACAATAGAACAAGGACCTATCTGGAGCTACATAGGTTCTAGACTACAAAGCAAAAGAAACGAGGGAAAGTTTGGAGCATCTTAGTGTGTTTCAACTTCAGTAATTTTTGAGATTGCATTCCAGATGCACTTTTCAAGCTTGCTTCTTTGGAGTATGAGTGTATCTCTATCTCAAGCTCAAGCTCAAGCCTGCTTCAAGCCAGAATGGCGATTAGAAGTACTCTCCCTGAGTACCATTCCCTGCCAAAGTCGTCTTAGTTGTGTTTGCAATGAGTTCCTAGGAGACCAACTGCGACGGTGGAAACTAGAGTTCGAATGGCGATGCTTAGAACACAAAGGTTTGGAATTTCCGAGACTAAAGTCTGGTTTAAATACCCAGGGGTGTATCCTTGGCTTGAAATCTATATGGCAGCCCTATAGATTGAGATAGCATGTGTGGGCCTCAATTTTGAATACTAAACCAAGCTAATCTGTCACCTCGTTGGAGAATAGGGAAAGTTGTGAATATGATCAGGAAGAAAAGCAGCATCCATGGCTTCTACATGAAGAACCCGTGTCAGCATTTGAGGGCCTTTGAACTGTGAGTTGAAGGTAAGAGTTTGAAGAACACAAGGGGGAGATCCTTGTCAGAGTAGAGCGGTTCATCACCACTCACCCCATTAGGTGCTTTTTAAAGCGCCGCTTTGTTTGTTTATTGCATTCCCTAAACATCATGCACTACATTGCTTATAACATGTATTATATCATCGCACTTATTGCATTTATTTGCATCTTGTGTTATCTGGTTTTATTTATCCTTTTACGCTGAGCAGCATTTAGGATCGTTGTCCCTCGGGGCTTTTCTCAGGATACATGGAACGCGCTCTTGATGGCTTTTCTTTAGACCTCTTCTCACGATTTCAGCGTGGTTAGAGTGTCCCTTTCCACACACGATTTCAACATGTTTGGAATTTATCTCAGGATGTGTGGAATGCGCTCCTGACGGCTTTTCTTTAGACCTCTTCTCACGATTTCGGTGTGGTTAGACTGTCCCTTTCCTCACACGATTTCAGCGTGATTGGAATTTATCTCAGGATACGTGGACCACGCTCCTGACGGCTTTTCTTTGGACCTCTTCTCACGATTTTGGCGTGGTTAGAGTGTCACTTTCCTCACACGATTTTAGCGTGTTTGGAATTTATCTCAGGATGCATGGAACGTATTCCTGACGGCTTTTCTTTGGACCTCTTCTCACGATTTCATCATGGTTTGAGTGTCCCTTTCCTCGCATGATTTCAGCGTGTTTGGAATTTATCTTAGGATGCGTGGAATGCGCTCCTGACAGCTTTTCTTTGGACCTCTTCTCACGATTTTGACATTGTTAGAGTGTTCCTTTTCTCGTACGATTTCAGCGTGTTTGGAAATTATCTCAGGATGCGTGGAACGCGCTCCTAACGGCTTTTCTTTTGACCTCTTTTCACGATTTTAGCGTGGTCAGAGTGTCCATTTCCTCACACGATTTCAACGTGTTTGGAATTTATCTCAGGACACGTGGAACGCACTCCTGATGGCTTTTCTTTGGACCTCTTCTCATGATTTCGGCGTGGTTAGAGTGTCAATTTCCTCACACGATTTCAGCGTGTTTGGAATTTATCTCAAGATGCGTGGAACGCGCTCCTAATGGCTTTTCTTGGACCTTTTCTCACGATTTCAGCATGGTTAGAGTGTCCCTTTCCTCACACGATTTCAACGTGTTTGGAATTTATCTCAGGACATGTAAATCGTGACCTTGGACGTGTTTCATCTCAGGACGCGTGAAGCGCGAACCCGAGTGGCTTTTCTTCTCTTCTCACGATTTCAGCGTGATTAGAGTATCTCAGGATACGTGATGCGTGAGCCTAGGCGTGTTTTATCTCGGGACGCGTGAAACGTGACCCCGAGAGATTTTTGATTCTCAGTAAACCCTGAGCGGTGTTTTCTTTTCTCATCTTGTGTTTTGGCATGGTTGGAGTTTGTTTTACAGCTTTTTGCTTGCTTGAAAGCTTAAAGCTACTCATTCACATGTTGTTATCTTGCTTGTTGTATTTGTTATTGTTTATTGCATCATCTCGCATGATTATACGGTTTTTCTAAAATAGCCAGCTTCGCGTAGCGTGTGAGTCCAATTTTCAAACTACTTTGCATCTTGCACATCATTTGCATCCTGCCCTAAAACTACGCTGGTTTGATTCTTTGCAAAGGGATACGTAGGCAGCCTGTGGGCTCAACCGTTTTTGTCTTTCTTGTTTGTTTTTCCAAGTCTTCGGCCTTGTCAAAAATGGGTCATCTTTGGGCTTTGACATTCGCTCCCGTCATTTCATGACTTCCGAGTTCTGTCAAAGGCGGGCAACTGTAGACAACCCATTTTTGACTGACTTAAAGACTTGGACGTCATCGCTTGTGCACTCGATGATTATAACTACATGTGCTCATTTAGTGCCCAAAGTCCTCGGCAAAATGCCCTGTCTTCGAGCCTTAAAACCTTGTCCATTTTGTGCCTTATTTTGGGCCAAAACCTTGGGTTTTCAAGCTTGCTAGATTTGGTGGCCTGTCGGTCGCTGCTATGGGCTGTAGGCCATCAATGGTGGCTGTCAGCCACCTGTCGACCATCAGTGGGGGTTGTTGGCCACCTATCGGCCATCAATGGTGGCTGTCGGCCACCATCAGTGGTCGACCAGCCACCAGAGTGTTTTGTAGATATTTTGTGACAGTTGTGCCAATTGTTGGCGCAGATTCATGCATCTACTCCCACATGTATATCTTGATATTTTTGAGGGAGATGCTTGTTTTTTCTATATATATGGGGTTTCCTCCCCCATTTTTGAGGGTTAGAAAATTTGGACCAAAATTATCTCTCTCTCTAGATTTCTCTCTCTCTTTTACAATTTTATGCTTTATAGCTTGTTTTCTCTACACTTTTACACACACTACCTAAACCAAAGTTGCTTCTCTTTGGGCTGAGTTTATTTGAGACCTTCTTTGAGCTCTAGAAGGCGATTTTTGGCTTGGATTGTTGGCCAACTTGTGCTTTGCTTCAAAGGTATAACATTTGCCTTGTTTATACTTGTTTTGTATCCTTGCTTTGCCATCCTTTTCAACTATTTTGAGGCTGGTTTTGAACTATAAAAAGCTCTATTTTTGTGGCTTAAAAGTGTTGGTTTGAGGCCAATTTTAGTTAAAGGGTAGCTCACCATTCTTATCTCTTAGTTTGTTTGTGTCTTTATTCATCACTTTCAAATCAAATTTTTTAGGCCTTTTAACCACTGAATTTTAGAGGTTTTTCAGTGGTAAAAATCTCATTTTGAAGTCCAAAATTGGAGGGGTTAGCCTTCCCTTCTTGTGTCTTGTTTGCATGCCTAGTTAACTCCATGTATTAGCTTTTTGTTTTAGCTTTTTGTGGCTTAAGTCTAGCATGTTTTAGAATATATTTAGGGTTGTTTTGCCTCTATTTTTGGTTATTTGTTTGATTTGAGCCTTGCATGGCATGGTTGTAGTGTTAATTCCTTCACTAGCTTAGTGTTTTAAGGCTTTAACTATCATTGGTTTGAGTTGGTTGCATGTTTTAGCACTTTTAGTACTCATTTTCAGCACCTAATCATATCTGCAACCTCCACCCGTTTCTTGGTTTTATTTTTATTTTGAAAGTGGTTTATACCATTTGCTTGTTTAAAGCATGGAATTGAAATGTTTGTGCTTAATGGTTTAATCCTTTTGGGGGTTCATTACCAATGGCATGAAGTCTCTTTCATGCCTAAAACAACTTTTGGTTTGAGCTTTCTTTCCATTTTAGAGGACTTGAACTCATCAATGGACAATTGATTAAGGAATGTTTTGGTAATTAAAATGAGTAAACAAAATTGACAAGTAAAAGAGGCAAGATAAGCATTATTTGTGTTGCATTGCATATGTTCAAATCGGACGTTAGTTTGAACACAAGGAAAACGGAACATTTCATACTCAAAAGTGATGAAATGTGCCATTTTCCTGGGTCTCCATTGCCCTCGATCATGTATGATAGGGTGATGGTCATTTGAGTCTTGTTCTGTATTCATTAAACTTGTACAAACTTGGTTCTTTGGCCATCATGCATGAAATTATTTGGTTGATGGTTTAAGAGCCAAGAGTTTCACTCATTTGAATTTGTTTGATGATAAGGAGGGTAACAGTATAAACAAAACCTTCAAAAGTACACTGTTTTGCTCTCTGTTGCAGCAAGGAGGTCCAAGCCGGTGGTGTCCGACGGCCACCACCAGTAGCAGACCAGCCACCCCCAGTGGCCAACCATCCATTAGCAATGGCCGACCGGCTCCCCTGTCGGCCACCAATGAAAGTTCAGCAGAATGTTCTTGAGGCAGAACATATTTGATTTGGAGAAGGTGAAAGTGTAAATGCTTCTGTGCAACAGAGGCTTGCAGCAGCAAAACAGTGGCCTTTCGGGTGAAAATTTGAGCATGCATGCATCCCTCATTTCCCGAGGCCTTTTGGTTAATTTGTCTACTTAATTAGTTGTAGCTAATGCTTGCAAATGGTGTAATTATTCAAGTAGTGTAGTCAATTAACTCTTGTTGTAAGTTGCTTTGTAATTAGTTAGTTAAGTATTTAACTAATTTATTTGATTTGTAATATTTAATTAGCTTAGAATATTTAGTTAAATATTGTGTTGTAATAGTTAGCTTAATTAGCTTAGCCTAGTTAGCTAGTTAAATTTTATTCATTCGGACCCTCCTTCGCGAGGGCGTAATGTTATAATAAGTGTGCGTGTGTATGTGTATGATTTCAAACCCCACGTATTTCTCCCTTTTATTTAATCGTTTTTGATGGTTAGATTAGGGACATGTTTTAATTAGCATACCTTATGCTTTCATCCATTCATTTGTATTGCATGCATCGAGGCTCGGCGCATCATTTAAACTGCATTGCAATTTCAATATCTTCTTTGAATACGTGTTTAACCGCATGTTCTCGAATTGAATTCATATGCCACATTAGTGGCCGAGCCTATTAATTGCATATTCCATGTGTTGCATTATACATTTTGTATAGTTAGGCATCATGCATATTTTTCTAAAATTGTGCTTTCTTAGCTTGGAGTACTAGGTGAGTCTTTATGCTTTAGCATACTTGCATGAATGTGAATGTTTCCATGTTTAGCATGCTTACCATGAGGCTATGTGCTTAAATGCTAAACTGCATAAATGCCTGTGGATGGAGGCTTGTTGTTTGAATTGGAATGATTCAACGATTGTACGTTATTAGCCCACCTTGTTGAGTGGCAAATCAGTTTTAAGCCCACTATGTTTAGTGGCAAATCTGCAAACTTTAAGCCCACTTGAGGTGGCAAATTCAAACCATTTTCACAAGCAAACATGAGTTGAATTGTTACTAATTGAGCAAACTAGTCTATAATTGCTTGTGCGCATCACATAGTAAAGCTAGTTTAATAACCGGAACAAAAGCAGATAATGTTTATAAAAATCATATCATGATTAGTAGAGGCTGATCTTTGATCGGGCGAGAGGGGGTGCTCAATTCATGACCTTCCTCCCTCATACCCAAGTTCCCGAGCCGAGGCAACTTTGGTGATGACGGACACGTGGCCTTTGGCACGAGTCAGGGTTTCCTAAATTTTCCCAAAACAAAAAATATTTAGGTGGCGACTCTGTATCTGGTAAAGCAGTCCAATTTTGGCATTTTTGATTCAAAATAAGTTTTCCAAAACGATTTGTCGGATTTGGATTCTTTGGTGTTTATCAATTTCACATTGCACTTGTGAGATTAGATTCAGAACTACAGGAGTCTGAACTTTGAGGCCATCTTTTCAAACCTTCCGAAAGGGGGCGCGAAAATGGCGGGCCACACATATGTTTGTTAACAAATGAAATCCATCACCAAGGAATTCCTTGAATTTTTTTAGGATAAATTGTTACAGTAGCCTTTGTACTTTTGTGTTTGTGTCATTTGTTTTGCACAAATTTTGAATGGCCTCGCTTTGCATCGTCAATTGTGAACTTTTCTTTTAATTACGTCCATTTGATTACAACTCTTTACTTTTTTTATCAGAAAATATGCATATACGTGGCATGTGTCATTTTTTTTAGTGAACTTATAACTTTACTGAACTTAGTTAATCTCAATCAATTGACATTACAATGTTTGTTCTAAAAATCACAAATGGCATTAGCAATTTGACCAAAATTGTCCACGAAATTTAAAATGAAGTGTCAGAATTGAGGGAGTTTAAAGTGCATTGAATCAAATGAGACAACCTACAAAATGTGTACACCACCCCTGTAATTTTCCCTTCAATCTAATTTGTATGATTTGCTCTTTCTTAAAGGGGAAGGAAAAGATTGAAGACAATTGGCGAACAACATATCCAAATACCTGACACTATCGATGGCTCTTCTCGAAAACGGCCAGTTGCACCATTCATTTGTTACAAGTGCTACTTGTTCATTTTCACAATCCAAAATTACATTTTTTATGGTCAAAGTATGCGCCTTGTCGAAGTTCAGTTTGTAATGTTTGAAATTGGTTTGGTTCCGCATGTGTAAAAATGTTTCAATGGTGTCAATTCAGTCCCGAATGTACAAAAGGTGTTTTACGCAAATTTCGGGGCCAGATTGACATAAATACTTACATATATATATGTATTCATACTTAAGATTTAGTGATGATAAGCTTGACAATGCTTGCATGCAGCCAGCAACAATTAAAGGAAATGCAAGGGGCAGACAACACTCAAGCAAAAATGGTGAGTGTGGAAATCTGTATTCTCTATAACACACTATGATGGAAACACATGACTAGGTTGCTATCCACGCGTTGTATTGAATGGTCGTACTGGGCTTCTAATTCTTTCACGTTTGTTGGATTGTAGCATGTAATAATGTCAACTTCTTACTGTTTTTGTAAATTTCGATTCTTTCTAAAATTCCATCTACGTTTTGTCTCTGACTTTTTCCTGCAACTGTTATTTGTATTTGCAATCTTATTTAATTACCAATAATGCACACAGATTGCGTTTGGCAAAAGTTGTAGTTACAGTTATTTTGGACTTATTGTTGTTACTTGTCTTGTACATGTGCCACTTTCATACTTAAAGAGTAGAAAGGAGCTTGGGGAAAGGTGGAAGGCACTCCCCTCTGATGAGAAGAAAAGGTTTGTGGACATGGCTAAGGCGAGCGCCGAGGAACACGCCAAAGTAGTTCCCTGTGTACCGAAATCTGAAAAGGTAATTACGTACTTCATGTTTTCATAAATGCATTTGGCTAGGTCCTGCTTTGCTGACATTGTTGGTTGTATTTTTGTATTAATTTAAGCGTAAAAAATGTGCAGACTAAAAGGCAACTCTGCATATCATTGAAGTCAATTGTTGAGCTAGTTAATCGATTTAACGAAGCACAAAAGTAGACAGTCATTGATATGGGGTTTGGTGGCCTCTTGGGAATGAAGTGTACACGTATAGATCAGGACTTCTGCGAATGGTTGGTACAGAACTTCGATCCTGACAGCAGTTCATTGAATGTTCATGGTCATCAACTCAGGTTCACCTGTAAGACAGTTATTGTTTTATTGGGAATACGATGACGTGCAGTTGGCTGGTTCATTAGACGCATATGCCAATATCTACGAAGAGGTTAGAGTTGTTAAGGGAGTCATTCCTTTGAACAAGTTGAGGCTTTATCTAATCGAGATTGATGGTGCAGTGGACAAGTTTCGGAGGAAATTTGCGTTGTACGTGTTGGGGGCCATGTTGTGTCCTACCACTATAACCACCTTGAGTCCATCGTTCATTCATGTCGTGAAGGACGTCACTGGTATGCGAGCTTGTAATTGGGCAAAGTTGACACTGTAATTCCTTCAGAACGGTGTTCGCAAGTATAAGACCAAAGGTCATCGCGCTACAACTGGATGTGTTTTCCTGCTAATGTTATGCCAATAACTCGATTGTTTTTTTCATTCCCCCGTTCATATGTTTCATGCATTGTTCTATCATGGTTCAACAAATTGGGCTTCATTAGGAAATACAATGTTACCTGGTATGTCAGTACAACAAATAACACTTTTCTTGACCAAGTATGCTAGTTGTAGAAAGAGTTTTTATGCAATCACCATCATGAATTTAAGAACAAAGAGTATAGGGGAAAAAAAAATCACCGACCTCAATGGAGGAACCAATTTTCCTACATTGAGAAGTGGGGAACATAATTGATTGATCTTCATCCATTTTGAATAATCAATCAGACACAGAACTGATACAGGAAATTTTATACACATTTGTAGGCAGAGTTGAAGAAGAATATACAGAAAAAACCTTGATAGGACCATTACCAATGCAAACATGTACATAAACATGTACAAATTTTATACATATTTGTAGGCAGGTCTTTGAGGTTTCAGGCATTCATATACACAAACATGTACATAAATTTTTTTTTTCCATCAATAAAGTCCTTGTCTTGCTGTACATTTTTTTTTCTCCAAAAAACATTGCATCATATGTGCCTATAAAGTTCACAGCATCATAAACAAAATCGGTATTCTATGCACATTCAGCTACAAAATTGACAAGAATCAATGTCATTGTTACTGAATATAGTTATTTTTGTGGAAAGAAAAAATTAATTATGGTGTGCCCCTTACTGTCCACAGCTATTGTACATCGACTGTGTTTGTCTGAGCTCCACAAGTATGTCGGCTACAACGTGGTCCATACCTCGGCTTCATGATTGGAGTGATGCCCAAATATAGGAGACGCTGTCACGTATCAGAATGAAGCAAAATTTCCCAACAGATGTAGTAAGCACTCCAACCAGTATGTATATTTGACACCATTGACCCACTTGTCTTGAACATACAATGTCAGACTTCATTTATGCGTTTCTATGATTAGGTGGAGTTTGATTCAACTAACGATGAAAGCGACACCGATGATGATGAAATGGATGCACACCATGTCGATAACCAACAAAAAGCACAGTACGATGAAGTTCGTATGACCAAAGTACAGTCGAACATTCGTGAACTGAAGGAAATGATGAAGCAAGTTCTTCAAAACCAAACAGATTTAATGGAGATGTTGCAACATTTCCGAGGCAAGCAAGTTGTTGACAATGAGAAGGTAATCTATCCAATCATTATGCAAATTTGACACGGTGGAGCCACATCATTTGAAGATGATTTATAAGACTAAGTTCACGTATGTGTTTGTATGATTAAGTGGAAGGCAATGATGTGTGTATCATTAACCTCTCCCCCAATGTTGCTGAACTAAAGGAAATGCTAAAACAACTACTTCAACGTTCCAGTTTGGGCTGTAACCAACCGTTGACTAAACAAACCAATTTAGCTGAACTGAAACAAATGCTACAGCATGTCATGGAAGGTATATTCTCTAGACCACAATCGGCAGGTGTGGACAAACTGGGTGTGGACCCTTCTGTTGGAGTAAAGGCGCATGACGATGGCGTGGTCAAACCAACTGATGAAGTTAACCCAATGGAGTGTAATATTTCAGATGTACAAGGGGGGGATCACTAAGAACAGAATGTCAAGGGAACCTTGGCAAGGGACAAAAGTGATTTCCATGATGGACATAAGCTGAACATCAAAAAAGGGGGGGACAACCAGAAGAAGGGAGGCCTTCACTAGGGGGAAAGATACGAAACTGAAGATAAATACACTCTTGAGCTTCAGTTAGTGGGCGTGAAGAAAATGGCATGCGATGTGCATACTTGTCCTACTAAGATTGGCCAACCATTGGGAGCAACTGGAATCGTTAGAGGAAGAGGAAAGGGAAGAGGAAGAGGAAAAGGAAAAGGAAAAATGCATGGAAGAGGAGTTCAAGCCACTGAGGTCGGGGAAATGCATTTGTGCATCGATAGCAAAACAAATAGTTGACTTGCAGAAGAAAATTTGTGAATTCACAACATCAATTCACCTTTGGATGTTGATGGTGTGAATAAGGCGAACAAGGTACAAATACTGCCTTTAATGCCCCACAAGTTCTGAATAACCAATTCATGCCCCCATCAATAATGTGAATCACTAATTTTACAATGATTTGTGTTGTATTGTACTAGTTGTCAAACAATTGCATGTTTGCACTTATAACTGATGGCTTATGTTTTTATACATTTCTAACAAACTCCGCACCAAACTTCATAAGTTAAAAAACTCTGAGGTTCAGAGGTTATACATCATTTCATATTCTTTTTTATGAGTAACAACCTTGTTATGTAAGCTTCAATTTTTTTTTTTTTTTTTTTTTTTTTTTTTTTTTTTTTTTTTATGAAATGTGTTCTGTTACTTGACTGTTTATTTTTGTAGGAGTTGTTGAGGATGTTAGACAACGAAAGGTTCTTATCGGCGGAGGAACAAAAACTTGTCGACTATGTATTTGATGATAGCAAAAATGAAATGTATTGTTTCATTTAGTACTTGCAAATTTTAAATGACAGTTCATTGTGAAATAACTATCATTCTAAAGATCATTATTGCTTGTAGAGACATTGTTGTTTCCATGAATCTTCATGGAAGGGTGTGTGAAGTTGGTACCCGGCATGACATATGCACACTAAAACCAAGGTCATGGCTATCCGACACTGTAAGTGTTAGTTGCGCACATATGAATCTGCTTTTTTTATTTGAAGAACTTGGAAACCTTTCTAATCAACTTGCCTTTTTGTCTTAGATACAATGTTCCAACCAATCAACTTAGTGGCGGTGAAATTGACTAATCAACAGAGGGATTTACACAATGATGAAAGACATACTGATTGGTTCTTTCCTGTATATCTGTCAGTAGTAAGTGTTTAAAGCTAGGTTGCATTTTGTATATGACATATTTTGACAAATGTTTGCCTCAATGGCCTTTATGCATTACACATGCAAACTTTGATTCTAAATAAATATACGTAACCTTTGCACCATGAAAATATCGTCACGTCATTTTTTTGACATGACAGATACACTGGTGCAATTGATGCATGTCAGAGGGTAATATCAATGTTCATCCCATTATATTAAAATGAAAATATGAAAGCTAGTACATGTTTACATGTGCTCTAAACAATGTCTACACTTGTGTTTGTGTGTAGATTTACATGTCTTTCAATTACAAATGAGTGCATTGGTTGTGCATTAAAACTGATATGGTGGACAGTGTAGCCTACCTATTTGACTCGTTCCCATCCAGCAGACCGAACAAAAGAAAGCTAAATGCGGCAAAAATTTTGGTATGTCCTTGTGGTGGATTTCTCAACACTACAACAAACTTGAACATCCTTTACATAAACCAGCTTCAACCTTCTAGAACAGTTTCAAACTATGCATGACTTGCTGCAACTACACTTTGGAAATGAATATGTTACAGACGTGTGTAGCTTCCACCTCTGCATGTTGGATGAAAGGCCATTACAACAATTGGACGAGTAATCCACAATCCCTCCCTCATATTTATGTGTCTCCTAAATGACTGATTTAACGAACCTACTGACATTGATGACAAATTTAATGTTAAATTATTTTTGTAGCACATTTGACTGTGGGATGTTCGTCATCAAATACATGTAGTGACCTGATTTACGCCCCGGTCCACACCAGGTACATTCTACTGCTTCATTTCCATTTGTCAATCAAATCCTTCCTTATATTTCCTACAATTGTAACTGATTTGTCTTATGATCTTTCTATACAAAGTTCCATCCCTCTGTGTGTCATAAGTTGTTGGTTGACATCATTATGGATGTCAATAATTCCAAGATTGCAAAGTATCGGGAGTGCCTTGATATCAGCAATACCACAAACTAGGGCAGTGATGGGAATGGGCTGGCAGTACGCCACTAATTTGGGTGGCAACAAGACTTCACTAATTTTTTATTCATTGATTTCAATATGGATGTTAAATATGGCTCCTTAGTATTGTTTTTACTAAAAGATGTAAAGATGGACGAACTGCAAAGTGAAAGTCATATGTAAACATGGATCAAACATTTCGATGTGGTTGCTGTGTTATTACTATTTTGTTTATGCATGTTTGTTGTACACATAATTCGGATGAATACGACTGCAACAAATATAATTTACAGCTGTTTTTTTTATTCGTATTTTGAGGAATGTACTTGCTGGCCAATTTCTGAGCATAACTTTGATGTTGTAACTGTAATGTTAGTTATAACATATCTATGTTTCGCTGGAATGAAGTACACTATCTTTATGATGTTGTTACTCAACAAATTATGATGTCATATGTGATGCCAGATTGATTCAACACATCTCTTAAGTATTCAATATTGCTTTATAGAGATGCTTTACAGCTCTCTTTTTAGAGATATCATTAAATCAATCTGTTGTGGTTGCTATCCGCTGACTTGGCAACTTCGATTACTTATTTCGATGTTGCACTGTCAACAAACAAGTACAACCAAACTTCTGATTTCATTAATAACAGTTAAACATGTCACTTCATAACAATAATTATATTATAAGATTCAATAGGTCCAATCTTACCAATGTAACACCAAACTTACTGTTACTACGCAAAAGTACAACTAGTCGTACGATAAGTTCAGCTACTCCAAATCGTCAGGAATTAAAGAAGAATGCACACCAACTGAACAAACAGATCAATGGACTCTTGACAATTTGGTTCAAATTTAGTTAAACATACGACCACTTGTTTCGAACAAATTAAAAACGAGAAGAGGGTTGGAGTAAACAAAGTACACACTGTAATTTCAGAATATAACCAATTTCATGAAGTTATGTAGCACAATTTACAGAGGAAGTACTCCTAAATTACAGAACAACTCCCAGACCAAAATCGATTGAAATGTTCAGTTGTTCATGTCCCTCCTTCCAAAATCCATGGGTTTTATATCTTCTCCCTTATTGTGTGGCCCATTATCACATGACTCTAAATCTGCAGCTCCCCTTACCTCAAATGCTTCTATAACTGCGTCTTTACTAAAAGGATTGGGAACTCCAAATATTTTACTCTGCCTATCGAGATACTCTGTCTTATGATGGCACGTGTCCCTCAAACCTTTTGAACATCTAATCGACAGAGATTAGCCCTTACTCTGTACTTCATCACTTCTGCAAGAACCCACTAAGTCCATGATGAAGCGTAGTAAGTGCTCCATCACTTGGAATAGTTGCTGCATTGAATGTCATTCTTATGATGCCATTTGTCCATTTCACTAATGAAATACTCTCAGTTAAGTCAAAGTGGCACATGTCACCATTTGTTTCATCCACCTCTCCACGAGAATAATCCACAATTTGGTGCAACCAATGCCCAACTTATATAATTTTAATGTAACTAGCGGGTGGCACACGCGATGCGTGTGTAATTCAGATAAGTAAGCATACATACAAATATTAAACAAATGAAGAGTGTTCTGAATGAAACCCAATGTCTTGGGTTCAAATCTTGCTTCCTGTGACGAATATTTTTTGCTTTGAGGATAGAAAATTTGGCACATCGTACAAGGAGAACCCGCCACACTTTTCGACACCAATTCAGTGTGCACATATATAATAGTACTAGCGGTTGGCACACGCGATGCGGGCACAATTCAAATAAGTACAAATAAAATAAAATATTTATTATATATAGAACCAACAGTGAACTAGTAAGAGTCTTCCTCATTTCACAAAATTCCAAAGTTCAAGTCCCCTCTTGTCATCTATCAAATATGTTTTTATTTTAAAAAAAATAAAAGGCGGACACATGGTAGCATAAGAAACCAAGGGTTGAGGACACCATAATGGATGTTCACTTTATAAATAGTACAGATGGATACATAAAATTATTTTCACTTGAACAAACCCCCTTCTTCGGCCAAGCTAAACGTTTACATGATTAAAATTAGACAAGGAATGGGCCCAACAATAGCTGTAAAAGCTTTTTGTCTTCAACGTCAACTTACTTCAGACTACCCTTCTTTACTTCATAAGCTTTGTAGCAGCTCTTACACAACTTATAACCCTAAATGGCTCCCAACAGCAATATTGTCTACTAAAGAAGATGAACCCATTGAAAAACTCCTTCCATTTCCAAACGCCATTACGTAGTTGTTTGTAGCCATTTTATATGGGGTTCCCATCAACAGATAGATCATTTGGATGGTGACACATGGTACGGTGAAAGTGAGATTCTACGCTCAATTAAGAGGACAAGTGGCCTTCAAAGATGGAGCATATGCATCGGATGGCTCCGATTATGTGGCGGTTATGAACTTAGGTCACGGACTTGATAGGTACATTGCAATAAGACTTTTGTGCAGGGCCAAAGGTTTTCTCTGTCGATATGAAGACCAAAGTATTGAGGGGTAGGTGGCATCATGATACAAGAATAGCTCGACAGATGGAAGTGTAACTTTACTGGGGTTTGAGATCCTTTAAGTGTATGAGTAGTTCAAACATCGAACCATTGGCAGTTGCAGGATTGTGTCGACAGGGGCCACAAAAAGAGGGAGACTAAGAAGTTAACAATTGCGGACACCAATACAGACATCAGCAACACAACAACATGTACGGTGTACACTTAGTAGTAGTTCTGTAATTTATGAGTTGATTCTGTGGAGAGTGTGTTATAACTCTGTCGACTTTGGTAGTGTTATTATGAAATTACCTTCCCATATAGAACTAACATAAATGGAAAGTAGTTGGACAAAATTGTCAAATGACGTGCGAAAATGCAAAGAAGTAATA